>OY804576.1:6032923-6645498 GCA_963680875.1 Bathymodiolus brooksi
TAACCTGACAGATTGTAATATTCTCTAAAATTGCAAAATTTTTCGCAACCAATATTGTACATTTTTTCATCAAATCTGATAACAAACTAGAAGCTTGGTGGGCTGAGCCTGTGTTGCTCACCTTTCATTCTGCTTTGAGGAAACTTAATACACAACCTTCCATACATGTAGATGCTTCCTACCAAGTTTCGGTTCATTTGGCTAGGCAGTTTCAGAGATTTTTAAGATATTGACCAATCAGAAACAAGAATTGCCTGTGGTGGCCATGTTTGTTAACCGATCGGGACGAAATGAGCAATCTTCATAGAGGACCTTCCATAGATGCTTCTTGCCATGTTTCGGTTAATTTGGCCAAGCGGTTTCAGAAGAGGAGATTTAAAAAAATTGGCCAATCAGAAACAAGAATTGCATGTGGAGAGCCATGTTTGGTAATGGATCATAACAAAATGTGTACTCTTTAGAGAGGACCTTCCATAGATGCTTCCTACTAAGTTTCAGTTCATTTGGTTGATGGGTTTCAGAGGAGAAGATTAAAATGTGAAAAGTTAACAGATGACAGACAACAAACGACGGATGCCAAGTGATGCCAAAAGCCCACATTGCCTTTGGCAAGGTGAGCTAAAAAGAATATTAAAATGTGAATGCCTACATGTAATGTATAGTATAAACATGTTACACTTTATCAGCATTAGTTAATTTCTATGGGAGATAATGGCAAGAGTTATATTTCTTTTAACAGTTTAATGCAAGAGTTATCTCCCTTTAAACAGTTTACTAAAATGGAGTTTTTTTTGTTTTTTTTTTATAGAAATGAACCAATCAGAAACAATAATTGCCTGTGGTGGCCATGTTTGTTAACGGATCGGGATGAAATGAGCAATCTTTATAGAGGACCTTCCATAGATGCTTCCTACCAAGTTTCGGTTCATTTAGCCGAGCGGTTTCGGAGGAGAAGATTTTTTAAAAATCAGCCAATCAGAAACAAGAATTGCCTGTGGCGGCCATGTTTGTTAGCGGATCGGGATGAAATGAGCAATCGTCATAGAGGACCTTCCATAGATGCTTCCTACCAAGTTTCGGTTCATTTAGCCAAGCGGTTTCGGAGAAGATTTAAACAAATCGGCCAATCAGAAACAAGAATCGCCTGTGGCAGCCATGTTTGTTAATAGATCGGGACAAAATGAGCAATCTTTAGAGAGGACCTTCCATAGATGCTTCCTACCAAGTTTCAGTTCATTTGGCTGAGAGGTTTCAGAGGAGGAGATTAAAATACGAAAAGTTAACGAACGACAAGTGATGGCAAAACCTCACATTGCCTTTGCTAAGGTGATCTAAAAAAAACTTAGTTAAAAGATATTTCTATATTCATGAAACTACTTCTTGCAGTCTTCTCTTTTGAAACTAAGAAATTAACTAAAGAATGTGAGAGATTCAGTCAGGAGAATACACTTCATATAAATTTTCACATACAATTTATTTTGTCGTTTCTTGATAGTACATAATGATATCAAAAACATAATTCCATAGTATTTGCTCTTAGAATAAAAAAAATCCTCACTATCGCCCCATGTTAAATGATATGCCAAGATTAAAATCAGAGCAACGGGAGAAAACTCTCTGAAATATTAAACATTGTTTTTTGGATGTTGTGTATAGAAGTTATAGGGCACTACTAGCAATAGCATGTGCAAGTCATATATATCAACAAGTCAATTGTTATTATGTACTTGAGGATCACATGAGCCTGAATCTGTCACTTAGTATAAACTATCTTACTACCTATCATAACATATACATCAGGACATGCACACACAAAACAACAGGATCTTCATTGGTACAATAAGTGTATCTTCATATCACAATGCTCCTTCATGTCAAATTCAATTGTATGTACATTTTTCATCTTTTTGGTATTAAGAATTTGTTAATTTTTCCTCTTACAGTTTATTTTATAGTTTTGACCACAAGGGTATAAACCAAATATACCCTACAACTTAACTTTTTACAAACTTCAATCTACATATTACAAGCAATTTACATTTCCATATCTGGTTGTTAACAGACATTGTTTTTTTTACAGTTTAAACTCCTTGCAGTCTATCAGTATAATAAACTTTAGACCCCCAAATCTGGACTCCATCTCATAACAAAAAGCTAAAACATAATAGGTAACCATGTAAACTGGTGATGTAGCATTTAATAGTGAAGTAAACATACTATGTCCATTTACAAGCTGTTTCCTCTTTGGTGAGCGAGTGATTGTTGCTTAATGCCAACTCAGTGCAATTTTTTAGCTATATCATGACGAGAACAAGTTAATTATCAATGGGATGGTGATGAGGTCCACTTTGTTCTAGACCAACATGTTGAGTTGGATTTTTATAGTGCTAGCTCACTGAAACAACAGTCTGCTGGTAGACATATCGCTCCACTCAGACACATTATTCTACTTCCGAGCCAACCAGTCTTTGCTCGTTCTCCTTAATGCTGCATGCTTAGCGAAGAAGCAACAAATACCAATTTTAGTCTTTGGTTTGACCCGACCAGGGCTCAAACCCATGATCTACCACACTCGAGGTGAGCAAACTAATCATTGCGCCACCGATGCGGTTTTCCTCTTTGGTACACATTTTCCAAAATACAGTCAACTCCACCTATTCGAATATCGTATAATAGAATATTGTTAATAATCGAATATTCTTGCAAAACACCAAACCATTTATTGAGTTTTAAAGGAAAAAACCTGCGTTTATTTGCATATCGGATAAGCGTATATACCGGGTATTTGAATGGAAAAATCCAGGTAAAAAGTTGGCAAACTTCGTAATAATCGAATATTCTTCTACATTTTGGACAGGAAGGGCAGCTTTGGAAGTTTACATGTCCAGATTGGAAGAGTTCACATACTCCATTGTTGTATTTTTTATTCAATAAAATATTCAAAAAAGTTGTCCTTGAATTTCTATTATATTACTTAGCGGTATTTATTTATTTTTTGATAGCGTCACATGTTTTGTTGGTTACGCATGTTGTTTGTTGACATCGTGATTTTAGTCATGTTTTGATCTCCGAGTGAAATTTAAATACTTGCTTGTTGTATTTATCCTTTTTAAAGAAAATAATGTCATTATTCCTACAATGTAGCGTCAATTCAATGTTTTCAACCGTATTTTTTATATCGCATGCCGTTTTGTTTACATCTGCCATTTTGTTTATATTGACATGGACATGTTACATAATATAGTCTCTAATCCATTCATTCTCTTTACTAATAAATGATATTTTCTTTACAATAATTTATTTTTGTTAATAACATAGGCAAATTATCTGAATGAAATGATTAAAATTGATTGCTAAAAAATTTGTTATTATTAAATGCCCGGATGAACGGATAAGAGAATAGCATTCGGGTCATCGAGGGGTCATGTAGTCTTGTGTTATAAATAATATTTTCTTTTGAAAAGTTAATTTTTGTTAATGAAATGATGAATTGCAAGAATAAATCACTTATATAATGGGTTGTGGAAATTTTTTAAAAAGTTTGAACACGTCGTATTCACATCATCACGCAGTTCAACATATTGATTCATTGTTTACATTTGTCAGTTATCAATCAGGACATCGACTGATTACATAATATAGTCTCTAATCGGTTCATATATGTTTGGTTAATTAATAAATAATTTCTATTTACCAGTAATCATTTATTTTTAGCAAGGAAATTGAAGAGTAAAAAAATTAAATTGATTGGTGAACATTTGCTAAGATTAAGTCATTTCGTATTCTGGTCATCATGGGGGGTCGTGTAGTTCAACACAGAATGACAGTTGAAATATTGCATAATACACTCTTTCAATGTTGAAAACAGCTTTTTTTTGCTGACCATAATTCTTAATATTATCATAGAAACGAGCATTACATCAGCCAATGAACACAACTTTTCAGTGGAACATTTGTTTAAAAATAAACAATCATCACGTGATTCTGACTTGTCGATGATGAAAATAAAAAACAACTCTGGACATTTTTAGTTCTTTATTTCATAAATCAAAATCAATATATAAATGATACCTATGAGAAACTTATTTACTCCAAGGATAATGGATGTCTTGAGAATCATGTTGTATGAACAACATGCATTATCTCCCCTAGTCCGAGATTCCTCTGTCGTTTAACGGCATTTATAAAGTTGCTGTAGCCGTTCAACGTCAGAGGGTGATATATACGGAACACAGCGGATTTGCCTCACCAGCTCTAGGATCGGCACATTTCCACGTTTCGTGGCTATCGGATTTTATTTTCTATCAGAAACCCTTATATAAATCGCTTCACCAATCATTTTTCTATTCATTCAAAACCAACTTACCCTCAGAAAGTGGTGTTACACTCCATTACAGCACGATTTTGCCTTAGATCCTATTATTCCGCCATTTGACTTCCATTTTCGAATCTACAAACGTGATCTCGCGATACTAACTGAATGATGAACAGTAACGCATTGCATGATGGGAGCTACTTAATTCAGCGCACCAAATTATTTGAGCATTATTTGCATACGTAAACAACATTCAAATCACATGGAAGACTACATTTAAGCGTATTCTACAGGACAAACAGTCCATCTATAGATCAAAGCAGAGCAGAAGGAAATAATACAGAATGTGTTGGAAAGAAAAGATTCAATGGCAGAGTGTTGCCAATGGGTTTCGGAAAGAGCATGTGTTACGTCCCCCTTTTTTGGACAAGGTACTACATCATTTTTTTCTTTCTTATGGTTATCTGTAATTCACTATTGCTGTTAAAATCATTACCAATCAATATAATCAACTGTATTAAATTTTATGTTAATTGTTCTGCCTTAACAGGCGTGTATGATTGGCAATACAAATATTTGTTTGTTTGTTTATATGCAAATCATCTCCCATGATACATTGCGGTAATCGTGGTTTTCTCGTAGTCACGTGACAAATGTTTGAAAAATGGAAGACAAATGGCGGAATCATAGGATCTAAGGCAAAATCGTGCTGTAATGGAGTGTAGCACCACTTTCTGAGGGTAAGATGGTTATGAATGAATAGAAAAATGATTGGTGAAGTGATTTATATAAGGGTTTCTGATAGAAAATAAAATCCGATAGCCACGAAACGTGGAAATGTGCTGACCCAGAGTTGGAGAAGCAAATCCGCTGTTTTCCGTATATATCACCCTCTGACGTTGAACGGCTACAGCAAGATTATCAATGCCGTTAAACGACAGAGGAATCTCGGACTATATCTCCCCTTGTTGGAATTTCATTTATCGTATTATTGAATACTCCATATAAATGGATAATACGCTCTGACATTTGCTGTATGCAAATAAGTGGATTTGATTGTACCTGTATTTATCAATAAACAAACCTAGTTTTTTTTACCTGTCACCAACTTTCATAGTCGCTGCTTTAGCCTTTTGAGCCTCTTCTTTTTGTTTTTTCTCTTCTTCTTTCCTTTTCTTTTCTTCTGGATCTTGTTCAGCGAATCTGCCCATTTTGTTCCTTTCTTTAAAAGCTCTAACTGAATCTATCATATTAAAAATATAAATAAGAAAATGTGGGAGTAGGTAAGAGTATCTAAATATAAACTTGATTTGTAGTTTGATTGGTCAAATAAAACTGATCATGAAAACAAATTATTTACTGATGATTACAACAATACACATTATCATACCATCAAAAACTTTTTTTCAGGGGCCGTCGTGGTCGTGATTGTATGGTAGTTAGGTTTATAACTACCTATGCAATCAGTACCTATCAACACTAAAGAGATTGAATCCCACTTATGTGGGGTATACTCGATAAAGTTTGTCAGTGACCTGAGGCAGTTCATTGCTTTTCTCCGGTTTTCTTCACTAATAAAACTGACCGCCACGATATAACTGACATATTGTTGAAAGTGACGTTAAACACCATAAACCACCAAAATATTTTTTTGTGTAAAAAAAAATTAATGCTTTCATAAATATAGTTGTTTTTCATTTCAGTCAAATGGATCACATGCTAATTTCCACAACATTCCAGAATACAGTAGTCCCCCTCTAATAAGTCATCTCTTCTGCAATGAAAAAATGGCACATCGAGGAGGATAATTTTGAAGTATTTTACTATCTCAGCGCATCTGAAATCTGGCCCAACAAGTCAAGATAGGTGGCCTTTGGTGTGAGTGGCCTTACAGAGAGAATGGACTACTAGTACTAGTTGTAATTGAAGAAACCTGTATTACCTGGAGTACACCACTGACTTTCCCATCATATTCATTACAGTTTATGACAATAATGACAATATAATGCTTTATTTGTTTTACATATACAAATGTACAATAAAGTAAGAGTGAGTGAGCGATTGCTGTTTAATGCCAATTCAGCAATTTTCAGCTATATTATGGCGAGAACAAGTTAATTTGCAATGAGATGATGACAAGTTCTGCTTTACACTAGACCAATATGCTGAATTGAATATTTATAGTGCTAGTTCACTGAAACAAAAGTTCAAGGGTAGACATGCCGCTCCACTCGGACACATTATTCTGATTCTCAGCCAACCAGTCTTTGCTCTTTCTCCTTAATGCTGCGTGCTTAGCGGAGAAGCAACAAATACCAATTTTATAGTCTTTGGCTAACTATTACGCCCCTTGTGCGGTCCAATAAAGTTAGAAGTGAATGACCTATGACACCATAACCTGATCGACATTGCAGTGAAAGAACTCGACAATCCGGCGACCGAACATCCTGAGATGAGTTCTGATTATTTTGCACTTGCCCTTGTCAACCAACTTGACGAAGTAGTTTCTCAGTCAATGATTCCGTAAAATTTTTGATTCGACAATAAAAGATGTGAAGAAATCCTTCAAAATCGTTGATAGGACTAGCGGTGCAATGTTTCACATTCGTCATATTGATAGAAAATGCTAAAAGATGGCGTCCTATTCCGAACCGGGATCAAATAAAATTAATATATACTTCCCAAAGTTCAATGGAAGCGATTCAGATTATCTTAAATATGGATTCGGTAGAGTAAAACTTGATATCAAATAACATTGGGTTTGGGTGGACTTTATATATAGTAAAAGTTAAAAAAAACGTAATTTTCGAGTCAGGGTCGGATTTTGCAGAATGAATAAAGATGTTATAAATCTTTGTTTTTATTTCTCATGTAAAATATTTACATTAGATCATTGCAGAGTTCCTGAAAAGTGTCGGTTTTGTCGGATTGGCCGACAAAAATATGCAAAGTCCGACAAAAATTGATTCTTTGTCGGTCCACCGGATCGGTAAAGAATTTCCATAAAAAGTTTGTTTCCTTTCCGATATTATTTTTCTATTCCGCAATTTACCTTGTCCGGTCAAGGACAAATATTCAGTAATGGCCAGATGATAGAATATGTGACAGTGTAGTTAAATGAGTTTTGTTATCATTAATGCACTGTTCATTGTCTAGATTCAATCAATATATAAAAATGATTTATATTAATAAAAATAGCAAATATTATTCAGACTGACAAAACTTGCCCTCTTGTCTGACAAGATCAAAATCTCAAAGGACTTACTCTGCATTGGCGAGTAGAAATATCTACCCACTGGCCAAACTTGGCAAGTGCAATTCTAATTTGGCGAGTACAATTTTGAAGCAACTAGCCAAAATGACGAGATAAGAGAAAAAAACATTTCCCACACTGCACTGTTATCTGTTTTTCTCAAATGAACAAAATTTTATTTTAAGTTTTCAATCAAGTTGAATTACTCACCGGTTCTTTTTGCATAATCGTCCTCTTTCATTTCAAATTTTTCTACTTTAGATACATCTTCAAATTCACCTAATTTAATTGTTGGGTCTACTACCTACAAAGTACAATGTACATATGATGTATTACATTAAAGGTTATTTTAAATAAAAACAAAAAAATAAATATCCACCCTGGTCATTCTTTACCATTTAAGAAAGATATTTTCTTATTTTATTTTCAATATTGGAGGATTTTTTTGATTAAATATTTTAAAGGGGCATTATCTGCCAAAATCGTAAATTTTTGTTTCCCATAAAAACTATCAGATATGATTGATGCCTTAATAAAACGTGTTTCTGTAACTTATAAATGTTATGAAATGTACGTGCATCGGGGAAAAAAGGTGCAGCTGCTCGTGTTTTGAGATCGATCAAGAAATGGACGCCATCTTACTAATTATTGACATTGTTTACGGAGTTTGCCGAATCGTCATTAAATCAGTACAACAATGCACTTATTTCTTATTTTCTGTGAATCTGCTTTTAGTCGGCGTTAATTACGGACAAAGAACCATGCAAGTTTGCAGTTAATAAGCAACAAAATACAAATTATTCGTTTTTACCCGTCACTAGTAAGGTCAGTTGCATATGTAGAAAGCGAGGTCAAATTATTTGCTTGCAAGGAAATAATAAATCGATGGTAATTTTCGTTCTCAAAAGGTGAAAAGTGGTACGATAAGCTGTTTAGTGTGAAATATTTACCTTTGTTTCATCATAAAGGTTATTTACCAATTTCCAAAACATATAATTTTTTTTGTCAATATCGTAGCTAATGCCTCTTTAAGTAAAAAGGGGCCATAATTCCTTCAAAATGGTCTGATCAAATTGCTGTAATGATATGCAAATTTGCATAAGGTAATAAGCATAGCATGCAAAATTTTTAGAAATTCCCACTTAAAATGTACAAAAAATGTAGGAGAATTTCTGCATAAAAACTTTGTAATGAAATATTTAAGTCAAAAATGGTTTGATCAGTGTCGTAACAATATGTAAATCTTCACATGGTAATAAGTAAATCTGTAAAGTTTTGAAAAATTCACATTTATAATGTAGAAGGAGTTGTGCATACAAGCTATAGTGATAGATGGACAGGACAAAAACAATATGTCTCCCCCAGGAAGGTTTGGGGTGAGGGTCTGGGCAATCATTTGTGTTAAAATTCCTGAAATATCAGTCAAATAGATTGATTTGATTTTGATTTTTGGTGTTTTAACGCCACTTTCAACAATATTTCAGCTATATCATGGCGACCAGTCTTAGTGGTGGAGAAAGCCGGAGTACCCAGAGAGAACCACCAACCATGGGCAAGCAACTGGTAAACTTTATCACTTGCGGCTGCGAGTTGAGTGCATCCTTTTTTGTAATTTACAAAGGCGGGCGCGAACCCACGCCGTATTGGCGATAGGCTTGTATGAGTTGTTAGATCCAATGACCTAACTCATTGAGCCACCCGGGCCCTTCAGTCAAATAGAAACGTTATTGTTATAGACTAAATATGACAACACACCCTTACCATAATATAGCTTCAAAATATTTATGGTTGTCTAAAACTATTTTCAAAAGCTCACAAAAAAGTGAACTTATTACAGTAATGGCAAAAGGGATATAACTCTATAACATTCTATCAAAATCAAAATTAATACCTGTATTTTTTATTCAGGGTTAGGGTGTTTAACACCACCTTCAACAATATTTCAGTTATATGGTGGTGGTCAATTTTATTGGGGGACGAAATCGGAGTACTCGGAGAAAACCTCCATCGATCTGTCACAAGTCACTGACAAACTTTATCGCAAAAAGTTGTGTCAAGTACACATTACCATGAGTGGGATTCGAACTCACATCGTTAGGCACCGATTGCATAGATAGTTGTAAATCCAACTACCATGCGATCACAGCCTTTTCCATTTAGTGTCCTGATATCATATTCATACAATGTTTGTTGACACTAAAACCATGACAATAAATCTAAACAAAATTTGTAAAATCATTGAAAAATAAACAACACACCTTAATGTTACTAAGGTTTTAGTGAGAGAATGATGTGTGATGTCCTATAACATCATCTCGAGAGGTAGAATTAAACATTCAAAATAGCATATTACATGATACATTGTACATTCCCTGTCGAAAACACATATCAAGCTAAATTTTACAATTTGTTTTTCTTACAGAAATTTACTACTATTTACTATGGGTTTTATCTACGATTATTTTGTTTTATAATTACAATAAATGTATTTGTTTAAGAGGTTCTTCATTAGCGATCACCTGTGAGTACTATATAAGTTAGTATATACTTACATGGAGTCTACAACCATTATCTACTGGGAAGGAGCCTAACAATGCATCATCGTCTTCTACCTTACCAAGAAGTTTGTTCTCTTTACTGTACAGCTCTAATCTCATATTACAAGCTTGAGAACCTGTTAATAATTCTAATTTGTTCTGAAATAGAAATAATTGTAAATACATGAAATCTGTATACCTAAAACCTAGAACTTTTACGTGTCAGGTGTTGTCTTCAAATAATTATGTCGAAGTAGAACAATACTAGAAACAAGAATCCTGCATTTTTTGAAGACGGTATACAAGAGACCATCATATGCATATTGTCCAATTACATTCCAGAATTCATGAAGGTCTTGAGTGGAATAATGGTTAATGTCATTGATTGCTGACCACAAGCTTAATATCACAAATTATGGTTTGCTCCCCAGATACACACATAAAAAATACTTGTCTAATGCATAGGATTTCACTTGCCTGTTCTTTATATAAAACAGGTTTTGGACAGGAATAAAACTCACAACAGCATCAATGCGGTTGCTTCCATCAGTGGAACGGCCATTACTTTGCTAGATGTATCCCGCAATGAATATGGTATGTATAATCAGGGATGTGATGGAAAGAGGAGAAGACCAGAGGAAGATATTGTAAGGCCGCGGGTGCAGTGGGCAGCCAAGGTCCCCACTGGGGTCCAGTGGCAACACCCTAATGGGAGATTACTCCAATTTGTATCTGTAGATTGCAATCCAATCATACGATATAATTTTTAAGATTTGCTGGACCTAACCCCCCCTTATATTTTCTCCACGAATTTACACGATTCACAGAAATGGCCAAATTTGACCCCAGGGCTGCAGAAATCTGTGAATCCGTGGAAAAATCACATCCCTGTATAATTCAAACAAAGTAAAATGTATAACATAGACAATTCCATAAAGATATATAGGTAAGAAAATGTAGCATTAAAATTATTTTATAAACAATAGTTAGCAAATAAATATGCAATAATTATTCTATTTACGAACACAATCACAGTCGCTAGATGATGGAAGATGGGCATCATCAGCAGCATGAAAAGGTTGTTTGTGTTGACGTACAATTGTCTGCAATGTAATAAATCATGTGGAGGAGAAATCAACACAAGTAGAGACTATATCAATAAAAACAAATCCATGATCAATGTTAAGAAAATATTTTTTTGTGTAATAAAAAAGAGAAGGCTTCCAATGCAACGATTGGCAAAAATGTAAACGAATCAGCTTATTTTTTAGTGAATGTTTTCCCTTTTCAAACCGATAATGCATTGGCAGTGTAATGATGTAACAAGAAGTGTCTTTTAATTTCATGTTGATAATATTAATGTTTAGAAAAGAAACTGTCATAAAGGAATAGAGTTTCTCTTTTTCTTGCATTTTTTCAGCTATATAATGGCAAGAACAAGTTAATTTTCAATGGAATGATGACAAGGTCTGCTTTGTACTAGACCAACATGCTTTATAGTTGTATTTTGATAGTGCTAGCTCACTGAAACAACAGTCCGCGGGTAGACATGTCACCCTACTTGGACACATTATCCCGATTCCGAGACAAACAGTCTTTGCTCTTTTTCCTTAATGCTACGTGCTTGGCGGAGAAGGAACAAATAACAATTTTATAGTTTTTGGTTTGACCCGATTGGGGCTTGAACCCACGATCTCCCGCTCTTGATGACTTGGGCCAGTTGAGGCGAGCACACTAACAATTATGCCACCGATATGGTTATCACATGGCAGAGAAGACATTAGGTAGTCCTATGTCTAGAAATATGTAGAATGAAAGTGAAAACAGTTCACGAAAAAATAACCTGATTTCTGTAAATTTTTTGAATTGGAACTATTGGAAGCCTTCTGGACAAATTATTTTTACCAATCTGTATGAAATTTTTATTGACTATTTCCATTGCTTATGCAAATACATTATTTTATTTTAAAGTTCTCCACACCTCAATATTTGTTTATTCTTATATAGCATTTTATTATATTTGGCTTATTCAAGTCATAAGCAGGAAATATTTAATGCATGAAGTCATCAAAATTATGTTGTTTACATTAACTACCTTCAAATCTGCAATGGACAAGTCTTTTTGAAATTTTCTTTCTGTACCAAAAGAGTTTGCTGAGCTTGTAACATTAATTGTTACAGCACTCTGTGTGATTACTGAAAATTGTGACATTATTACAGGAGACCTTTGTACTAATATTCAGAGTTAAAATGGTGAATGCTTCCAGAAAGATCACAACACAAACATGTGCTTTCAACTTGTCAAACGAGATCACGTTGGTTTATCACGTGACACCTCATTACGTTGTGGTCTATTTTTACATAGAGGAAATTATTCATGATATGAAACATTTATTTTGATTGTCAAAAATATACTGAAGATATATGTACATTATTCCTAATCAGTTCCCTATTAATTTAGCAAAAGAAGAGGATGGAGTGATGTCATGAACGAGAATTCGCGTTAGAGAACATGGCGGCCACTGAAAAACAGTGGTTTGTTGGTGAAGATGGATGTATATCCGTTGGAGAACCAACAAGCAGTGTAACATACCACTCCGCCTTGAATTCAATAATTGTGTCAACTAAGGAACCAGCCGTAAAAATTTATGATGTAGCATCTGGTGCCATACTTCAGAAATCAAGTCTTTCGGGTACATATTACACCCCCCTTTTCTTGAAAATTTCTGAAATTTATTACTACATATCCTGGTCATCAAAGTGTATCTTAACATAATGTGTTCGTGAAATTAACTTCATATTTTACAATTAAAGATGACTCTGCGAATTAAACTATTTGATTAGTGTCGCAGTTCTGTCCATCTTCGAACAATTATGCAACAGTTGTGACTTTTTTGTTCTTTCGGTTTCAATGAAGGTCTATGTTAGTATGTATCTGCTAAACCTGAATGAAATGTAAAAGTATTACTACTGTTACCAAAGATATCCAGATAAATTTATCACCTTCATATTTTACACAATCAAATTGGATAAAAACACATTAACATACATGCCAACCCTCGAGAGACTAAAAGTGGTAGGGGGACTCAAAATGGTGCATTCTGCTGCATTTTGGATATAAAATCTGTCTAGTCAAAACTTTAAATAGAAGATTTGCTACTTCCTGGTAAAAACATTGCCAGGGATCTGGATGACTGAACATCCTTAGCTTCCCTTTATGTTTTGCGGTACTTACATGCTTTGTCACATCACAGTCGTATGAATTTTAGTCATAAATACTAAATAGAGAAAAATAGTGAAAATTTAGATGTTGGGGTAATATAATATATATATAAGAGTCTCTTATATATATATATATTATGTGAAAATTTAGATGTCAGGGTAATATAATATATATATAAGAGTCTCTTATTTATATATTATATTACCCCAACATCTAAATTTTCACTATAGACTCTTGTATATATATTATATTACCCCAACATCTAAATTTTCACTATAGATTCTTGTATATATTATATTACCCCAGCATCTAAATTTTCACTATTTTTCGCTATGACTAAAATTCATACGACTGTGGTCACATCACTATGACCTCCGTGATTGATTGAAAAATCAGTCCTGCAGAATTCACAAAATGCAAATTTATTTCCCTTTCGGGAATGTTTAATGAAATGAACCTCATCAGTCCATGCTGTCTTAAATACGTTGTCATAACGTAAACGAGCCTTCTTATTTTCTGGCGTTTCGGACATATTCATTCAGACATTGATCTGTTGATGTTAATTAGGAATCATAAGTTCAAAATGTAGTGCTTCAAAACTTTATTTTAAATACCGTTTCTGATTGGTTTAATGATAAAGAATTGACAAATGGAAGTTTCCGGTACAAATTAAGAGAGAAACGATTACGGAAAGGGCCTAAATAATTTGGATTTGTACTCATTTATACGTCGTAGAAATCTACAAGAATAATCAACATATGAACAATTCACGATAATTTTTTTTACATTTTTTTTTTAAATCGGTAGGAAAACATCTAAAATCGGTAGGCGGTAGAAGACTTAAAAATTCGGTAGACTACCGCATAAATCGGTAGGGTTGGCATGTATGCATTGATAACAAAATCTCGGGTGCAAGACAAATGCCTGAAATGGGCACTTGGTTTAAAAGACAAATCGGCACTTAGTTCTAATAATAAAACCCTAAATGCTTGCTTACTCGCAAGGGTTATAACGGGATACCATTACACGTAATGGAGCAGCCGCCGAGATTTTTTGCACTCATTTACAGAGTTTCTGACGCCTGCATTTATCAATAATAAGACGTAACCTTTCCTTTTGTCCATTATTATAACAAGTTTTTATCACCTACCAGTATTTTAGAATATAATTCCCACAAAATAAAAATCCGTTTACTTTCTCTCTGAACATTTTGAATTTCGTCATTTCCGGCCTCACTCTTTGGATGTCGATACCATATTTGGCGATTTGAGGCGTGAATGTTTACATCAGCCGTTTACTACATGTAGTAAGAAATACCATATTTAGAAAAGCTCCGCCTTCCATAGTTTCCGGTTATGGCAAACGATCGATAAATTTGAACAAGGTTGTTGCTACCTTTGAAAAGCATATATTTCTCAGCCAAACCGATTTAACAAAGACTGGGATCATCAGTAATAGTTATAATGAAATGTTTGAAGCGTAAATAGTGAGTTTTTATGTTTCAACTGCAACTTTTTTTTGTTCCATTGTGACGAATGGGACTGCATTGTAGCTCTGCTGAGACACAAGTTTGTCACAGGAGCTACATTATTGCAGCTAATCGGCACTAGGCTGGACAGATCAGCACTGATTATAAAAATAAAGTTTATTACAAATTTACAAATTATAGATAAAAATATTTTAAAATACAACAATACGTTGCATCACTGTTGGCTGTATAGTACAAGCACAGTTGTATGAATTTTGGTCATAAATAGAGAAAAATAGTGAAAATTTAGATGTTGGGGTATGCCCATTTACCCTCTGCAGAGGGTTTTTTACTCCCAAAATAGGCCCTGTAGCCCGGGGTTCTATGGTACCACGGTAGTTAATGTTTAACATCTGTAACGTAACTAGTTTTCGGAATTAATCCAAAAATGTTATATTTTATTCCCCGGTATAGAAACCTATTTTCCCCCACAATTCATTTTATTATTTGAATTTGTTTAAAAATATGTCGCCACTTTTCCCTATGACAACGCCGATGTACCTCCCAGAAATGGTTTCCTATGATATCGCGGTAATTGCAAAATTAATGTTATGGGACACAATGTTTGACAAATCAAGACATCGTTTATAAATACTAAATCAAGGTGGATATCTGGCAAACTTATACCATAAAGAAAATCTTGATAATTTATCACATTTAATAAAGTAAAGTTTCTTTGAAATAACAAATGTAACAAAGTTGAGTCAATTTGATGTAACGTTATGTTTTCATAGCTTAATTTTTCCATCAACTTTGTCGGTCTAGAAAGTAACTAAAAATAGCACCAAAAATCCCAAATCGGGTTGAAATGAAACGTAAACAAACGGATGACATTTCTAAAAAAATAGCCGACGAATTATGACAACTATGGTTTAATTATTGGACATTTTACAAAGCATGGTATCAGGGTAAAATAAAAATGTCCGCTATTTCTAAGGAAAAGATAAAAATATGTGTACTTACAAAAATTCAAGACATTTGGACAGAATGACCAGAGGGTCCAATAAATGTGACTTGTGTTTATGAATATATAAATAGAGAAACCGGCGGGTGGCGCTGCAGTGCATAGGAACAGACAAAATAAATACTGCGGTATCATAGAACCCACTGCACCATAGGAAGGGAGTATACCCCCAAAATTGTAGGGACTTTCTATATGCAGGGGTACAAAGTTAAGGAAAAAAACAGCAATTGTACCCCATTGTACCCCCAGTTTCAAAACTCAGTGGGCACCCTATATTATATTACCCCAACATCTAAATTTTCACTTTTTCTCTATTTATGACTAAAATTCATATGACTGTGGTACAAGCAAATAATCTGATTAAACCAAATTATGGATGATAAAATTTGTAGTGTAATACATAATTAATATTTGTAATGATAGTTAATTAATTATTTCACTTGATCAAAAGATTGTTAACTAACGGGTTAATTTGATCAAAGGAATGATAGTTAATTAGTTTATTTGAAGTATAGCGCAATGGAAACACATCATCTGAGGCTTACGCATTTGTTTGTTTAGAGGCCCAAGCTGAAACAGGGGTACTTTTATTGAAGTCCGATTTGTCCTGGTGCCGATCTGTCTCAGTGCCGATATATCTAGCATTCCAAAATCGCTACGTTGGTACACATTGTAAATTTAATTACAGTGATTGTGAAATATCCTATATTGTGAGCATTTTTACAGACAAATATAATCATGTCACGACAACATACAAACATTTTGAGTTGATGTTAATTGTGATTCGATTAGGCCTAGACATTGAAGCTAGCCTAATCATAAATAAGATTACGATCTGCCATGGCAAGAAATGGGGTGCTATTTGCTAATTTACTTATATAAGAAGGCAACACTGATATGTTTGCATATTTCATATGGTTTATGTAGCAGATATCTTTCCTAATTCATGTACTTTAATTTGAGAAATTGAAAATTGAATCAAGCCAAATAAATGAAATGAAAATTAATGACAACTTTGAAATATTCAAGATTCCTGAACAAAATAAAGATCTGAGACCGCAAACTATTATACTGCAGGCATTAATCATGTTAAGAGTCACTCAGTGAGTCTATGCTGGGGCTCAAAGTTATGTAGGTCCGAGGTCCGTGACCAGTCGCTGTTGACTTCAGACTTTTGCATTAATAGGCATTAGTTGTGCCCTCAGACAATTTGATTTTCGTTTGTAGTATCAATATCTTTTGATAAGTTTATAAAACATCTAGTCATCAAATCATAGATCTGCTCATTTTGTTAAAAATTTTCATTAGAAATGATATTAAACGGCACTGGTCACAAGCAGTTATCAAGTTTTCTTTGTAAGCATGATGATGAATATAAATATGAAAGAATATGAGCATACATTGTACATGAAATATTATTCAAACCACACAATTTATTCAACGAACAACGATCATTTGGGGGAGACTCAGACTGCATGATTGGTTTGGTGTAGAAATCATGTTCTTGTTCACTCAAGTGTTTGGATGAATGTTGTAATACATTTGTAATATAAACACTTAAGAGATCATATCAAACAGTTCATATCATATGTTATTGATTTAATGATTAATGATGTTCTCATGAAACTTGACACCAAGTAAGTTGCATTACTTATAAAACATAGATGTGTGCTGTAAAGAATTATTACAAATTAAATACTCCTGGAAAAAATGTTACAAATATCCTGTAGACAATACTTCTATAGACAGGAATAGAATATAGTAAACAGAAAACAAGTTGTACCCTTCACTTTTAAAAATGAGGAGTAAATACCTCTTGTTCTTGAAAATTTATCTGGAGCTGTGATTAAAAAACAACGTTGGTAACCACAGATGATTTACACTTGTTCTTCAATCGACCGTGGGGCAATTAATTTGAAAACCATTTTACTTGTGAATAATTGTTTCATTGGTTGTTCCACAAAATCATAATCCACATCCAAGTCTGAAGCAGTGATAGCTTCTTGCCTCTGAGTTAAAATTGTGATAATCCTATTTACCTGAAAAATGGGAAATATTAAAACAGTGATAATTGTGCTTATGAATTGATAATTCTATGTATATATCTATTTATTTCAGCCCATGGAAAAGATGCAGTGAGGTGTATTTATTTACCAGAAGGTAACAGGGTAGTATTTTCAGATGACTGCTGTATTGGAGTACGGAGTGACTTAAAGGGGATGCTGTTACTGGATACAGCATTGCAATCACCTGTCAATAAACCTGAGGAGAAAATCAGAGTTGAAATTCCTTTAGCAGAAGTAAGTTTGTTTTAATGAAAAAGGTCCAAAAAGTATATAATAGTTGAACATCATTATCCTGAACTCTGATTAAGTCTAATAAGGCCAGTTTGTACCATGGATATATAATTCAAATACTGTTTTGAAGTAAATCATCAATCTGATAACATGTCTTTGAAAACATATTATAGGATGTAAATTAGAACTTTGAAAGTATTCTATAATGTATATCAAGACCATGTTGAAATTGATACCAGATCCCCCCAGAAATAATATATCAGGTGACTGTTATTGGGATAAACAGAAAAAAATTGTTTACATATACTCTACATCAAATGTAATGATTGCAAGATTACTGTTACTCAAAGAAGGACCCTGAGAATATCAGAACTTCGTCTATTTTTAGAAGTGGTATTTCCCATCTTATGTAAGGTGGACATATCCTGTAAGTGGTTATTATTATATTTTGATCTGTATTTTAGGCTACACATTTGTTAAAGTCGTTAACAAGTGCAGAGTTACCAGGAGTAGATAATGTTGATGAAGTTGTTAAAGAATTAGAGAAAGGCATTGAGAGTACACAAGAAGCAACAAAAGGAAGTTTGAAAATTTCAAAAGTATGACTTAATTTGCATGGAAAATGATTATAAACACAATTTCATTTGTTTGAACGGAGATAATTAGAATTAAATTATTTTTCTTGGAAGAGTAATATCATTGAAGGTGATTCATTGTTAGCATGACGTTCCGTCTGCAATGATGTTTTGGGCGGTTTATTACTAGGTTGTGATTTTGTTTACACTTTACATGGTGTATCGTGGTTTTGGTGTCTTATAGTTGGCCTTTATATAGTATGACATCTATAATAAAGGGCCTGGGTGGCTCAATGAGTCCAAAAATAATAGTTGGATTACCTAACAACACATACAAGCCTATCACCTACAGCGTGGGTTTACACCCTGCTTTGTAATTACAAAAAAGGTGCATTCGACTCGCAGCCGCAAGTGATAAAGTTTACCAGTTGCTTGACCATGGTTGGTGGTTCTCTCTGGGTACTCCGGCTTCTTCTACCATTAAAACTGGTCGCCATGAATGATATAGTTGAAATATTGCTGAAAGTGGTGTTAAGCACAATAAATCAAATCAAATCATTATAATAATGATATAACTTGTACATTATGAGATGGTATTTCCTAAAAGAAGAGAATATTTTTCCTGGCCAGTAAATATGATATGGTCAAATTCAAGAGTAAAATTTCTGATTTGGAATTTTTCTTTACTATTGGCAGGTCGGTTGTTTTCTCCGACTACTCCGGTTTCCTTTACCAATAAAACTGACCACCCCTATCTAGCTGAAATATTGATGAAATGGCATTAAACACCATAACCCTAACCCCCTCTCAAATTGTGAATGGGAGAAAATATAATTTTTACTTCAAAAATGTTTGACTGACATCTTTTATATCTCATATGATTAAATTTACAAAAATATTCCATTTAAATACTGATTTGATTATTTCTATCTGATGATAATTACTCTAGCAATTTGGTTTTATAGCTTATAATTAGTCCACATCTTTACATAATAACATTAGTCACAGTTCATAGATGGAAAGTTAAAAAGTGATTATTATTATTTTTCAGTGGGCAACTGTTTGTATTGAAATTCAACATGGAATTTTAAAGAATGTTTGTTCTAGCTTGGTTTTAGAAATGAAGAAGTTAAGTTTGTACAACCCTGGTTTGTCAGCAGCTTCAGCTGTCAGTGACAGATTGTCTTACCTTTTAAGTAATCATATGTCAGACAGCACTGGTGCTACAGTAGAGAGGTCATTGATGTACAGTGAAGCAGCCAGACAGGATACGTTTAGAAAGTGGCCTCACATGAATTATAAGTATGTTAGAATTTGTTTTAAACTTTTCTTATTGTTTACAGAAAATATTGTTTACAGTTTTAGTGATTTCTACGTGAAATTGAGAGGCTACACTCCAATTGTCAAGCCTGTAACAAATATAAATGCTGCATGAAATAAATAGAATACACACCCAATTATCAAGATTAAAAGACTTATGAATGCTGCATGAAATATAGACAGGCTACACAACTAATGGTTAGCCTAAAACAAATATTTACTGCACAAATTCATTTATATTTATACTGAATATAGCGAGAGTCATGCTCATGTATATAATGTTTGTGAGATATAAATCAGTAATATTTTAATGGACGTCTGTAAAAACTACATAAAATTATTTATATCAAAATTGCTAGTCCATCGCATGAAGATATTACATCAATAATACAGCTGTTAAAATGCAAAACAGTTGGAAATAATGACAAACGGTCAAAACATGAAAATTATGTTCGTTGACAAATTTTACTTGTATATTTTCAGACATCCAATTAACATGTTCATTTACAATTACTATTTAGCACACATAGTAAACAATTACAATACCACTGTGTAAGCTAAACCAGATGTAAAATAAAAACAACAATTAAAGGATTTATGTCTAATTTACAGCAGGAATGTGTTATATAGAAAATAATTTACACCATTTGGTGCCAGGGTTTTTGCTGGCTCTTTTGGGAATTGCCACCTAACCTAAATTGGGAAATTTTATCAACATTTTTATCGACAAAATATGAATCTGATATGAACTTGGGCAATAATAAACAAAATAACTTTGCAGTAGAATTTATTTCACTCAATTACAGTATCGTTTATCTGTCCTTTTTATTTTTGAATTTGTCTACTAATGTCTCAAGATCACCATCTGACAGTTTGTCCTTTCCTTCCATGGATATTCTCATAAGAGCTTCCAAATTCCTTTGGGTCAATCTTGACCTCAGAGGAGTTTTAATCAAATTCATATATATTCATAATAATTTGTCATAATTTTTTAGGACTTTTGCCTTGACTGAGATTCTTAAAACAGAAAGATAAGAAAAAATGAGAAACCCAAAATGTTGATATTATGCTGCATCACACAGAAAACTTTGTCTGCCACTCTGTACCAATTGACAATCACATTGTTCAGAATAAATATATAACCAGGGAAAACTTTACTCATACTTAAGTGAACTAAACCTTCTCATATCCTGCTTAAAGAGTGTTGGATGATTTTCATCCAACTCTGAATTTTTAACGTTATTTGTGCTGTCTGTAATAGAAGATGAACACGATGGTTCCATTTCACAACTTTCAATAAGAGTAGCAACACTATCAGTATCGTCGCAGTGAGTTTGACATTCGACTTCACAAACTCTGATTTCATCATCATTTTTATTGGGTTTCTTCTTTTTCGTTGTCAAAAAAACGTGATGAAAAGTGCACAGATGACTGGTTATGTAATCGTGTAATATAAAAAAAAAAATCCGGAAACAGTTACTAAATCCAGATTTTTACCGGCAATAACTCCAATCAGTTTGGGAATTATCTGACTGATTTTGGGAAAAAAGAACCCTATTTTTCATTGGGAATGTGGCCGAAATTCGGCAGTATAATAAGGGGAGCAAAAACCCTGGGTGCTACTCAAGTGACCAAGTGTCAAGGACATGACATTTATCTTACCTATGTGCTGTCGTTCATACACAATAAGGTACAGAGAGACATATCAATCACAAACAAGAAACTATATTTATAAATGTGCTGTTTAAATGCCAGGATTTTGGTCGCTGTGCAGTTTGAAAGCCAGGATATTGACCACGTTACATTTTTACTATTAATAAAAGCATTGTAGTAATTTGTGAATTTGCCATATTCAGTTGTTCATTAATTGATTATCAATTATTTTAGATGGGCTCTACCTGACCCAATGTCCCAAGCCGGGTTTTACCATCAGCCTAATTCAATAGGAGATGACAGAGCTATGTGTTTTACATGTAATGTGTGTCTAGTGTGTTGGGAACCAACAGATGAACCCTGGTAAGATCTATATTCAGTAAAACCTGTCCCAACCTTCTTGGGACAAGCTTTTGTTCCAGAAAAGACAAGTGTACAGTGTATACAGGTTAAATTAACAAAGATTTTCTACATTGAGTCAACCACATCAGTGGCGTAATGATTACTGTGCTCACCTCGAGTGCGGTAGATCAGGTCAAACCTAAGTTTGAAATTTGTATTTGTTGCTTCTCCACTAAGCACGTAGCATTAAATAGAAAGAGGAAAGACTGGTTGTCTTGGAATCAGGATAATGTGTCCGAGTGGGGTGACATGTCAGTGCCTGAAATGGACGGTCGCCCAGTCGCCAAATGCGATTAATATCTTATTCGGGCGACCAAAAGCTGCTCCAAATTAGGTAGTCACTGGCCCAACAAAAAACGTTTGGGCGATTGCCTATTAGACCGTTAAAAATTGTTGTTTTTCTGAAACCCGACATAAACTGTAACGGTAGATAAATCTTCTGTTCTAGTCGAAAACAGTTTGTTACGAGCACAGCGATTGGTCCAAATACATTTTTGTAGCCAATGAATACACAGCTAATGTAATTTACTGTTCTCCCCAATTATGTATTTTTATCGAGCCATTCAATACACGTTTCCTACACGTTTTCATGTAATACACAAGTATTCACTAAATATTTGAAAAGAAACGTGTTTTTTTGTTTCTTTATGATTTAATTATTAAAATTGTTAAAAATCACGGACGAAGTGGAAAGTTGTGAACAATAAAGAGAATTCTGTCAACTTATAATGTTTGCGATCTGGTATCCACGACCACGGTTCGGAAATGTATGCATTCAATCTGCTGCAAAATGTACATCATACAACATGTACGAATTTCATTTTACAGGAATCGGAAACCTTTTTGTGTCAATCCTTAGGTAATCATTGAAAAACTTTTCCCCAGCAACGGAGAGAAAATCGTTGACAGTAATGTCAAACTACGGAAACGATCTGGCCTGTCACTTCTTTTAAACTTTTCATAGTTCATGTGTACACTGCTACATTTTAATGACAATTGGGAGTGGTTTTCTTTTTTGGAACCAGAACTTTTGTTTACAAATTAAAAAAAAACAGGAAAAGTTAACAGTTGTTTAATATATAACAGAAAATGACAGCACCGTTTGTTATTTCAACAAACTGGTGAGATACTTGTTTGGAATGAATAACCAACTGACGTTACCCTGAACTGAGAGGTTATTTTACTTTAAAATCACTTCTTCATAGTGGATTGAAACAAGTGATGTCACTCTGGGGAGTTCTTTAAAATCACTTCTTCATAGTGGATTGAAACAAGTGATGTCACTCTGGGGAGTTGAGCAGTCCTTGTAGTGGCATTAGTCTACTCTTGTCCGGATGTCTTTAATGTGATCATGGCATTGATCTCCCCTTACACAAACCAGCCTTCTATTGTCCCCATCCGATGGACTAGCATCGTTTCTTAAGACCACCCTAGCCAATGGCGTCAAGGTTGTCAAAAAGGTTATAACAAGTGAATTCAGGTTTCATTAGATAGCAATATATGCATTAGGGTGTTTTCGCAATTTCAGCTGCACACCTGTACCTACCAAAATTACCTTGAAGAGCCCCCCCCCAACCCAACCCAACCCTCGTGAGACTAGTGAAAGAATTAATTTTAATGTTATTAATAAAAATTAATTAATCTGAACTGTTTATATATTGATATCTGATGTCTTTTTTTCCCAAAAAAAATGTCACAAAATGATTGGGCCACCATTATATCATTTGGACCAGTGACTTCAATTTTTTACTGGCCCAAAAAAAAAATTCCGGGCCAGCCTAAGGCTGGCCCTAATTTCAGGCACTGCATGTCCACCCACGGACTGTTGTTTCAGTGAGCTAGCACTATAAAAATCCAACTAAGCGTGTTAGTCTAATACAAAGCGGACCTCATCATGATATAGCAGAAAAATTACTGAATTGGCGTTAAACAACAATCACTCACTCACCCCTACATTGAGTGTTTATTTAAAGTTTGATTTAGACAGGTTTCAGTGTACATGTGATAATGATAAATACATGTACATGTTAATGTGATAATGATAAATACATGTACTCGCTTGTGTATTATGACTTTTGGTTACTGTTTGATGAAGTTCAATGAACAATTTCATTTTTACATCAGATAATACACTACCTGTATTTCAATGTTCCCTGTATGATATTCTCATGGTCTTAAACACAGTTGCAATGAAAAATCAATTTAGATAACTGGCTAGACCAGATTTTGACTGGTCAGGGGCAATAGAACCAGTACTAAAGTCTCAGACTGTTTTTTGGTAGAGCATGTTGATATTTCAATTTGTTGTATTCCATACTCTTAAGATATGTAAAGTATACAATATATTATTATACAGCCATAATTTTAATCCAATCAAAAACACCCATTTAAGACATGTGACCATACATTATTTTTCCGTATTGTACAACCGGAAGCCATATTTTTTCTGTATTGGACGTCCCGATAAATCCGTATTTTTTTGGTACTGTACATTATGTAAGGGAAGTAACTCGTTGGATTTTGTCATCTGTTTACTGGAGCTTGTATAAATGGTGGAACATTCAATGATAATTCTTATAGAATTAAAGTATATCATTTCCTTGCCTTTTGATTGGACAAGGATACTGTCACCTATTTTTTTTTATTCGTTCAAAACTCGATGAACTTTTCAATCTGCAAGCCGTAACTACGAGGATCCACCATTTTGAAAACGTGAAATTCTACATGTCATATTTACAACAATATACAAAAATAATTAAAATGCCTGCCTTGTAAACTTATTTTAGTTAAATCTTATTAAAATTGAAGCATACATGAAGCCAAATAACGCCTGATCTTTACGTTTTAAGCTGGAAGTCTTCATATGACGTCATGTTGTTAATGTTCAACAACATTTCGCGGAATTTTAATTTGTGCGATTTTTAGACCAGGGATATGCAAGAATAATACTATCTACAATATTGAATTTAAGAATTATAAGTATTAAACGCTTCTTTTCAAGAGTTCATGCATGTGTGCCGATGCACTCACAAACTTTATATAAACGCCCTTCAGACTTTTATGTAAGTTTGTGAGTGACAGGTTATACATCAATAAACTCCAGAAAAAATGTGTTTAATCCTTATAATTCTGTAACTAAGTTTTTTTTTTTTCATTTGTTTTGAAAATTTACCTTTGGGGATCCCCAATACGCACACATACATTCCATTGATGTGTGTCGGCCAAGAATAACAAAATGCACTAACCTTGCTTAATTTGTTTTCCTACATTGATAACTAGGCGGTGATGTAATTAAGTTACTGATATTTTCCAATTTGATGGCATTTTGCAATTTAGCTACTCAAACAAGTAAAATGCTCACAAAATCGTAAAATAAATCCGTAACCAGCTTGTGTCAATCAGCGTCCCCTGTAAACAACATCACAGGATGACGATACTTTACAAAAGTCAAAGTCGATAGATGGTTGTCTTACGTATTTTTTCCAGAATTTTTTTGTACAAGCGGTGGGGAGATTACAATATAACATAAAATTGTTGTTATAGTATTGATCATTTCAGCTGTATAATAAATAGGTTATTATACAGTGCTATGTACATACATAGCACTGTAATAATCTATTATTATCTGTAAGGGCCTAGAAAATTATTGTTGTATCACCACACTGTGTACATAATATATATAACCTGTATATAATACATTATTAATTAACTTTGATTTATTAGCCTTTATATGATCAAATCTGTCAATACAATATAAAAACTTTCATTGGGCCAATACGGATATTTTCCATATTGGCCCTATTCCAGTCAGTCCAATAACAACTAGATCGGAATCCGCTAGACATTTCGACAATTGCAAGGAAAAATTCCGAGAGATATTGGACTGGTTAATTAATAAAGGTATCATTACGTGATGTTTTTCATATTGGCCTAGTTATAGGTCCTCGGTCTGCTGTATTGGCGTTCGGCTGCCCCTCAGGCCAATACAGCAGGCCTCGGACCTATAACTAGGCCAATATGAAAAACATCACGTAATAAGAGGATTAAACTTAGACTAAGTTTTCATAGTTGATATCAGAAATATGTAAGAATTTAAACAAGTAAAACATGTCAACATGGCAGTATTTTGTCCATACAGACAGTGTCTTATCATCTATTTCATTTATATGACATTTTATGTACTACTTTAATTGACTACTTTGATAAACAATGATTTGTTGTTTACAGGTCTGAACATGAGAGACACTCTCCAGCTTGTCCATTTGTAAAGGGTGAATATACACATAATGTTCCCCTCAGTGGTAAGTCTACAGTATTTATGTATTGAAAGTTTTAAGTCTTATGAATTCTATGTTAATGTAGTGTGAGGTCAAGTCTGTAACCTAAGTTAGATTATTTTTATTTAATTTAAATTTATACATAAAAACGGAAACTAGGTTCTAGAAAAATCTTATAGCACGTGTGAATTATGAATATCAAGTGGTTTATGTGAATTGGGAAGAAAAAGTAGAGTGTAAAGGATTCAGTATATTTAAACCTTATTTCTAAACACTTACTGTCAGGTTTCACATGATTTACAAACAATACAGACTGGTCTATTTACAGTAGAACAGAAATGTTATCTATAGTATGTTATTTTATTACATTGTATTCTAATTTTATTTTTAAATGTATTTGATCTTTTACAATTTTAGTTACATATGCGTCGCAACCAGCCAGAAGACATGGAGAGAAAAAGGATAAGGTAAATAAAACTAGATCATGGCAAACAGTTTTAACTGTTTTTCATTGATATCTTGGCAGTCAGTTTTATTATTTATATCTTGGCAGTCAGTTTTATTATTTATATCTTGGCAGTCAGTTTTATTATTTATATCTTGGCAGTCAGTTTTATTATTTATATCTTGGCAGTCAGTTTTATTATTTATATTTTGGCAGTCAGTTTTATTATTTATATCTTGGCAGTCAGTTTTATTATTTATATCTTGGCAGTCAGTTTTATTATTTATATCTTGGCAGTCAGTTTTATTATTTATATCTTGGCAGTCAGTTTTATTATTTATATTTTGGCAGTCAGTTTTATTATTTATATCTTGGCAGTCAGTTTTATTATTTATATCTTGGCAGTCAGTTTTATTATTTATATTTTGGCAGTCAGTTTTATTATTTATATCTTGGCAGTCAGTTTTATTATTTATATCTTGGCAGTCAGTTTTATTATTTATATCTTGGCAATCAGTTTTATTATTTATATCTTGGCAGTCAGTTTTATTATTTATATCTTGGCAGTCAGTTTTATTATTAATATTTTGGCAGTCAGTTTTATTATATATATCTTGGCAGTCAGTTTTATTAATGGTGTAAGTCAGAGTACTTGGAGAAAGCCTGTTGTAAGTAACTGATAAACGTTATCACATAAAGTTGTATATAGTATACCTTATCAAGAAAGGGAATCAAATGCACAAATTAAATGGTGATAGAAATACTGATTACCTAGATAAAATTCAATCCATGACTATTTGATTGTGATCATGAAAGCCCTGGTCTAGTGTTTGGTCTCATATAAAGATGTATTCTACATTGATCATGAAAGCCCTGGTCTAGTGTTTGGTCTCATATAAAGATGTATTCTACATTATACCTAAGTTTCTACATTTTACAACTGTGTAAGTATGTTAACCTCCAACTTCAAAAAGTGTCTCTTGTAAAGTACTGCAATCAAAAACATCATTGGCTAAGGCAGTTTTCACAATAGTGAACAAATTTAAACATAAATGATGGTTCTATTTGTTATCTGGAAGAAACTACTGGTAATTATCACTTTATGGACAGTTGTGAAAAGAAGCAATTTTAACATTAATTTCTACAGCAAAAAATGATATCTCCCTTAGATTTAAAAATAATTTGAATATTTCAGATTGAATGTATCAGCAATACAACCTCAGATGATTTTGTAGCTACATCAACTCTGAATGGAAACATTGTTGTGTGGAATGCTCGTTACAACTTGAAGGTTAGTAGGAAAGAGAAAGTAGAAATAGAGAGTTGTACAACATTTATACAGTATTAAAGATATTGATTGAGTATAATTATGAGAATGAAATATTGAATCAATAAATGTGTTTGTTAAAGTGTTCATTCATGTTATTCTTCAGATAGAATTTGTGTGGAAAATATTTTTTAATTCTGAGATCTTAGAAAATATAAAATAAAGATGAAAACATTTTGTACATCAGCTGTTCATGCTGCTAAATATTTTAGTTACTTAGAAACATTTTCAAAACAGGTAACATTAATGTATAACCTTGTGTTCTTTTGCCCACTACTAATGGACAATACAGTGTGGTATTTGTAAAATGGGTTAAGGATATTGGTCTTTAGCAACACGTTCAACAACATTTCAGTTATATCTTGGCAATCATTTTTATTTTTTGAGGAAACAAGAGTACATGCAGAAAATCATTGACTTGCTACAAGTCACTGACAAACTTAGGGCTATTCCATTTAAATATACCTGGGAGGAGGGAACGTCACTTATTTCAGACGCCCCCCCCCCCCCCACCAATAGAAGAAGACAATAATTTCCACCCACCACCACCAGAATTTACTTCAATAAATACCCCACTACCACCAGAAAAAAAAAAATCATAAAAATAATTTCCTTTATAGAAACACCCAATCCTAATCTCAACGAGATTTAGAGCCTCACACTAATGATATACCAATATACGGCATGTAAATCTCTCCCTTAAGCTTTGCATATAAATGTGCCTCTTGCATTTTACTATAGCTAGCTATAATTTTAATTTCAAATATAGGTGATAATGACTGGAGACCTATTTTTTCCAACCACAGAAACGGAGTTTGCCATCTTTAAGGGTAGATAACTCCACTTCCGGGAAGATAACTCACTACTGTTTTGGAGCAAATTCTGGCAAAATTGCACGATCTCTTAAGACAACAAAACGGATATATCTTTTTATTTCTGTGAAAAGCCAGCGAGTTTAAGGCAAAGGGAAGTCAAGATAAATACCCCCCCATCCACTGAATTTTCTAGTCATTGGATCCCCCCCCCCCCAACATAATTTATTTTCAAGAGACCCCCCCCACCAAACATAAAAAAATATGGTTTCACCCCTACAACCAACAGAAGAAAAAAAATGGCATTCCCCCCTCCCAGGTAGACTTAAATGGTACAGCCCTTATCAGATAAAGTTGTATCAAAAACAACTCACCATGGGTGGGATTAGAACTCACAACTTAAATGGTGATATACACTGATTGTATAGGTAGAGGTTAACAAATCCAATAACTAAACAATGGCAGCAATTATTGCCCTCTGTGTAAAATAAAATCATGAAAATTAACAAATATTCTACAAAATCAGTAAATAAAACTTTTTTTATATCTCAAAACATAAGTATATAACAAGTTGTCATGCATTTTAATATACAGAATATATCATGTGTAAGTTTTTCTAGTAGCTACATGCAAATTAAATGTATATAATTATACTATCCTATATTTTTAGAAACATTGTCAGTTTAACATAGATCCTAGAGAGATAACAATAGCTGTGAAGACTGGTATACAGGTAGAAAGAGAGACAGGAACAGGCTCACCAGAAGGAGCTGAGGGGTAAGGAATTTCTCACAATGAACCAGCTTAGGATTACCATTAGAAATGTGTATTGTGGAATTCAAGTATACACATTTCTGTTATAAGAAGTTATTAAGTTGATATTATAATATACAAGACAATTGTTCCTCTTAAATAAGAAATATCTGATTACTTTTTTTATATCACATTTTATATAATAAGACATAAACTCATGAAAAAAAATATAGAAGCTTAATAATAAAAATAGATGATGCTAGATTATTAAGGGGAAAACTAAGTATATATTGTGTGCTGATGTTTTAATTTACAGTGAAACAAACATTGATACCATTTTTAAATGCTATATTGCTTTTAGAAATCCATTCTTGTAAAACAAATTAACGATAGTATATATTTATTCATAGGTGTGGTGTTCATTTTCATGTGGACAATATCAATTATGACAAATGTGTTGTATTGTTGAATTGTTTTAGTGTACAAGAAGATGAAACAGATGCCATGCCTTGTGATAACATTAGTAATGGTGAAACAACTGAGATGTATGTAATACCTGTACATAATGGAGAAAAATCAGGTATTTGATGTAAACAGCAGAGAAAACTTTTTAATTATTGAAAATAAGTGGAAACATATTACATATCAACACACAGTAGTGAAAAGTAAATACAATATGTAGAATAAAAATCAGCTGTGAAATGTGGAGAAAATGAGGTATTAAATCTCAATCAACAGATTAGATGTGAAATATCAATACACAGTAGAGAAAAGTCCATTGCACTATGTCTTGTAACAGTAACTATTTATGAAGGAGTTATCACATTATTTTACTGTGAATATATATTAAAAAAATGTATACATACAACTCCTCATACTGTTTAAGGGATATTCCATTAAAAAGTATATGGGAGTGTAGAACGGAAGTTAAAAAAATAGAACCCATGATCAACATGCTTTTTATTTCTGTTTTTGCTTTATCTAACTGGTACATGATCATTGATGACCCACAACCCATGTCTAAAACTAGAAAATGTCTTCCTACCCCACTAAAGACTTTTTAATAGAATAACCCTAAATGTGAATTACAAGATGTCTTTCCCCAAAAATGAAAGAATATATGTTTTAGTGTAAAAGAAAACTTTATTATTATTATGGCATGTATTAACACCTTTTATCATTTACATAGAACCAACTAAAATCCCTACAAGACCATGTGAGGATATCAGAGTGAAATCACTGTGTATCATCAGAAAACCATTTGATGAGAAAGTATTGACTGAAAAAAGTAATACATCCAAATCAAACAAAAAGTGGAGACCACCACAACCAACGTTACTGTGTGGAGCATCATTGCGATGTCAGAAATTGTCTCCCTTGTCTAACAGTGATGTCATCAATGGGATTTCTGATACGAAAGAAGAAGTTCAGATAATGAATCAAGTAAATGAGGTTGTTAGTTGTGATTCAAGTCCGAGAATAATAGAGGAAGATGAAGACAGTATGTGTGAGGACGAACTGACAAATACAACCTCATTTGTACCTCATCTTCTTGTTCTTATTGTTAAAGACTCCAAAAGAAAATCGGTGAAATGTAAGGACAAAAGAGTTATACATCGGATCAGTAGTACCAATAATAATGTTCCAAGCTTAGGTTCTCTAACCATGAATCATGACTTTGGATTGTTAGACCCAATGTTTGAAATTGATCCTGATGTTCAGATCGTTGGTGTCACGCCTGGTCCCTCGGTGAGTTCTCCGACTGAGGAGACGGTTGGTGTTTCTAAATCACCTATTGATATAGAGACTTTAAAAAGTGATACCAAAGTCACATCAAGTCAGAATGATAGTGCAATGACTAATACCATTTCTAGCGTAATTTCAAAGACGATGAAAGCAGGAACTATACTACAATGTGTAGAATTGCCCAAGGAATACCAACGGGAGGATCTAGAGATTTCTGCAATAGTTCCTACTTTAGATAAACAACATGTTATTGTGTCTGTCATTCCCAGGAAGCAATCAAAATCTGTGATATCAAACTGTGTGACTTGTAATGGTAATACAGAATCAACGATGGACATACCATCATCAGGTGGTTGTTTATTGTTGTATAGGTATAAGTTTGACGATGGGGAATATGCTTTGTTAGAAGATGTACCTGTGATGGTTAAATCTATTGACAAATTAGACAATGCTATAACTAGTGTTTTAATATTGCCATCAGATGTATGTGATTTACAAGAAGAGGAAGATGAAGGAAACTCGTCAGAAATCTCATCACAAGTGCCCAATTCACGAACAGGTTCCTCCAAGTCGTGTGATGTTCATGGACTTATAGTTGTGACATTATCTAGTGGCAAGTTCTGGTTAATGAATGTATGTGATTTTAAAGTGTTGGCAGAGGTCTTACCTCCAGAAAATGATCAATTTATATCATCAACATACTGCTCAGGCAAGTCAGTTTTCTTTCTGATGTTTGATAAAATATACAGGTCATGGATTAATGATTATTGTAGCATAGCAAAACAAATGTTATTCATGAAAGCGGTGCAGTAGATCGTGGGTTTCATCCCTAGTTGGTCAAACCAAAGACTATAAAACTGGTATTTGCTGCTTTTCCATTTGCAACATTAAGAGCAAATTATAGTTGGCTTGGAATCTAGAAAATATGTCCAAGTGGAATGACATAGACTGTTAAGTGATCTAGCACTATATAATTCCAACCTAGAGTGTTTTTCCACTACAAAATATACATCATCATTATGCCATCAATTTAGGGCTTATAATTATGAGTGAAAGTGAAATGCCTACTTTTGTGTCTTTACATGCTTAAGAAATTTGTTGATTTTGTTTACCAACATTTTCAATTGAAATGCCCATACAAAAAACATCCATTTATAATAATCATTATTATGTACATTTATTTCCAATAGGTATTGAGAGACTTTGTTTGAGTTCAGAGAATGGGAAACTACATTTCTACCAACTGTGTGAACAGAGTCGTGTACAGATAGAGTTAACAGCTGACTCTCCTGATGGTATGTGCAATGGTGACATATTTCATGACCCCGACGTCAAATCTGAAAATGAGTTCAAGGACAAAGTAGAAAAGAAAACATTAGGTATAAAACTACTATGGCAAACATGTATTAAGAGTCATGATCATTTGACCAATTTTATTGAACACAGAAAAGATTTTAAATTTGTTTTACTTCTCCTTGATAAAATGTCTTATTTGTTGTAACAAAGTGTAAACATGGTAAATGCATTTGTAACATTTGTCTTAGTGTCTAAGACATGTAAGATGTGTTTGTAACATTTGTCTTAGTGTCTAAGACATGTAAGATGTGTTTGTAACATTTGTCTTAGTGTCTAAGACATGTAAGATGTGTTTGTAACATTTGTCTTAGTGTCTAAGACATGTAAGATGTGTTTGTAACATTTGTCTTAGTGTCTAAGACATGTAGGATGTGTTTGTAACATTTGTCTTAGTGTCTAAGACATGTAGGATGTGTTTGTAACATTTGTCTTAGTGTCTAAGACATGTAAGATGTGTTTGTAACATTTGTCTTAGTGTCTAAGACATGTAAGATGTGTTTGTAACATTTGTCTTAGTGTCTAAGACATCTAAGATGTGTTTGTAACATTTGTCTTAGTGTCTAAGACATCTAAGATGTGTTTGTAACATTTGTCTTAGTGTCTAAGACATGTAAGATGTGTTTGTAACATTTGTCTTAGTGTCTAAGACATGTAAGATGTGTTTGTAACATTTGTCTTAGTGTCTAAGACATGTAAGATGTGTTTGTAACATTTGTCTTAGTGTCTAAGACATGTAAGATGTGTTTGTAACATTTGTCTTAGTGTCTAAGACATGTAAGATGTGTTTGTAACATTTGTCTTAGTGTCTAAGACATGTAAGATGTGTTTGTAACATTTGTCTTAGTGTCTAAGACATGTAAGATGTGTTTGTAACATTTGTCTTAGTGTCTAAGACATCTAAGTTGTGTTTGTAACATTTGTCTTAGTGTCTAAGACATGTAAGATGTGTTTGTAACATTTGTCTTAGTGTCTAAGACATGTAAGATGTGTTTGAAAGTTGTTGACTAGTACTATTAATACATCATTTAAAGAAATCTTTTAAAATGATTGAAGTAAACTAAACTGATCCTAAATAAAAACAGGACTATAGTTTTAACATTCATCTACAATTATCTATCAACTCTCTTTCAGGTTCAGATATATTGGCAAAACAACCATTAAGTGTTGAAAATTTGATGATTTTACACAACTTAATACAATTTGAGAATTTGATGCCACGATTTACTGCAACTGTTCCACCTTGTTGGTCAGAAATTCAGCAGGAACAACAACAAAGGCGACATCCCCAACATCTCCAGCACCAAGGGGAAGCGACTCAGCATACTAGAACTTGGAAGCTACAGCCAGACAGGTATTGTATTTTTGTTTGTTGAATTATTTTGTACCTTGTCTTTGTTTAATGTTTCTTCGGCTTACATAGATATTTTGATGATTGGCAGACAGGGTATTTGTTTCATTCTATGCTTGTCTTTTTACCCTCAATAAAAGTTTTAACCATTATTTTTTTTACCGAAGCTTGATATACCAAGATTACTAATGTTATGTCCCTTGCAATCCTAAAAAAAATCCCCATTTCAGTGCACTAACAACAGTTTTACTACAGAAATGATTTTTTTTTCATTAAGAAAATAAATTACCTTACCCAGTCCTTAAATTTCAAATTGTGGGACAATAAACAGCAAATCAAGAATTGTTTAAACAGTGCCTAAATAACATTTTCTTTGATATCAGCTATTTACTTAATTATCCTTGTCTACATTTTATTTATAATTAGTCTTTGTATATTAAACCTGAACTAAATGACATATTTTTATTTGCAGTAATACATGGGATGAACATATATTTGAGATAGTGTTGACAAGACCATGCTGTGTAGGTCATGTAGATGTTAAATTTTCATTACATCCAATGTGTACGTCCTGTCCAGACATTCAGATAACACTACTGAAACAGAACATCACCAGTATAGGACGCCAGACTGGTTCACCTAACCCTAGTGGAACTGACGTGGACAAAGTGGTCGATTTCAAGATTACCTCACCCAATAGTAGTACCAGCTTTCCATCCACAGTAAAGGGAGGTAGTAGTGAAAATAATGTATTAGATCCTCTGTTTCTGGAGAGTCACAATGCTGAGTTGCTGTGTGGACCAGTTAATATCAGTACATGTGTAGATTTGTCAGGGAATAGTGGATTGATTACACTTACAAGTCCACAGCTACTGAACAGTAAACCTAAAGCATTCCTGGTTCATCTCAAAGGTTTCCCATCTAAAGTTGAAGAATCCAGTAATAGTGAACAACCTAAGGTATGTAATTGTTAGTGTCCTTACATGTACAATGTATGTCACAGCTTAATGTGTATCAAGATATACCATAAGTCCTCCAATTTTTCGTCTGCCTATTTATTCGACTATTTTCATTTTTGGAGATTTCCCAACTTTTTAAATTATCTTATTTTTTTATTATTAGTTATTTAGACAGTTGGGAGAAAATTGTGATGATTCACCAGTAGGATGACATTTTTTGTGGGTTTTTTTTACGTGCTTCAGTCACGATCTTATTTTTTGTCACTTTTGTAAAATTAACAAAAAGGGATGTGTTTTATAGTAGAAAAATAGAGTAATTACGGTAGTTTAAGACCAGAAATCTGGGTGAATTATTGATGAATTCCTGTTATTTATATCAGATGTTTTTATGACAGAAGATACAATATGATAATTATATAATAAATACATATTTTGATATTTTTGAAAATTTAAAAAAATACTTTATGCATTCATCAAGATTATATTGTCTGTGAACATTACAATTATGAAAAATGCATCCCAGGATCATCAATCCATAAATTGTGAGTGGGAATCAATACTAAAATGTAGACAAATTACAAATACTGTAAATTAGTTTGATAAGATGGACATAGATAGTAGAATAGTGGAATACTAAAATGAAAACAAGAAATACCACACTGTCAGAACAGTTCCAAAATCTAGAAAAACAAAAAATTACACACTGTCAGAACAGTTCCAAAATCTAGAAAAACAAAAAATAACACACTGTCAGAACAGTTCCAAAATCTAGAAAAACAAAAAATAACACACTGTCAGAACAGTTCCAAAATCTAGAAACACAAAAAATAACACACTGTCAGAACAGTTCCAAAATCTAGAAACACAAAAAATACCACACTGTCAGAACAGTTCCAAAATCTAGAAAAACAAAAAATAACACACTGTCAGAACAGTTCCAAAATCTAGAAAAACAAAAAATAACACACTGTCAGAACAGTTCCAAAATCTAGAAAAACAAAAAATAACACACTGTCAGAACAGTTCCAAAATCTAGAAAAACAAAAAATAACACACTGTCAGAACAGTTCCAAAATCTAGAAAAACAAAAAATAACACACTGTCAGAACAGTTCCAAAATCTAGAAACACAAAAAATAACACACTGTCAGAACAGTTCCAAAATCTAGAAAAACAAAAAATAACACACTGTCAGAACATTTCCAAAATCTAGAAAAACAAAAAATAACACACTGTCAGAACAGTTCCAAAATCTAGAAAAACAAAAAATAACACACTGTCAGAACAGTTCCAAAATCTAGAAAAACAAAAAATACCACACTGTCAGAACAGTTCCAAAATCTAGAAAAACAAAAAATACCACACTGTCAGAACAGTTCCAAAATCTAGAAACACAAAAAATAACACACTGTCAGAACAGTTCCAAAATCTAGAAAAACAAAAAATACCACTGTCAGAACTGTTCCAAAATCTAGAAAAACAAAAAATACCACACTGTCAGAACAGTTCCAAAATCTAGAAACACAAAAAATAACACACTGTCAGAACAGTTCCAAAATCTAGAAAAACAAAAAATACCACTGTCAGAACTGTTCCAAAATCTAGAAAAACAAAAAATACCACACTGTCAGAACAGTTCCAAAATCTAGAAACACAAAAAATAACACACTGTTAGAACAGTTCCAAAATCTAGAAAAACAAGAAATACCACTGTCAGAACAGTTCCAAAATCTAGAAAAACAAAAAATAACACACTGTCAGAACAGTTCCAAAATCTAGAAAAACAAAAAATAACACACAGTCAGAACAGTTCCAAAATCTAGAAAAACAAAAAATACCACACTGTCAGAACAGTTCCAAAATCTAGAAACACAAAAAATAACACACTGTCAGAACAGTTCCAAAATCTAGAAAAACAAAAAATACCACTGTCAGAACAGTTCCAAAATCTGGAAAAACAAAAAATAACACACTGTCAGAACAGTTCCAAAATCTAGAAAAACAAAAAATACCACACTGTCAGAACAGTTCCAAAATCTAGAAACACAAAAAATAACACACTGTCAGAACAGTTCCAAAATCTAGAAAAACAAAAAATAACACACTGTCAGAACAGTTCCAAAATCTAGAAAAACAAAAAATACCACTGTCAGAACAGTTCCAAAATCTAGAAACACAAAAAATACCACACTGTCAGAACAGTTCCAAAATCTAGAAACACAAAAAATAACACACTGTCAGAACAGTTCCAAAATCTAGAAAAACAAAAAATAACACTGTCAGAACAGTTCCAAAATCTAGAAAAGCAAAAAATACCACACTGTCAGAACAGTTCCAAAATCTAGAAAAACAAAAAATAACACACTGTCAGAACAGTTCCAAAATCTAGAAAAACAAAAAATACCACTGTCAGAACTGTTCCAAAATCTAGAAGAACAAAAAATACCACACTGTCAAAACAGTTCCAAAATCTAGAAACACAAAAAATAACACACTGTCAGAACAGTTCCAAAATCTGGAAAAACAAAAAATAACACACTGTCAGAACAGTTCCAAAATCTAGAAAAACAAAAAATAACACACTGTCAGAACAGTTCCAAAATCTAGAAAAACAAAAAATACCACTGTCAGAACAGTTCCAAAATCTAGAAACACAAAAAATACCTCACTGTCAGAACAGTTCCAAAATCTAGAAAAACAAAAAATAACACTGTCAGAACAGTTCCAAAATCTAGAAAAACAAAAAATACCACACTGTCAGAACAGTTCCAAAATCTAGAAAAACAAAAAATACCACTGTCAGAACTGTTCCAAAATCTAGAAAAACAAAAAATACCACTGTCAGAACAGTTCCAAAATCTAGAAAAACAAAAAATACCACTGTCAGAACTGTTCCAAAATCTAGAAAAACAAAAAATAACACACTGTCAGAACAGTTCCAAAATCTAGAAAAACAAAAAATAACACACTGTCAGAACAGTTCCAAAATCTAGAAAAACAAAAAATAACACAGTTCCAAAATCTAGAAAAAACAAAAAATACCACACTGTCAGAACAGTTCTAAAATCTAGAAAAACAAAAAATACCACTGTCAGAACAGTTCCAAAATCTAGAAAAACAAAAAATACCACTGTCAGAACTGTTCCAAAATCTAGAAAAACAAAAAATAACACACTGTCAGAACAGTTCCAAAATCTAGAAAAACAAAAAATAACACACTGTCAGAACAGTTCCAAAATCTAGAAAAACAAAAAATAACACAGTTCCAAAATCTAGAAAAAACAAAAAATACCACACTGTCAGAACAGTTCTAAAATCTAGAAAAACAAAAAATACCACTGTCAGAACAGTTCCAAAATCTAGAAAAACAAAAAATAACACAGTTCCAAAATCTAGAAAAAAACAAAAAATACCACACTGTCAGAACAGTTCTAAAATCCAATCGAAAAATTGTAGAACGAGGCAATATCCATACCCCTAAAACACATAATGCATATAAACTGGTGACTTGCATGTATTTATAACAAAAAAGAAATTATATTGTCAGTTTTAGCTGTCACTGGCAAAAACATTGAATTAATTTTTCTTGGCTTTAATTAAAATGGCTGTTTATGGAATTTGAATACTTTGATAGTTAGTGTTTTAAATTAGTGATGCAAAATTTGATGCCCACACAACTAATATATTACAATTAGTAATGTAATGTGAAAAAACCCTCTTTTCAGGAGGCAAAGAAGAAGTCAGGATCGCAACTGTCGGCACATAAATTGAAGATAATGAAGAAAGCTTTTGACAATGATCTGTTTGTTCCTCCATCATCAGTGAAAGATCAACAGAGTTCATCCCTACCTAGAACAAAATATCCTGATAACTTAAAGGGGTGTGACTGGATCTCAGAAATATCTGTTACAATCAGAAAGACAAAGAAAACTCAGTTGTCAAAAGAGAGGTTAGAATTAATAACAAATTAGGATGGTTTTTTCTGCGAAACATGCACATATGAGATCCGGAAGAAATTGGTCTCTGATCCTGTGAACACTGATGTAAAATCACTTGAACGTTATAAATACAGTTGAATCTTGTTATGTCACCCTCGGTTTACTCGAAATTTCAGTTTAGGCGAAATTTGTCTGAAATCCCGTTTTAAACTTAGTGCTTTTCAATTTAAATTACTCCTCTTATATCAAATTTCAATGTGTCGAAATTTCGGTTTTCTCGAAGTAGCTTTTCAGTCCCTAATATACAAATCCATTCAAATTTTATTCGTTATGTGGAAACTATAGATTAAATCAATTAACAAACCTGTCAAGGTGTCAACAGCGTTGACTGCGTCAGGTGAGATTTATTTTGATAACTGTTAATTATAATTTGTAAAGAAAACAACTGGATTTCTTAATTGAAACATTGAAGTGATAATCATATGAATGAAATATTTTTTAATGATAAATTTAAAAGCGCTTGATGTCATAACACCTTGAATGTATCGAAAACTCAGAAGCCATTAAACAGCCCGCTGTGTATAGCGATATCACTCAGCTTTTACAACATATCACCATGATGACTAGACTAGAAATGAAGGTACTTCCTGGGTCGTTTATATTCATTTTAATATTAAACGTGTACAATAATAATTTCTTGGGAGGAATGAACAGTTCATTAAAATTACTATTTTATTTCAGATTACAAAGAATTTTAATGTTAAAAACTTTTAAGTTCCATGAGAAGCTGTTAGATGGTGTAAGTTTTACAGAAAAGTTTGTATTCTGTGGAGTCAGTGCTGATCACTGGCAGAATATGATATTAGATATACTGTTATGGATTACTGCTGTACAGATGAATGATCCAGAGAGAAGGTATGTTATAATTGTACTCCAGAGGGGGTTAGGGTTGTGGTGTACAGCGAGACTTTCAAAAATATTTCAGTTATATCGTGGCGGTCAGTTTTATTGGCGGAGGAAACAGAAGTACCTGGAGAAAACTTGCCGCAAGTCACTGACAAGCGTTATCACATAATGTTGTATCGAGTACACCTCGCCTGAGTGGGATTCGAACTCACAACGTTAGTGGTGATAGGCAGTGATTACATAGATAGTTATAAATCCAATTACCATATGATCACAACCACGGTGGCCCCTAATTGTACTCCACATTCATAAAACATTTGCGATTTTCAGTTATTTTATTTTCTTACCAGAATCATCCCTGGAATAAATGGGATGACATTTTTCAGTGACTTTGTCACTTTTAAAATTTTCGATTGGTTTTTAACTCACCCATCCGAAGTGGCCATAGTAAATATTTTCGTAAGTTTGATAAGTGGTGAACAGTACATTTAAAAACAGAAACGATGTAATGACAGGAAAGGATGACAAATGTTCACTTCCATTTTGTGCATATTTATTCACTATTGAAGAGATCATTGGTGATGTTGTAAACCTTACAACGTAAAATATCTGCTTAAATTTCAGACAAAATATCTGCTTATATTTCAGACAAAATATCTGCTTAAATTTCAGACAAAATATTGGCTTAAATTTCAGACATTTAGTTTTGATGATTCAACTACAGTAGACTACAATAAACACTTTTGGTTACTTTAAAGGGAAAAAATCATTATCAATTGAGTTGTAAAAATGTGCTTGTTCATTATTCCAGCAAACTAAGTTGAAAAATATTAATAGGCAGTTACTTGGCAAATAATGTAGTGTGTTAGTGTTATGGTATTTAATGCCACTTTCAACAATATTTCAGTTATATCGTGGCAGTCAGTTTTATTGGTGAAGGAAACCAGAGAAAACCACCAACCTATCGCATGTCAATTACAAACTTTATCACATTATGTATCGAGTGCACCTCGGCTGAATGGGATTCGAACTCATAGCGTTAGTGATGATAGGCACTGATCGCATAGGTAGTTATAAATCCAACTACCATACGATCCTGACAAGCCCCTGGCAAATAATGTATATTTTGAGTTTCAACAGGTTTGTTGATAAATATAGTACATTGTACTAAGGATATTAATTTTGTAAATAATTTAATCACATATTTATTAGGTAATTGTTTAGCATCAAGTTAGCACTTAGCAGTCTAACAGCTTCAGGTATCTTCATGACAATGCACACTTATTTGACAAGCGCATAGCAGTCTGACGACTTCAGGTATCTTCATGACAAAGCACACGTTAATATTTGACAAACACTTAGCAGTCTGACTGCTTCAGGTATCTTCACGACAATCCACACTTATTTGACAAACACTTAGCAGTCTGACAGCTTCAGGTATCTTCACAACAATCCACACTTATTTGACAAACACTTAGCAGTCTGACTGCTTCAGGTATCTTCACGACAATCCACACTTATTTGTCAAACACTTAGCAGTCTGACAGCTTCAGGTATCTTCACAACAATCCACACTTATTTGACAAACACTTAGCAGTCTGACTGCTTCAGGTATCTTCACGACAATACACACTTATTTGACACATTTTTAATATTTTCAGTAACATCAAGAAATCTTTATCAATGATAATGCAGAAGAGGTTAACAGAGATTGTTAGAACATGTTTTATTCAAGGCTCGAGAACCACAGCTCACAAATGTTCTAAGTTGGTGGCACTCTGTATGGAGTAAGTATAACATTATAACTGGCTCAAAAAGACCACAACTCACAAGTGTTCTAAGTTGGTGGCACTCTGTATGGAGTAAGTATAACATTATAACTGGCTCAGAAAGACCACAGCTCACAAGTGTTCTAAGTTGATGGCACTCTGTATGGGGTAAGTATAACATTATAACTGGCTCAGAAAGACCACAGCTCACAAGTGTTCTAAGTTGGTGGCACTCTGTATGGATTAAGTATAACATTATAACTGGCTCAGAAAGACCACAGCTCACAAGTGTTCTAAGTTGGTGGCACTCTGTATGGATTAAGTATAACATTATAACTGGCTCAGAAAGACCACAGCTCACAAGTGTTCTAAGTTGATGGCACTCTGTATGGGGTAAGTATAACATTATAACTGGCTCAGAAAGACCACAGCTCACAAGTGTTCTAAGTTGGTGGCACTCTGTATGGATTAAGTATAACATTATAACTGGCTCAGAAAGACCACAGCTCACAAGTGTTCTAAGTTGGTGGCACTCTGTATGGATTAAGTATAACATTATAACTGGCTCAGAAAGACCACAGCTCACAAGTGTTCTAAGTTGGTGGCACTCTGTATGGAGTAAGTATAACATTATAACTGGCTCAAAAAGACCACAACTCACAAGTGTTCTAAGTTGGTGGCACTCTGTATGGAGTAAGTATAACATTATAACTGGCTCAGAAAGACCACAGCTCACAAGTGTTCTATGTTGGTGGCACTCTGTATGGATTAAGTATAACATTATAACTGGCTCAGAAAGACCACAGCTCACAAGTGTTCTAAGTTGGTGGCACTCTGTATGGATTAAGTATAACATTATAACTGGCTCAGAAAGACCACAGCTCACAAGTGTTCTAAGTTGGTGGCACTCTGTATGGAGTAAGTATAACATTATAACTGGCTCAGAAAGACCACAGCTCACAAGTGTTCTAAGTTGGTGGCACTCTGTATGGATTAAGTATAACATTATAACTGGCTCAGAAAGACCACAGCTCACAAGTGTTCTAAGTTGGTGGCACTCTGTATGGATTAAGTATAACATTATAACTGGCTCAGAAAGACCACAGCTCACAAGTGTTCTAAGTTGGTGACACTCTGTATGGAGTAAGTATAACATTATAACTGGCTCAGAAAGGCCACAGCTCACAAGTGTTCTAAGTTGGTGGCACTCTGTATGGATTAAGTATAACATTATAACTGGCTCAGAAAGACCACAGCTCACAAGTGTTCTAAGTTGGTGGCACTCTGTATGGAGTAAGTATAACACTATAGCTGGCTCAGAAAGACCACAGCTCACAAGTGTTCTAAGTTGGTGGCACTCTGTATGGATTAAGTATAACACTATAATTGGCTCAGAAAGACCACAGCTCACAAGTGTTCTAAGTTGGTGGCACTCTGTATGGATTAAGTATAACACTATAGCTGGCTCAGAAAGACCACAGCTCACAAGTGTTCTAAGTTGGTGGCACTCTGTATGGATTAAGTATAACACTATAATTGGCTCAGAAAGACCACAGCTCACAAGTGTTCTAAGTTGATGGCACTCTGTATGGAGTAAGTATAACATTATAACTGGCTCAGAAAGACCACAGCTCACAAGTGTTCTAAGTTGATGGCACTCTGTATGGATTAAGTATAACATTATAACTGGCTCAGAAAGACCACAACTCACAAGTGTTCTAAGTTGGTGGCACTCTGTATGGAGTAAGTATAACACTATAATTGGCTCAGAAAGACCACAGCTCACAAGTGTTCTAAGTTGGTGGCACTCTGTATGGAGTAAGTATAACACTATAATTGGCTCAGAAAGACCACAGCTCACAAGTGTTCTAAGTTGGTGGCACTCTGTATGGAGTAAGTATAACACTATAATTGGCTCAGAAAGACCACAGCTCACAAGTGTTCTAAGTTGATGGCACTCTGTATGGAGTAAGTATAACATTATAACTGGCTCAGAAAGACCACAGCTCACAAGTGTTCTAAGTTGATGGCACTCTGTATGGATTAAGTATAACATTATAACTGGCTCAGAAAGACCACAACTCACAAGTGTTCTAAGTTGGTGGCACTCTGTATGGAGTAAGTATAACACTATAATTGGCTCAGAAAGACCACAGCTCACAAGTGTTCTAAGTTGGTGGCACTCTGTATGGAGTAAGTATAACACTATAATTGGCTCAGAAAGACCACAGCTCACAAGTGTTCTAAGTTGGTGGCACTCTGTATGGAGTAAGTATAACACTATAATTGGCTCAGAAAGACCACAGCTCACAAGTGTTCTAAGTTGGTGGCACTCTGTATGGAGTAAGTATAACACTATAATTGGCTCAGAAAGTCAGTTGCAGTGAAAAAGTTTACTAAATGTTTATGTAGAGTAGGAACAAAGTAAAACAAAATAACATTCTGATATCTGATAAATATTTTTTAATGACTTGAAATATAAAGATTTAATTTGAGGTGGATAATATATTGGCAGGGTCATTGGTGTTTATCACCACTTTCAGCAATATCGTATACAGTCAAACCTGTCGTAACGGTCACCTTTGTATAATGGTCACCTGCTCATAACGGTCATTTTCGTGCTCTCCCTGTGCATTTTACTATATATTTATACCCCCCGCAACGAAGTTGTAGGGGGGTATACTGGTTTCACCATGTCCATCCGTCTGTCCGTCCGTTCGTTCGACTGTAGATAAATCCTATGTCGTACGATAACTTGAGTTGTGTTTCTTAGAAATTTTATCAGCTGCTTACAGGTGAAGAGAGGAGGATTCCTTTCTTTTTTGACGATTTTCACTTTTGCTGTTCCAGAGTTATTGGACTTGATATGACGGAAAATAGGATTTTTACCCTATGTCGTATGATAACTTGAGTAGTGTTTCTCAGAATGTTTAGAAATTTTATCAGCAGCTTACTGGTGAAGAGAGGAGGATCCCTTTCATTTTTGATGATTTTCACTTTTGCCGTTCCAGAGTTATTGGACTTGATATGATGGAAAATAGGATTTTTACCCTATGTCGTATGATAACTTGAGTAGTGTTTCTCAGAATGTTTTGAAATTTTATCAGCAGCTTACCGGTGAAGAGAGGAGGGTCCCTTTCATTTTTGGTCGGAACAATCGGTAATGTTTTGGTTATGGAAATAGGTTGGACAGATGTGGGGAGCGGGGGGTACATCTTAGTGAGCTGTGCTCACAGTAATATTAGTTTAATTCGATATAGCGGTCACCTGTTCAATGTGGTCAGCGGTCACCATTTATTAGTAATTTCAAGTGTAAAACCTTTGTATAACTGTAAGTTCATTTTTAAAATAATACCGGAAGGGATTTCGAAAGTTCGGTATTTTTCTCAAATGTACAAAAAATCCTGAGGTGTTACAAAATATATTGCTTAATTTAATTAACTAAATAAACAAACAAGTAGATTGCTATTAAATTTTGTGAGTAATAAATTACATAAAGGAAAGTTTATACCCTGGGGTTATTGGAGATATTTAATCATTACGACAAGAGTAGAAATTCACTCACCAAAAATATTTTGTATCTAGTGCATCATGTCAAAATCATCAACATCCGTAAATAGGAAAGCTTTGAAATTAGATGACAAAGTGAAAGTTATCTGTATGAGTACGTTGTAGAATCCCTGCTCGGCTTTAATACAACGGGTTATAAATCATTGTGATCGATGGTGGGAAAAGTTGTTGGGCCGTGGGCGAGGAAAAGGATGTTGGTCGTACCCAGATAATGAACATTCTTTAATGAAAACGTGATATTCAATCGACGATTTTGAAAACAATGTTTCCAGTTCAACATCGTGTTACTGGAAATTGTACTTTTGTTTATTAAATATCTTTCTTTATTTATTTGTATGTTTTATTCAAATCATATCAGATTGAGATAAACATAACATGTAATATATTTCGTCAAATAACCAAACCCCTTCATATAAAGGTCACCTGTATATAGTGGTCATTTTGTCAAACTCCCTCAGGTGACCACTATAGACAGGTTTGACTGTAGTTATATCAAACAGACTGGTGAAATCTTAACCACCACGGCCCAACAATATACTTTACAAGTTTAGTTTTGTGGATTGTGACTTTTATCATTTTTAAATTGTTCTAAATTTGTGTGTTTTTTTACTCTTTTCAGTTTAGTTCTGCTGGTTGATTTCCCAGGAGAATAAGCAATATTTTATGGAGATGATTGTATTTAATCTTGTACATCTTTTTTTCCATATTCAAACATTTTTTGTAAATGTATAAATAAGGACATTATTTTTTATTATATCAGATGGAGAATGTGACAGCATACTGGTGATCAAATGAAATGTTAAGAAAAGTTTGTAAATAATGCATTAGATACTAAAAAATATTATCATATGGAAACAAGCTCATCATGTACATGAAATTAGATATTTATTTATAAGAAATTAAATATTAGCAAAATTGGTACTGTTCAGTCATTTCCAATCATCTTATTTTAGGTATATAATAGTTTCCTATTTTTTTTTAAACTTTTAGGCATTGTAAGTTATCTCCTGACCAGGACCTAGCACCAGCCTTCAGTTTTAGTTTATTACAAGCTCTGATGGAGAATTTACAACTGATACCTAGTGCTCAATCCTCAGGAGCTATTAGATGGTTCTTTACTTTGTTAAACAGAGTTAAGTGTATGGATGTAGTGTCCGTAGCCGAGAGCTGTACTGACTTATTAATGGAAATGTCAAAACATTGTTATGAAAGAACGTCTCCCCTACATTCACTACTAAAATCAAGGTGAGTCATATAGTCATAATTTTACATCAGGTAATTCTTTTGCTAAATAAACTTTATATATAAATATATGTAATATGGAAAAGATTTTTTTATTAATAAACATGTGAATGATTGAGTTATTACAAAAATATTATTAAATATTATACTTTACGTTTTTAATTTACACTATTTGTCTTTGTAAGCAAGCTGGTCTAATATAATATATAATCCGGAAATCAACCGACATTGGTTTCCGGTTTCACATTTCATAAGCAAACATATAATATGGTGTATTTTGGTTCTTTGTTTAGTCCTTAAGGTGGGACGATACCAAATGGCATATATCCAGATTTGTTTGAATTTTTGCATAGTTGTAGTCCTAAGTGATATACATCGAAATCTATTATAAAAAATGGGGGTCACCGATTTCGTTTTTTCACTATATGCGTTTGAAAAATGCAATTTTTGCAGGAAATTAACATAAACAAATAGGGAAAACGTCGACTTTTGAAGTCTTTTTTTTTAAATTTGTTTAAATTGGACAAGCACATGATATCCAGACCATGACCAAAAACTAACATATCATTGCGAAGAAGATTCTGAATTCATTGATATAAAAAATTATATATGTCACCAATTTCGTTTTCAGGATATAAAACCGTAAACTTCCCCTAATCTATAGAGAAATGCCAAATTTGATGTTGTGGATTTTGACATTACTCTTTACACGACGGTGTCTAAAACAGTGAAAATATTACGTTCTGCTTAAACAAAAGTGCAAACGTAACATAGGCAGATGGACGGGAAAGGGTTAAATCATATACCAAATTCATATTCGGGGTCGCTGTCAATCATGTCAATACAAATAAGATAAAATAGTATAACTTTAGATAATTTTCATTCAATTAATCACGCTGTTATTTACAGTCTAGAAAAGTAATTGATAATCCGCTCAATAATTTTTTTCTGCTTGGTAACTCTTGGCTTTTTATCTACCTCCTCGCTCATAATAGAATACAGTCCATCATATCCATTTCTGGCAAACGCACATTTCAGATGATTAAATGTGAGACCACTTGCAGCAGCTTTCTCGCACATTATTTTCGTCATTATTTTGTCTCTTACCATCCCGTTGAATGTGATTACATTCACCTTTTTCATTTCGGAATGTTCCAAATACTCTTGCACATATTTCACGGAAGAACTGAAATGTAAGATATCATCGGTGGTTGTGTTTACGGATGTAATCAGCTGTTGCAGAAGTGTTACATCTTCTTTTGCATTATGAGCATCGTAAGTTTGTCGAAGAATTTCAGTAGTTTGTGAATAAGAACGAAGATTCGAAATTTTTTGTTGAAAGAAAGGAAGGGTATCTGAGAATCCAGTGACTTTTTCTTTCAATTTGTTAATTAAATCGTGATTCTGATAGTGTGAAACTACATTTGTATAATGTTAGCAGCAAACTTTTTACAGTTGTGTGCGACGAGCAGTGCATCATTAGGCAGCCAATCAATAAAACTATTCAGTACATCTTTGACTGGTTCTGTTTTCATAGGCTTTCCTTTGTAAAACAATTTACAACCGGTGCTATATAGTTGTGTGATTTCAACAGCTTTTGGATGTATCGGTTTCCCGGGTAAAATAAATTTTTCAAACGAATTGCTGGTAGCTGGGTTCAACGCAGCCAACTGGACTATTTCAGCACCATTTCCTAAAACAAATGATAAAGTTGGTATATTTCTCTCTTTCTAAATATAGTAAAACTGTATAAAATTATGACAGTAACTAAGTTTTAAATGCATACACAACATATATTGGCTGAGAGAGAAAAGAAATTAAAACTATAAAGAAATGTTTTAGATAATGAACTGCTACATTCATGGCTTTTCCCCCAGACCCGTTTCTTTATACATTAGGTGGACGCGTCCAGTCTGTATTTGTGCTTGATACATCTGGATGTGTATGTATTTGTGCTCCTTATGGTTGGTGACTGTGAGATATTTTTCGTATTCTGTGCTAAAGTCGAACGAAATAGACAATTTGCTGCTGTCATTTGAATCAAAGTGTAACATTGTAACAACTCTAATGATTTGACTTATTATCGCTTACCGAATCCGGTTGTTTCCAAATCAAAGACTACCATTGAAATCCCATCGTCTTTATTCACTGGAGATGATTGATCTACCATTATAGCAGGATCTGGTATCTCATGCAGGTCTGTGGGGTTATGATCACCGTCAGGGCCAATTGCGATTCCTGGACAATATGTTGGTCCCTCCTTTCTTTCGTTTCTTATGCTTTGTTCATGACCTTGTATTTTTCTTTTCTTTCGGGTTTGTTTGGTGGCAGGCACTTCCTTTCTTCCGTTTCCGTTTCTCATCAAGCGCTTGATTCAAATTAACAGTCACTTTCCCTGGAGATAATCAATGCCTCTGATTTACCTATAAAATATTTGTTAAAATATTGTAATACACATGTAGTAGGTATGCTTTAATTGGATAAAAGAGTCTCTTCCGCAAATTGGTTAAGGATTGAGGAGAGGTGGATAGGGTGGGTATACCTCTTCCGTCTTTCTCACCATCTTCTTGTTTCTCGAACTCTCTCCCCTTTTTCCCAGTCTCCCATTTCCAGCTATCCTTCTCATTTCCCGTTTACCTTTGTTCCCTCAATGTTCAAAACTTTGTTAACCACTTTCAAATTAACACGATTTATTGCGAATCATTTCATTTATTTTTAGTCGCCTTAGCGACGAAAATTAGAAATGGTAATAACTTTCTATTAGATTGTTGGGCACTATAGACTTAAAATGTAGACCAAACTTGCTATATAGTTAATGTAGTACATGTATATAAGAATGTCTTGAAGCCTACTGATTTTCAAGGTCATAAATCAAAGGTCAAGTTCACAGATGAACTCGGAATCTTTAAAGGGATCTCAAAAAGAAACAAGTTAAACATTATAAGCAGTTAGTATATAGAATTGTTTATATGGTTATTGATTTTCATGGTAATAAGTGAAAGTTCAGAGTCTTTCAAATGTTTGTTGGGCTTGCTTGGCGGCACCCTTGCTTAAATTTGATCTGCTTTTAAACTTACATCAACAATGTACTTGCGACCAACATTCTTTTGTGCCACTCCAGCAGCAACTCTAAAGTTTAGCGATTCTGATCCTCCGAAATGCTTTGCTTTGGGAACTTTTGTTGAAATAATCTGGTTTAACGATTCATTAGCTTGTGAACTGCCAATATGTATTAACCTGTCCGACTTTTTTGCAATGTTTTGAAATACTTTCTCTAAATTTTGTTGAAGACTTTCTCCTGACAAATCAAAGCCACCGGGTAGTCCATTGTGTTTATATTCATCAGGTTTCCGGAGATATCCACACCAAGATTCATTGCATTGCTCATGGTTTCCGAATGCGTGAGGAACAATTGCCAGTAGATTTTTTTGCAACGTATCTGGATCATCCTTGTTTTGTGCAATTGCATAAGGAAACACATTTCACTAAATAACTATTCACTGTGGTACTTAGTACTTTGTAATCTTTTTTAACATCAAAAAGTGAGTTAGATTATGGTCTTCTTGATCAGAGTTCACGAATACCTCAAATTTTCTGTCAGACATAGGACTGACAGAATGCAAATTTCTGCCACTCCCACAAAAAAGTTGGTGGTCCTACAATTTGTGACACTTTTAACAACAAAAGATGATTAGGCCATATTTCATTATTAGAGTGAAACTGGAACATCAACAGCAACCAGCAAACCTGAAAATAAACAGTTAAAGACATCTAACAGCATGAATATTCCTAAATTTATATTCCAGTTGTTTCCTTTTATGTTCATTCAATGATAACAATGAATTGTATGCTGGTTTTTTTGGGAGGTTTTGCTCAGCTGTTTGTTTTGCACATGAATCTTTGTGGCCCTTTGAATTTTCATGGTCAACAACTGTACTAAGCCGGAAGTTCTTGCACCCAGTGACAAGCGAATTTTTTGTTTTTCAAATTTGATGATTTGTTAGTACTAGCATTGGAATACTGAATGCACAGGGAACATGTCATATTATGTTCGTTATCATTATACTGCAACCATTCCCGGTTTTCTTGCCATTTGTTTTAAAATTTCCATTCCGGGTGCTTTTCCTTTTCATAGAATTGCCTATCATTCTTTCTTTTTGTGTCCTCTCCGTTTAAATCGGGAGCGTGCAGCCATTTCCCTGGCCTTGCACCAGTCGAGAAACGAATCGGCCACGCTGCCATTAATTGGACTGGTATCTGTTGGGAAGTTACGGTACTGAAAAACATGGCAGAGAAAGATCGGGATTCAATTATGATCTAACCAACTATTTCCCAACGCACCACAACATACTTTTTCGCGAGACGAGCAGTCGGACAATCGGAACGGCTCAAGACACTGTAATACCGGACCTTATGAAATTTTGGCGGTTGGGACAGATATTCGCGAACTCTTCTTGATATGGTTTTTGTCACTTTTCTTTTGCACTCCTGGATCAACCAGTGTATTTATTCTGCTAATTGTTGTGCTGTCATCGTCCATTGTAATATAATTTACACGCTATTCCATGTCCATTAAATTTGATACTAAATCTACAACTATGGCAGATTCCATGGACTTTGCGCTCCCACTAAAATTCTTTCTACAATCGTGATCAATTGGATCATCCGTAAATAAACATTTTCTGCAATCAGTCGATTTCACACAATAGCTTATGCATTTTCCACTTTTATCCCCGATCATTGTTGCATGCCCTATAGAAAAAAAAATTTAATGTAGAACAGGCGGTTCGATTAGCTTGATATCTTTTTTACAATTTACTTTCACGATCTATCTCCTAGAGTATTCAAGTTAACAGGGATAGGATTTTGTCAGTTGACTGGCAATATACCCTAGTTCGACTATTCGTCGTCCATCTGACCACGAAATATTTGCAGCGTTATCTGTTTGGGTTTCGCTCTCCATGAATGTCTTCCTACTCTTTCTGGTATCTTTTCTGCTCGAAAATTGTCCGTTCTTCTGCCGATTCGGACCTTCCATTTTGAAATCGGCAAACTGCTACTTTGTGTTTATGACGTTTCTGTAAGTGCGAATTCTCACATCTTTTTAATTCTCTCTCTCCCTCTCTTTCCATTTTTTCTCAAAAACTTGTGTTTCATTTTCAGATATTTGTGTTTTTATTTCTAAAGACAACCTAGGCAATTCGACGAAAAAAGAACATTATGAGATACTGATTCATCGTTAATACAATTATTTTCAATTATTATCATAATGGTGTAATATCATCCATTTTCCCTTAAATTTATTGAGTATTCTGCGAGAAAAATCAACATTTTGTGCGTAAGTTTAGTTAGACATGTTTGAAAGAAAAATCTTCGCAGATTATCAGAACCTAATAATTAGTCATTCTTAAAGTCCAGCGTGTGCATAAAATAATGCTCTCGGAACAGATATTCCATTAACACAACGTTATTTTTGCATGCCGTCCCGATAACGGCAAGAACGGTAACTCCTGCCGTAACGTCATTTGGTAACGTCCCACCTTAAATTATATGTCTGCTTGAAATTAAACTTAAATAGTGATACTTAGATTTCCTTTTTTTCTATCTACATGTATCTGTCATTTTAGTGATTGCTTTAGAATTGTATTAAGAATGTCCATATAATGCATCCAATTGTGTTCTGATTGAAGTAGTTTTTGGTTGTGTATAATATAACAAATCAATCATGGCACTTTGGGACAAATGACCCTCAGTACCACTAACTATTTGTATAATATTCTCATGAGAAAATAAAATTGTGAATAATGTACAACTCATTAAGACAATCCTCAGGTAAGGGGTACAGACAAACTAATTAAGACAATCCTCAGGTAAGGGGTACAGACAAACTAATTAAGACGATCCTCAGGTAAGGGGTACAGACAAACTAATTAAGACGATCCTCAGGTAAGGGGTACAGACAAACTAATTAAGACAATCCTCAGGTAAGGGGTACAGACAAACTAATTAAGACAATCCTCAGGTAAGGGGTACAGAAAAACTAATTAAGACAATCCTCAGGTAAGGGGTACAGACAAACATAATTAAGACAATCCTCAGGTAAGGGGTACAGACAAACTAATTAAGACAATCCTCAGGGTATGGGGTACAGACAAACTAATTAAGACAATCCTCAGGGAAGGGGTACAGACAAACTAATTAAGACAATCCTCAGGGTAAGGGGTACAGACAAACGGGTCTTCTAATTTTAATGTGTTGCTTTGTCTAATTTCTAGATATGGTATGTATGGTCAGCCATTTGACGGAGATTTATTTGATTCGGAACTTCCTGTTTCTTTAAAGCAGACGCCACCTGTATCAACATATGCCTCCGCACTGGGTAACAACATAAATTCTGGTAGCAACTGTAATTCTAACTCTGCAAACTTCTACATTGAGGAGATTGACTTCTACGATCTGTTTAATCCACCATCAGATAAATCTATGAAAGTTCAATTGGAATATGCTAAAAATAATGTGTTTGGAATGTTAGAAGTGGAACCGTTACATTTTACCTGCCATGCCACCAGTGATGGGACTAAGATGGAGAAATTAGACCAGCAAGGAATAAGCTCAGTAGCTAATAATACCTCGGGTCTTGGAGGGACCATTAATTTTGGTGAATGGAACCCTCCCTCGGCAGCTGCTGCTGCTACGGCAGCCAATCTGTCATCGCTATCATCCAAGATGGCCGTGACAAAGCAGCACTTACAGGAACTTAGTAACAAGACGTATCCTACGTTTAAACATAAAATAATGCATATAAAACAGATATTGAATGAGGTGGGTAAAAGTTTACCTGCTGCTGATAAATACAATTCTGATCAGCTGTTACCTCCTACACCCAAGTCAACACCACAAGTCATAACACCACCTCTAACTCCACCTAATGAATATTTCCAGGTAAGTCAATATCTACCACATTTTTTAATACATTTATGATATACATTTTCATTGCATTGCAAGTTTTTTTTTTAGGATACTTTGAATAATATTTCAATGATATTATTTAACTGTCTGTTTAGTTGTAATTTACAGCCAGAGTACTAAGAGATAACCAATAATAAATATAGCAGATCATGCACACCTAGCTATGTATGGACTTGCACTTCAAACAATAATGGCTGTAATATTTGGCTGGAAAAAATGTATCGAACTGTATTAGTAGCTGTACATAGATTATTTTCATAAGTTACTTTATGATAAATAACCACTGAAGTATGTTTTGAGTTATGGATTATGGGCTGTTTATGCCTCTTTTAATAATATTTTAGTTATGTTGTTCAAATCACTTATAAACTTTGAGTTTATTGAGTAGACTCAGGTTACATGTACATTGTAGAATAAACTTCTGAAAACATTGTTAAAAAAACTAGGTTATAAATCCTGGATTAGGGTACTAGCTTTGTATGTACAAGAAACTATGTTTGAAATATAACTGTTTGTTTATTATAGAATCAAGCAGCTGTGAACAAGACTGACAAGTTGTTTCCTTCGAAGTCAAGTGTTGGTATGCAAAATGCCCAGACTTTGTTACAGCAACCACCATTACAAGCGCTTGTCATTGAAAGGATGCATTCAGGTAGTTAGTGTCTGTATTTCTGGACAGTCTGCGTACATAGAATTTTCTTTTTTTCTTATATTCAAATTTTCTTAGAACCGCATCGGTGGCGTAATGGTTAGCGTGCTCGCCTCGAGTGCAGTAGATTGTGGGTTCGAGCCCTGGTCAGGTCAAACCAAAGATTATAAAATTGGTATTTGTTACTTCTCCGCTAAGCACACAGTATTAAGGAGAAAGAGCAAAGACTGGTTGGCTTGGAATCAGAATAATGTGTCCGAGTGGAGCGACATGTATACCCGCGAACTGTTTTTTCAGTGAGCTAGCACTATAAAAATCAGTGTGTTGGTCAAGTACAAAGTGGACCTCATCATCGTCTCATTGAACATTAACTTGTTCTCTCCATGATATTGCTGAAAAATTGCTGAATCAACACTTGCTCAAATTTTCTTAGGCTTTGGAGTAAACAAAAAACAGTAAGTTACACGTTTGAAAACAACAGGCTTCTGTGCAATTACATTCAACCTTCTACTTAAATACTGAATCAACCTTTAATGTGAAAAAGAAAAATTTAAGTAATATGTGTCAATTAACATTTAAAGGACATACATTTGTGTGCCTGTCCCAAGTCAGGACCTGGTTTTCCAATGTCAACTTATGTGGTGTTTTTTTATGTGCAATGATTTAAGATGAGAGGTCATGATTGTTCTTGTTGTAGATACTGTTGGAGTTGTTGACCAAGTTGAAACTTTCTTTTCATACAGTGTTATCATATATAAGCCATAACTGTTGTACTTAAATGGTATGTGTATAGCTTTCTTACTTTAATTTTAACTTTTTGATATACATTGTATGTTTGATATTAAAGGTGCAAGGAGATTTGTGATCCTAGACTTTGGTAAACCAATAGTATTAACAGATGTAGTGATACCAGCCTGTTCAGACTTGGCCTCCTTATCTATAGATGTGTGGGTACAGGGCGAGGAGATTGATGGACAAAGATTTGTTGTAGCTTCAGATATCGGAGTACGATCTCTCATAATGAATGATATTATACCAACTCTTGTGTGTAGATATCTTAAGGTACGTGTTTACACATATAAGCTGTCCATATTTTTTCCGACAAAATCGAGATTTTTCAAATTCAAGATTATTTTTAATGTTGATGTATTGTATGTTAGTATAATGTACAATAACTACTAGTTTCCCTTGACCAATCTTTATATTTTATATAAGATATCCATATTTTTCTAACAAAGTGAGATTTTTCTTACAAATACAAGATTTTTTTTATGTTGGTATAAGTATAATGTTTAAGCCTTCTTTTCATAATAAAGTACATTAAATATTGGTTTACCTTGACCAATCTTTATATTTTAGCACAACGGTACAATGGCAATAGGATTATATGTATCTGTAAATATGGCTTGGGCTATCCATTGTGTGATGGGTGTTTCATGCCTTTTTCAACAATATATTTGTAATATTATGAAAATCACTGACCTGCCACAAACACATGCAAACTTTATGTATTGAGTACACATTTTCACAACACTGATAGAAACCAACACCTGTAAAATTACATGATCTGGAAATCTCAGCAAGTTTAAATTGTTCTAGCTATGATGTAGCTTAAATAATGCTCAATTAGCTTTAAATAACAATCAGTCACTCACTCAAATTCTTTTCACAGATCACAACAATTGGAAGATACGGAAGTGGATCAGCCAGGTCAAAGATTCCGATTGGTTCATTCTATGGACATGGTTACATATTACCATGGGAATGGAATAGTTATTTAGAACAGAGGACAACAGCTAGTATGTCAACAGGCAATCAGATGGAATTGACAACCCAGTCTCAGTTACTGGCTCAATTAGATGTTTATGTGTCGTTATTAGAGGACATTCAGTGCCGTTACAGTCTGGCTAGAACCAGACTAGAAAATTTACTTATTTGTGTGGATGGTCAACACTATGCCAGCTCCCACATACAGTACTTCTTAAAAAAGAGTCGTAAAAATAACGAAGAAGATAATAAAATTCTGCAAGCATATAATGACTGCCTACAACTTCAATTGCAACAGAATTTAGCCCAGAGAGTAATAGACAGATTACAAGCTGCCTTAGGTGTTAAATTACCAAAATTAGACTCAAGCGCAAGTCTCTCTGTACGACTAAGACAGGCGTGTAGCGACAAGCTACGATTTCTACAGGAACGTCTACTGGATACTTTACTAAGTATGACAACATGTTCTCCTAGCATTCCTTTACCGCCTCAGTCTTTGTACAACATATTGTGTCCTCAGACTGCTCAGACATTATTTAAGCATTTATGTGTTCATGGTAAGAAGAAGACACAGATAAGTGCAGGTGTATTGCTGATGAGGGTGTGTGGCACACAACCATGGTGGGGAAACTTCTTTGGAAATGTTCTACAGGAATTCTTTCACTCAGAAAATATTCAGATATTTCCTCAGGATAGGTAAGTAGACCTTTACCTATAGAACAGACATCTTTGTTAATATGTTGATATTGCGATCGTTTGATAACTTTATTTATAATATACATATTGTAAGTAGCTATGGTACAGAAATCATTTGTGTGCAGTCAATATTCTATTCATTGTATTATTGTTTATTTGGAAATAAATAAAGAGCAGAAATCACTTTGGGGCCGTTCCCTGCCATTGGTCCAAAAAATTGAAAAATGGTCCATTTTTGATTTTCATAGGGGTGAAATTGACGCATAAGATAAAGCATTGATGCATTGTGAAATAAGAATTCGGGTCAGAATGAGAAATTAATTTGTCGTATCGTAAGTTTTAATTTTGTTTGAATCTGAGAAGTTCTTTTTGTCTTCTTTAGAATCTAGTGGGTTTCAATTGTTGAAATGATCACATATTCCTACTTGGAAGTTATCGTATATTTTCCAGTAGAAAGACGGAAATTCTAATATTTCCGATCGATGTCATTGCATTTGTATAACACTGATTCAACTACAACGACATGCTATACCACCCAAAAAAAATTGAGAAAACTTAGCCAACAAACACTTTCGTTTCCACAAAGGCTAGACAACCAGACAGATGATACCCTGATTGTATACGATGATAAACCCGCCGAAGGCAACGATAAATCTAACGATGGTAGAACATGCAGGAATTTTCAAAACCGGTGGTTGTCATTGTATCTGTGGTTATCATTTGATGGAAATTTAATGTTTTTTTAACAATTGTGAATGGTGTAAAAGTCAGAAATGTGAAAACACATTCAATGCTGGTACAAATAACTTCAGAACTTCTACATTTACATGCCACATTAAAACAACTGATCATCAATCCACCCTGATTCCTAAGGATGAACAAGGTAATATACAAAAGGCTGTTGACAATTTGTTTGATAAAGGGGAGGGGGATCTATGACGACCCCCATACCCCCAGCCAGTTGGCCCTTCCATTTGCCAATGACCCATCAAGCTCAAATTCCAGGGAGATCTCTGCAAGTGAACTCCCTGCATGCCTTTGGTATCCACATCTTATTAAATAAAACATTACACATCCCACTTTGGTTCACATAGTGAAATATCATCATATAGTCATATTTCTAAGTATTTGTTTTATAATGTGACATATTTTTTATAGAGGGCTGTAAACTGTACATATTCTGATCCTTGTTTGTTTCTATTTCAGGATATTTGTATTGTTAGCTATGGCCGTATGGGACAAAGCTTTGAGTTGGCCATAAACTGTAAATATTCTGACCGTTGTAGTATTCTATTTCAGGCTATTTGTACTGTTGTTAGTTCTGTGACAGAAATCTTTGAGTGGACCATAAACTGTATATATTCTGACCATTGTAATATTCCCATTTCAGAGTATTTGTGTTGTTGGTAGCTATGGGACAGAAGTCATTAGCTGGACCTTGTGCTGTTAATATACTGGAAAGTTTACTAGACATGTTGGCTAAAGTGTTATCACCTATCCTAACAGGACAACAGTCTTCCAATCAAACTGGTATGTCTTTAAAAATATCTTGATACATGTTGTACATTTCAGAGATAAATTTTCTTAGAGGATTAGGATTGTGGTGTTTAACGTGTTATATCATATGAGTTTTATTGGTGGAGGAAACCGGAGTACCCGAAGAAAACCAACGACCTGCCGCAAGTCACTGACAAACTTTATCACATAATGTTGTATCGAGTACACCTAATTTTCTTAGAGGTTAATCCATCCAGCCTTACGTGAAAAGTTTGTGAATTACAGAAGGTTGTAATTTTCTCTGAGACTCGACAATAAAACAGGCATTAAACACACAATATGATCTAAGACAAAACAAATATTGTCTTCATTATTATGTGATTTTTCAGCATTTTAAATGACACATTCACATTGTAAACATGAAGTTAAAACAAATTTTATTATTCATTGTAAACATGAGGTTAAAACAAATGTTATGATTAATTTGATAGAGGCATTACATAGGATCATTATACCCCCGCTCTCCGAAGGGGGAGGGGGGTATACTGTTTTACCTCTGTCCGTCCTTCCGTCCGTCCAAGATATTTTTCGTCACATTTTTCTCAGTAACTGTTGATGGCAGAAATCTGATATTTGGTCACAAGCATCATATAGGTATACCATATTGTGGGTAGCGTGTTTGGACCTGTCAGATTCCTACTTCCTGTTTGCCGACTTAGTTGGTTTTTATACACATTGAACATATATGCACATTTTTCGTCACATTTTTCTCAGTAACTATTGATGACAGAGATCTGATATTTGGTCACAAGCTTCATATAGGTACCCCATATCGTGGGAAGCGTTTTTTGACCCGTCAGATTCCTACTTCCTGTTTGCCGAAGAGCGGGGGTATCATAGGTGAGCATTAGCTCACAGTTTATCTTGTTTAATCTCTGTTTACCTTCAACAAAACATGGAAAAATGAACTAAGAAGTGATTAAGTGTTACTGTGTAAATAATAATCATCAACAATAAATTGGTTCTCTGTCCTTACCTATACATGTATTACATTTAAACTATATCTATAAACTTCAAATAAGTAATTAAGGGATGACATGAATTTGTCATGAAATAAGATATCAGGAAGATGGGGGTCAATTGATATAAATAATTAGTATAAATAATTGATGTAAAATGTGTATTGTTTATTCCAACTTTTAAGAGTATTATATGTAAATTTTATTTTTTCAGGTATTATTGATTTAACCTTAGTGAGTTGGATTATATTGTTCCTATGTCGTAACCTAGAGCATACATCACTGAATAATGAGGAGAAAGGGGCTTGTGCAAAATCATCAGGTACTGTACTTTGATTATGATGGTAAAAATCACTGATAATAATACAGTAATCCCCCTCTTAAAAGTCCATTCCCACCAAAGACAACGTCTGATTCAGATGTACTGGGATAGTAAAATACTACTAAATTATCCCCTTCAAGAGAGACCACCTCTATTATAAGATCACCTTTCCTTGCAGAGAGGGACTACTGTATGCAAAAATTGCTTTGGATTAGAAGTTTTTTAAGTTATATTTCCATAGTAAATCAGCAATATATCATTCTGCAGTCGTCTCTTGTCAACATAGAAGTTTGCAGGAAGTTTTACTTGATCATGCAAGTAAGACAGAACCTCTCCTGGGAAACTATTTTCACTCATAAATTTCCGACTTGTATGTAAATATATATGATATATTGTGACTACCAGACTTATTGAGAGAGGCAAACCTGGACAGATATAAAACCCTGAATCTGAAACCCAGTCCTTGGATTGGTGTCTGGAAACCTTAACACTTTGGATGGGTAATGAGGCTCGAACCCACATCAGTGGAGTTAGGCTTGTGCTCAGAACATTAACCACTCACCTAACCAGTCCACTGTTATAATAGGACATGTATTGAAGACAGATCAAGTTTTTGTTTCTGTTTTAGGATAAAAACATTATAAAATGATATTTTTTTATTTACAATAGGTGCCAACCTGCCAAACAGATGGAACTTTATCCAAGGCGACCATGCCAATAGTTCAAGCAAGTCTAAATCTAAATCTGCCAAAGTCTATAGGTGGACCATGCAGAAGCGTCTTCAACATCATAAGAAAAAGTTGATGGATTTAGAACAAGCACAGAAAACTTTCTTCTCATCACAGTTTGATTCACAGGGTTCCAATACACATCTTAAAGCAGAGAAACAGTTCAGAAAGGAATTGTCACAGTATGCTACTAAGGTAGGTCAGGTGTTACGAGACTTTATCATAATATTGTGTAGTTGAGTCTTATTAACTTGAAATTGGACGTGTCATTTTCCTAGAAAAATAATGACTATCCTTAGTATTGTTAACTTACCTGGCTAAAAGGCCATGTTAGCTATTGTCATCATTTGGCGTCTGCCGTCTGTCAGCTGTTGCTCCTCATTAATATTTCGCATATTGACTTTCTTCTCTGAAACCATTTGATAATTGTAATCCAACTGTAGATATGAAATATGAAAGATTCTTTTACAAAAGTACTTCGTTTTGCTTTGATTTGATGAAAAACATGGCAGCCATTTTATTTATTTTTATTAAGTATTATTCAGCAATGTGTTTTTAAATGTTGAAAGCTTCATACAAGATGTGCTCTGATACTCTTACACTCCAGGAAAGGTACAGCATCTTGACATTTTATTTACAATCTACACACAACATGAAGTCATTTTATTGAAAAAGTAACAAGGAAATATTACATATGTATAGTCATACAACTTATGCTGATCTTAGAAGATTTTGAAGATACCAAAGGGGTAATCAGAATCCGTAAATCGAAGAAGTACAGACAACACAATGGCCAAAAGAAAAAGGACCAACAACGATCTACAAAACATACACATAAAGCAAAAGATCGAGTAACACGAACCCCATTAAAAACCGGGGGGTGAACTCAGGTGCTCTGGAAAGAGTAAGCAGTTCCTGCTCCACATGTGGTACCCTCTACAAAACATAAAAGTGGCACTACAGTCACACAGAACGTAATAATTACTTGAATGTTTTTGTATAGCATCTTAAGGCTGTTTTACAGATGAGAAGAAATGATGAAGAGATGTTTAAGAAGTTGTCTAAGTCTGATAACAGTTGTAAAGGAGGAGAGGATGATGACAATGATGGTGTATTAGTCTTGTCTAAAGAAAAGACATTACGTGTAGTCAGAGGTCTGATGGCTTTACTACTTAACATGGACTTCACCTGTAATGTAGATCTATTTTTAGTTACATGCAAAGTAAGTTTGACTGTTTGTAAGTTTAAAAGGTTCATCCATAAGGAATAACAGATATACAAATATCTTAGGAAAGTCTATCTTTTCTTAGAGTGGAGCATATGGAAACGAGGGTAAAAGACTTATAAACAATATTTAAAGATATCCAAATCTATTATTTATTTATTATGGCTGATTAAAAGATCCTATTTCTTCTGTAAAAACTCAAAAGTAAATATAATTTAAAAAATTGTGGAAATTAATGTCATTTTCTACAGTTTTAAATTTTGTTTTTATAGACCAGAATTAATTTTAATTTATGCCAATAAATGTTAGTTTAAACATATTTTATTGTCCAAAAACATGACAATAGGATAAGATACAAGTTTTTCAGCTTAGAACATAAATGTTATCAGGAGTCTTGATAGATGAGCTAGAGACTTTGTTTCTGTCTAGATTTGTGATAATTATTGTTTTACACAAAACTTTTATAAACAATTACTTGGGGATGAATATAAACGTCTTGTACTACTGGCAATATAACACAATACATTATTATTGTTTTACAGGTATTAGCTACAGTATGTGTTATGACACGACCTGCTGTAACTCTGTCTGAAGCAATGACACAAGACCAACTAGAAAGACTGATATTATTGGCTTCTAACCTAGACTTACACTATGGCAATGTCAGCTGGGGAGGGCCATGGGCAGGACATGCTATTACTTGTTTACTGCAGGATATTCTAGATGGTAAGTGGCAATGTCAGCTGGGGAGGGCCATGGGCAGGACATGCTATTACTTGTTTACTGCAGGATATTCTAGATGGTAAGTGGCAATGTCAGCTGGGGAGGGCCATGGGCAGGACATGCTATTACTTGTTTACTGCAGGATATTCTAGATGGTAAGTGGCAATGTCAGCTGGGGAGGGCCATGGGCAGGACATGCTATTACTTGTTTACTGCAGGATATTCTAGATGGTAAGTGGCAATGCCAGCTGGGGAGGGCCATGGGCAGGACATGCTATTACATGTTTACTGCAGGATATTCTAGATGGTAAGTGGCAATGTCAGCTGGGGAGGGCCATGGGCAGGACATGCTATTACTTGTTTACTGAAGGATATTCTAGATGGTAAGTGGCAATGCCAGCTGGGGAGGGCCATGGGCAGGACATGCTATTACATGTTTACTGCAGGATATTCTAGATGGTAAGTGGCAATGCCAGCTGGGGAGGGCCATGGGCAGGACATGCTATTACCTGTTTACTGCAGGATATTCTTGATGGTAAGGTATTAACTATGGATTAATGTAGGTGGATCAGTCAATAAATTGTCGACTAGGATACCTTAGGTGAATATACCTTAGTATGTTAAATAGTAGGATTTTCTGTGGGAAATTTCCATATATAGGTGAAGCAATTAATTTTTGCTGAAGGAAAATTGTACAGTAAAATGTTGACTGTTGACAAGATTTTGTTTACTACATGATATTCTAACTGGTTAGGCGTTTGTTGCTTTTGGAGGATATGGATACTTGTGGCTGAAGAAATTTCAGATTTCAAAGACATGATATTTGCATAATTGTTAAAAAAAAATTATGCATAATCTCGATATGACGGAAAAAAATCATATTTTTATATCAGAAATGTGAATTTAATTTAAGTGGATTTTCTTTGATTACAGACTACTCTCATATTCTTATTCCATCATAGATTTCATGATCTAGGTTATTATACCCCCACTCCCCGAAGGGGGAGGGGGTATACTGTTTTACCTCTGTCCGTCCAAGATATTTTTCTTCGCATTTTTCTCAGTAACTGTTGATGGCAGAAATCTGATATTTGGTCACAAGCGTCATATAGGTATACCATATTGTGGGTAGCGTGTTTGGACCTGTCAGATTCCTACTTCCTGTTTGCCGACTTAGTTGGTTTTTATACACATTGAACATATAATGCACATTTTTCGTCACATTTTTCTCAGCAACTATTGATGGCAGAAATCTGATATTTGGTCACAAGCTTCATATAGGTACCCCATATCGTGGGAAGCGTTTTTTGACCCGTCAGTTGCCTGTTTGCCGAAGAGCGGGGGTATCATAAGTGAGCATTAGCTCACAGTTCATCTTGTTGGATTACAATTATGACTGTTATGTTTAAAGATGTCTTTAAAAACTTAAAGACACTTTTAAAAATTGTGTAACCCTTATCCTTTAATGCCATCTGGTATTTACAATATGTTCAGGTTTCAAATATGTAGCATGAATAAGTCAGTTTTGCTCTTCAGCATAATACCATCTGAAATATTTTTAGCTTGCTTGTATGTATACAGTAACATTTGTTACTGTTCAACAGGTTAACCCTGGTCTTTGAAATATTCTTAACTTATTTTTCAGGAGAGAAGTTTTATCCTGTACCTGCTACACAACCAGACTTAGGAGAAGAGTTGGCCAGTACTGTGACAGATGAAAGTCTTCACCACAGTGTTAGTCTACCTACCATGTCAAACATAGATGATACCGAACAAGACCAAGATCCTTCCAGTGGAGAAAATAATGGTTAGCATTACATGTAACTGCCAAGTTTCTAACACATGAACAATAAAATAAATAAATATCGATAATTAACATTGACCTAAAAGAAATGTAATGAAATTGCAAGGCACAAACCTGTTGTATGTAATGTGGTAAAGTTTAGGTCTGTACTAAGGACTGTAATGTACTAATTGTGAAAAACGGCACTTTGCCCCCAAAACTTTCTTTTTTACCAAATAAATTAATTTGATGTGTTTAAGAGATTTTGATTGGATAAGAAATTGATGTTATTTTCCATAGACAAAATTTTTAACCGGAAGTCACATGTTGGGGTCTCAATTGGGAATTTTTTTTATTTTAATTCTTTTTAAGCAATTATTATCCAACAAAATATTTTTAGGACAAGAAAAAAATTAATTAGGAATTAATTTATAAGGATTGATCACAATTTTTTGTTCGGTTCATTCGAAATAAACTCAAAAATGTGGTACACACTCTTGCGTAACCCGCTTCGCTGGTTACACAGTGTACCACATTTTTGAGTTTATTTCTTTATGAACCGAACAAAAATTGAGATCAATCCTTAATTAAATTAAACCTCATCATCATTTTTAGAAAGTATGTCTGAAACTGACTCCTACAATATAAACCAAAATATTGTTGGAAAATGAAATGAAATATCCACAATTATACTTCATTAAATAATAATGATAAAATCAAAATGGTTCAACACAAGGTTACAATGGTGTATAATGACATTTACACATATCAAGTGTTGTTGGGGTGTTAGATTACATTCTTGAAAACAGAATAAAGAAAAATTAATATTAAAGCAATATGATGTTGAATGGAGCAGTACATTTTCATATTCAAGTGATTTTTAATGTATTTATAAATTATGGTAATTATTAAATTGTTATTTAATTTCAGACACTGAATCTGACTACAAAGAGGAACCATCTAAGATGAACTTTGAGAAGGAGTCATCATTAATGGTGGATTTACTGTTAGATGAAAGTGAATACGATGACGACACATCTGCCAAACTTCACGAGTATGTAACGGGAGAGACAATGAAACCCTCAGTGATTACAGGAGCTCTGTATGAATCTATTCCTATATCTACTACTTCATTAAATGGTACTATAGAAGTATCTCCTGCCATCAATATGTAAGTTGAATCAAGAAGAGTGGAGGGGGTTGGAGGTCTGTAAGAATCTATTCCTATATCTACTACTTCATTAAATGGTACTATAGAAGTATCTCCTGCCATCAATATGTAAGTTGAATCAAGAAGAGTGGAGGGGGTTGGAGGTCTGTAAGAATCTATTCCTATATCTACTACTTCATTAAATGGTACTATAGAAGTATCTCCTGCCATCAATATGTAAGTTGAATCAAGAAGAGTGGAGGGGGTTGGAGGTCTGTATGAATCTATTCCTATATCTACTACTTCATTAAATGGTACTATAGAAGTATCTCCTGCCATCAATATGTAAGTTGAATCAAGAAGAGTGGAGGGGGTTGGAGCTCTGTATGAATCTATTCCTATATCTACTACTTCATTAAATGGTACTATAGAAGTATCTCCTGCCATCAATATGTAAGTTAAATCAAGAAGAGTGGAGGGGGTTGGAGGTCTGTAAGAATCTATTCCTATATCTACTACTTCATTAAATGGTACTATAGAAGTATCTCCTGCCATCAATATGTAAGTTGAATCAAGAAGAGTGGAGGGGGTTGGAGGTCTGTAAGAATCTATTCCTATATCTACTACTTCATTAAATGGTACTATAGAAGTATCTCCTGCCATCAATATGTAAGTTAAATCAAGAAGAGTGGAGGGGGTTGGAGGTCTGTAAGAATCCATGACTGACATTTATGCTACAATTAATCAAACTTGTTCTCAATGATTGTCCTTGGGACAAAGGAAAAATGAGCGAATATTACAATTGACTGCTTATTTAAGATTGGTTGATCTGGATTGTCAGTTACATTTCGTAATGATTTGTGTATTACTGTTACAGGAAGGTCAATTAGTGGAAAAAATAATTTATACAGAACCAGGATAACAGGAGATCTTATTTAAAAATGCTTTAATGAAAAAAAATTCTGAAACAACAGTGCCATTTGAAAATAAGCTGGCTCGAATGTTCTTCTACAAAGCTTAAGTTGGTTTTTTTTAATGTTTATCGGGAACCAATGGGGAAAATGTTAAAATAACTTCTTCTGAGAAACTACAATCCTGATTTAACTCTAACTATTAATTAATGATCATTGGATAAAAAATAGAAAATTTAAAACCAAGTGAGAGATAAAGTGCAGGCTCAGCTGAGCCTCTAGTTCATGTAATGAACTTGTTGTCACATGCTTTTTGTATATACATGTGTCTGGGTTTTTTTTTTTTTTTTTTTTGGTGGAATAATGTTTTATGCACGATTGTCAGGTAACATCTGATTTAGGAATTCATATTATGAAAAATTAAAATTGTCTTCTCTAACAGGAAAATAGTCTTGTCTTATTTAAAACATGAATCACAAAATGTCAAGTCTTGTCAATCATTTATATTTTAAAGAAAAGATTAATGTTGCCAAAGTCAATGTGTATTGGTTTTCATTGTCATATTAATTAACTGCTAAACATTGCTGACATTGTGTAAAACTCACTCTGTATATTGTATTTATAGATCTGCTGAAGCTGAGAAAAAGAAGAACATTTTAAAGAAGATGTATACAGAGAAGGAAGATGCTGAGATAATGGCTTTAGCTGGCATTACACACCATCCTGGACCATCGTTTAAACAGGTCACTGCCTCGCAAGGAATGTCTACAGCTGTTGATGCTAGACTTGAATTAGGACTGGAAACACAATCTGAACTCAAACTAAAGGTTAGACTAGAAGAGTTGTCTTTCTTAGATCTTAGCAGCAGTGATGTTGTACATATACTATATATTTAACTTGTTATTGTATATTGTATGTTCTGTTGTAGTCTTTACTCCATGTATAATGGGGAGGGAGGGTATAAGTTAATTACTCTGAATTCATTTAAATTTGTGGATACATAGATTCATTGAATTCAACAGTCAGTACATTCGTTCAGTTATTAATTTCCTGGTATGATACATCCACGATATTCACAAAAATTGGTATACCATGAATTAAAATGAATTCCGATTACCATATCTTTTAACCGTTTTTATTTACTTTGAAGAACAGCATTTCCAGTTATAAATCTATTGATAATATGGGCCAGTTGGATCTACAGTCCACTGTATATTTTTGTATTGATACTCGGATATATTATTAATACATCTTTTACTCACTCTTCTGTTAATTGACAGCATTTCTTTAATGTTCTTGGTTAAACTTCTAAAGAACTCGCAAATTAAAATGCTACAAGATTTTGGCCCAAGAAAGACTGCAATTAACTCAAGATAAAATCAAATGGTACATGAAGACTCCTTTTAACATACATGGAGATTCTTATTAACGTTTTCTGTAATTTTAATAGGTGATGGTGTCTTTACACACAGAGAATGTACAACAATCTTTCTCTTATGCTCTTCCTACCAATGTTCCTACCAGTGTACATCCAGACATCAATATTTCAACTGACGATGAAATAGTGGAGACCAATGGTTATATCACAACACCTCAGGTAATTATTAAGTCCTGCACATTCTTCATTGTATTCATTACCATTCTGTAAAGTAATTGACACTACAATTATTGCACTTCATTGAGTGCGATATGATGTGTTATGGAGCACTGAAAAGCAATATTGACCAAGGCCAAACGCCGCTGTCAAAATTGCTTTTCAGTGCTCCATCACACATCATGTTGCACAAAATGAAGTGGTGTAATTGTTTTATTACATTTAACAAAGTTTTTTTTTGTGTTCCTGGACCGATTTTTAGGGATTCTTTGTTATTGTTTTATTTTTCAAATTCAAAAGCTGATCTATGTAATATCATAGATCATTCGTATACATTCAGTGTATACCAATTCATATTTGCATTCAGGTGCATTAGTAAAACTTCTGTGCCACTTTCTGCTTGTGTGATGTCATTGCAACGGACGTAGAAAACGATCGGCTGGTAAATTTTAAAATTTAGCCGGGATTTTGCATGCCTCTTAAATAGATCAGATACCGTTCAATATGAAAATCTCCCGTGCAATATGACGATTTATCACAAAAAACGAATTCTATGGTTTTATAGTACTATATAAAACCATAAATGTAGTATAATCTATTACTGCTTTCTTTTTATGATGTTCATAAAAGTTGCTATATCAACATCTATGTTACCGAAAGACTGAAGATTTCATTGACAGATACTGTAACAGTAGATTCATATAAGGGTTGATCAAATTAAATATACATGTACATAATTACCACCTGTAGTAGACATTCTATTTTTTTCTGCTGTATTTTCACTCAGTAAAAATATTTTATAGACACACACCCATGGAGGTGATTTTAAAATTCTATTCATGGGTGACTTGTATGTTTTATGTGTGCTCTTCCTATTTTTCTCTCCAATGTTATCAATAATATACTGTTTTGTTGTAATTACTTTATTTTGTTTCTTTTTTGAAAATTATGTAAAATGTGTGGAAAAGGTTATTTTTCTGTTCATATGACTAAAGTTGTAGGAATAGAAAATATTGTTAATTTATTTATTATTGAACTTTCAATAAGTTTATTTTTGCTTAAATTAAGGACTGTAACTTATAGCTAGAAAATAACCTGATATAGATGGTTATACAGAAAAACAATAAATTAGAAATAAAAGACAAATAAGACAATGATGATTATTGTACAGAGATGACTGTTATGTTACTATTTAATAGGTGACATCACCAGAGATGTTGAGCCAGTGTTATGAACATTTATTTAGACAACTTGTACCAAACAGAATCAATCTGGATGCTCTCCTCCAATTATGGGTGACCTTGAATTGTGAAAGTGGTGTTGATGGCAGTCAGATGGCCTTTGATCCAACAAGGCCTCCTTCAATACCTCTCAGTGAGGTAGCGGTGAAGAATTTACTAGATGTTGTGGCTTCAACGCCAAGTATTCAGCTATCAACGTGGGTGCTAGTATTTCAGACATTATCTTTGTTAGCCAATCAGAAGGTGGCTACTCCAGTAGGTGACCAATCCATGGTTGTAGCAATGATTGCTGATAGTAATTTAATTACCTCTATTAAGATGTTTCTGTCTGGTACATCAGAACATGGTCCTCTTGCTTCAGCTGTGCAATATACTCAGGTTTGTAAGACATGTTTATTTGTGTGGTATTATATTAGGGGGTAGATTTCTACATTATTGACCATTCCTCATGAATATGCATGAAATATTTATAACTGGACATTAAACAACCAACAATCAATTGATAATTTACTATAGGATTAAATGCATTTTTTTCGGAGTTTATTGATGTATAACCTGGACCAATTCACTCACAAACAAATAAAAGTCCAAAGGTATGTAAGTTTGTGAGTGACTTGGTCCAGGTTATACATCAATAAACTCCGGACAAAATGTGTTTAATCCTTATAATTCTGTAACTAAGTATATTTTTGTTTAAATTGACCTTTGGGGATCCCCAGTACGCACACATACATTCCATTGATGTGTGTCGGCCATGAATAACACTATGCACTAACCTTGTTTAAGTTGTTTTCCTACATTGATAACTAGAGTCTAGACGGAGATGTAATTAATTACTGATATTTTCCAATTTGATGGCATTTTTATTATACCCCCGCTCCCCAAAGGGGGAGGGGGGTATACTGTTTTACCTCTGTCCGTCCTTCCGTCCGTCCAAGATATTTTTCGTCGCATTTTTCTCAGTAACTGTTGATAGCAGAAATCTGATATTTGGTCACAAGCATCATATAGGTATACCATATTGTGGGTAGCGTTTTTGGACCCGTCAGATTCCTACTTCCTGTTTGCCGACTTAGTTGGTCTTTACACACATTGAACATATATGCACATTTTTCGTCACATTTTTCTCGGCAACTATTGATGACAGAGATCTGATATTTGGTCACAAGCGTCATATAGGTACCCCATATCGTGGGAAGCGTTTTTGGACCCATCAGATTCCTACTTCCTGTTTGCAGACTTAGTTGGTTTTTATACACATTGAACATATATGCACATTTTTCGTCAAATTTTTCTCAGCAACTATTGATGGCAGAAATCTGATATTGGGTCACAAGCTTCATATAGGTACCCCATATCGTGGGAAGTGTTTTTGAACCCATCGGATTCCTACTTCCTGTTTGCCGACTTTGTTGATTTTTCTACACATTGAACATATATGCTCATTTTTCGTCACATTTTTCTCAGCAACTATTGATGGCAGAAATCTGATATTTGGTCACAAGCTTCATATAGGTACCCCATATCGTGGGAAGCGTTTTTGAACCCATCGGATTCCTACTTCCTGTTTGCCGACTTTGTTGATTTTTCAACACATTGAACATATATGCTCATTTTTCGTCGCATTTTTCTCAGCAACTATTGATGGCAGAAATCTGATATTTGATCACAAGCTTCATATAGGTACCCCATATCGTTTTTAGGCCCATCAGATTCCTACTTCCTGTTTGCCAAAGAGCGGGGGTATCATAGGCGAGCATTAGCTCACACTTCATCTTGTGCATTTAGCTACTCAAACAAGTAAAATGCTCACAAAATCGTAAAATAAATCAGTAACCAGGTTGTGTCAATCAGCATCCCTTGTAAACAACGTCACAGGATGACGATATATTACAAAAGTCAAAGTCGATAGATGGTTGTCTTAAGTATTTTTCCGGAATTTTTTTGTACAAGCTTTTTTTTTTCATTGGTATTTATTTTTTTATTTCATATCTAACAATAATTGTCGATTATTAACAATAAACATTGTTTCTTTTATCTTTTTTTATTATCGGGAATCCAAGCCGCTATTTTGTTTACATTACGGAAAAAGTAGTCCGGTGAACATCGTCTATCGAAAAATAAACTGACAAAAACCCCGCTTCCATAATATACCCAATCAGAGTATAGGATTTCTAATTATGTAAATCATATAAGAATTATATTATATTAATTCCGGTATAGCCCTCAGCAATTTTTATTTTTATGAAATATTTGCAAAATTTTAATTAAAAACTTTATTTTAACATTTGTCAAATACAAACAAAATCCATGTATTTGGAGGGGGTCAGGGCCATGGTCATATGGTAGTTGGATTTATAACTACCTATGCAATCAGTGCCTATCACCACTGATGTTATGAGTTCGAATCTTGATCAGGGCGAGGTGTACAACATTATGAGATAAAGTTTGTCAGTGACTTGCGACAGGTCGGTGGTTTTCTCCGGGTCTTCCTGTTTCCTCCACCAATAAAACTGACCGCCACGATATAACTGAAATATTGTTGAAAGTCGCGTTAAACACCATCAAACAAACAAACCAATGTATTTGAAGAGCACTATTTTACTGCTACTGAAGATGGTGGATATAAACAAGGAGTTATGTCTCCTCAACTTAAATAAAAACCTATTGGATTTATTGGTATTGAACAGCATGTTTATATTGCTAACTGTATTTGGTTGTTTAATTTTTTTACAGGTTGGACCATCAGCTACTAAATTTTTCTTTGAATTCCTCATGAGATTATTGATCAGATGTACACCAGACAGTTTAGGACATCTTTATGAATTAATGCTGAAATTAGTCTACACATTGACCGCTGAAAGGTATATAAAAATAATAAAATTAGTCAACACATTGACCGCTGAAAGGTATATAAAAATAATAAAATTAGTCTACACATTGACCGCTGAAAGGTAAATAAAAATAATAAAATTAGTCTACACATTGACCGCTGAAAGGTATTAAAAAAACTTTTTTTTTAAATAGTCTACACATTGACCACTGAAAGGTATAAAAAAAATATTATTATTAATGATTGAAAAACATGCACACGAAGACCTTACGGTAAATAAGATAAAGAACAGCTGTCCTTCATTTTTATAGTAACCTAAGTTGCATTTGGATTTTTTTTATTAATCATATACATGAATATCCTTGTTTTTTTAAATACATGTACCACACTTGATTGTATGACAAGTAGATTTACGTCCATCTGTACAATAAGGTTCTATCACCTGTAAAGTTCACACTTTTTGTGAGGTTTACTCTATGCCACTTTATGTAAAGTAATTTGTCAGTGACTTGCAGCAGGTGGGTAGCCTAGAACTAGGTTCATCAATAAAACTGACCCTCACAATATAACTGAAATATCACTAAAAGCTGCCTTTAGCACCCGTAATTCTAACCTTAATCATAAAAGACCATTATTTGAAAAAAAGAATAAAATATGTATGTAAAACTTACCCTTGTCTAAACTTCATTAACCTTAAAATATTTGATATTTCCTCACATTACAGATTATATGATTGATTATAAGTATTCTGATATAGCAATAGAAAGCAAAACAAAAAACACACTTGCTTTCAGGAAACTTTTAGGGCATCTAAATTTTGAATTTGTTTGTTGAAAGTTGCCGATCCAGGAGTGAGGACAAATGTTCTCAAATTAAATAATCAGACACTGTGTCACACATCCAAATTCAGGTAGTAATATTAGATTTCTAATGTACTATTTTCCAACTTTTTAACATAATTTTCCTTTTGTTTTTCAGAGGAGCATTCCACTGTGGATTAGGACCCTTAGATGCACAGTGTAAATTCATGGATGTTATTTTAGAAATTTCTTTTGAACATGTTGACATTAGCAATGCTATTAGTGTAATAGAATCTATAAGTACATTGGTTCATCAACACTTAATGTCACAGGAACGTGTGACTTGTCGGAGTTCATCAGAAAACAGTATCAATGCTAGGTCGTGTTTTGGAGGATTGTTTGCTAGCTTACTCAGGGGAGGTGACTCTAAGACAGCAATGGGTGATGCTAGTCGTGATTTACTCATGTGCAGTTTGTTAAAACTTGTCAATAGTTTGATTCAAATCAAGTGTGGAACAAGGAACAATCAAGTGACAACATTGGTTCATGATTCAGTGCCTGAACCTCATACACCAACAAATTTAAGTTTCTCTGAACCAGTTTCAGACTCTACAAAATTATCTCAAGCGCTAGCAACATCAACGCCAATGGTTGCCTCGTCAACGCCCATGCTCACCATGTCAGATGACGATAAAAGTCAACAAACGGATGAACAAAAAACAGAGACAAGAAATAATGCTCCAGTAGAACCTGTGTTTATTTATCTGACTGATATAATTTTAGGTCATAGACATATTATGAACAATTTGATACAGGCTCTTAGCTATTGCAACAGTAACACAATGGCAGCAATCTTGGGGAGTAGGGAAATTTCTAGTCATATGCAAGAGACTTTTACAGGAGGTGATCCTATCTCAGTTGGTGATGGGATTTATCAGATACTAGTGACATTATCTAGACATTGTACAGATCAGAAGCTTGTGCTGGAATCTTTATTACACTATATGTCAGGCAGTTACACAGGATTGTCTACAGCAGCCTTATGTAGGCTCTCAGAACCATTGTTGTGGTTTGCTCTCAAAGTCTTAGACTCAGCTAAAGCCATTCATCTCTTCCTGGATATGAGTGAGTTTAATATATTTTTTTGTATTTATAGCCATGTCTCTATCTTTAACATTGTGATAGTATACATGTGTATGTCCGAAACTTCGAAAATTTTATTTCAAGTAAAAGAAAATTATTTTGAATGAAGCATTTTTAATAGCACCAAATAGTTATGCAAATTACATTCTTATTTTACATTTATGAATAGGTAGCCATAAAAACTAATGGACAGATGTTATGTTAACTTTTACCAAGTTTTTCACTTTTATTCATGTCTAATAATTGATTCATCAGGGTTCGACATTAACTTTTTGACCAACTTGTCCATTCGGGCAAGTGCCATATTGATTTTACTTGCCCGAAACTGTAAACTACTAGCCCAAATTCTTAAGTGCCATATATGCATGTAGTGCAGAACTATGCAATCTACAATGACCGTTCATAGAGTAGAATAACCCCTCATATTAATTATTTATAAGGGCATAGTGTTAGTGCATCATTTGGCTACATAATTAAAATAGATTCACCATCCGATTTCCTTTGTTGAGGAACCCCACTGAAGAATTTCCCGAGGGTTACTTGTGTCATATTGGCACCAAATTCTGGGACTGAGTCTTCTGAGATATTGAGTAGACCAAGGATTTATATATAAATCCTTGAGTAGACGTACCTATCAATTTGTGGGAATATGACAGTTTTATAAATACGGGTGATTGATGAGGATTTCTGAAATATTTTTGTTAGAAAATTTAAGTATAAATGTTCCTTATCATAGACTGACAACGACTGTATAGTTTGTTTGCATTTTTATTCCAGTAATCTATCATGCTTTCAATATTTTGATCGCAAAGCCAATACACATCAGGGATAATTTTCTAAAATTAGAACACCGCAAATAACTCTAGCTTTTCATTGGCCGGCGAAAATAAATACGATGTTGATGCAGCGCCGCCACCTAATTCGGCATTCACGATTGGCTAATATAAATAACACGATCTTTATTTGAGAAAGGGGAATTCCGTAGTCAACAAAATAAAACAAAATGGCGTAAAATACACGATACATACGACGCAATGTTTAGGTAAAATTCGCCGCGACTTCCAACACTGAATAATTCAATATTAATCATTTTAATCTTCAGGAATTGAACATATCACAGAATCATTTTCACTTGCCCGATCGGACAAGTTGGGTGCCGTTTTCACCTGCCCGAAGACGCATTTCACTTGCCCCGGGCAATCGGACAACCGTTAATGTCGAACCCTGCTCATACAGAAAGATATACAGACACCATTTGTTATGATAGTTTGTTAAAGTTTAGTCTGTGGGTCCAAAGGTGATTTTTAATTGCACATTTTCTTTTAAGACAGGATTTTGATTAATATATTAGAGCATCACTTTGGCTGCTATTTCCCATTCTATCATTGGCATAAAGCTGTCAAGTGGGAGTGAATCCATCATGCCTATCAAATAGGAGAAAACCCCCTAACTTACAGTTGAGTAAATCTCCATGCAATCTTAATGAAGTCATTTAATACTACATGTACAATTTAAACCTTTTGATTTCCTTTATAATTACATCAACAATAGCAAGGTGTACAACATTATGTGATAAAGTTTGTCAGTGACTTGCGACAGGTCGGTGGTTTTCTCTGGGTCCTTCATTTTCCTCCACCAATAAAACTGGCAGCCAGAATATAACTGAAATATTGTTAAGTGGCATTAAACACCATCAAACAAACAAACAACATACATCAACAATAATTGAATTATTTTATGATAGCAGCTAGATGTCCCAATACCTCCAGAACTCAGAAATATATGAAGCAATCACCCTAAGTACACAGAATTCTTTTCAGTTTCAACTCGGACTAAGAACAAATTTTTAATTTTCAGATGGAATAGAAGTGATATGTGAGAATCTAGTCAACTGTAACAGTCGTATCATCAACACCTCTCCTAGTCTTATCTCTACTATAATGCAGAATCTGAATGGTAAAACACGTAGTAACGATAAAAGATCAAGTTCTGACCCAGACTCAGCTGATGGTCTACAGAACTTTGCTCCACTTGGTAAGAGTTATTATTGTTCAACACAGATCTTAGTTTATTTGTTTTTTGTTTAATAAATTCCACAGTTCCTAAATGGGAATTATGTATGTTCCATTAGCAGATTATATTAGTATGTCAATAAAATTACTTTTAACAATATTTTCTTGCCACAAAGACTAGAAGTACTAATGCCCAATTAGTCCCCAATTCAAGCGAAATGTTTTCAAAAAGAATATTCTTGCAATGTTTGTGTAAATATATAAGAATTATTAATAGATTAAAAAAAGAACTGTTAGAAAGTACTTTAAACCTACTGCCAATGTCATAAGACTTCTGTCCACAAGCCTCACACCACTGTCATGGGTTCACCTCAAGTATTGAGGTTTCCAGACACCTACTCAAGGCAGGAGTTTTCATGTTTCCCCACTCGTTCAGTCATTGTGTTTCATATGACCAGGATTTCCTCCCCTACTAAGTAAGACATGTATTCACAATACAGCTGAAAAATTGCTGATGGTGACAATAGACATGTGTTAAACTAAACCAATGACATAGACTTACATTACATTGGTATTTATTTACTAATTGACTATTACTGGCCTATTTTAAACATAAAAATAGCATTTTATCTTGGAAATGTCGAATATGAACTTCACCTACAAAATCTTGTAATATAATGATCATTATGAATTTGTTTGGCTGAAAATGTAGCAAAAGTTAGCAAGTATTTTTGAAATAAAAGAATGAATAAGATATACAATTGGATCCATTCATAGCTTCCAGCTTAATCCTGTTAACTCAAATAATCAAATATTTTAAAGTAAAATCATTGGTCCTTTAACTTTGATATAATGATATTCATTTATAAAGTTGTCATTGACCTTTGTTACAGGATCTATAAGTTCTAGTAGTCCAACAGCAAGTCCATCTGAAGTGTTAATCCAAGCAGCACCTCCACACAGAAGAGCACGTTCAGCAGCATGGTCCTATCATTTTTATCCAGATGAAGCTTGGGTAGACTTGACTATGCAGCTACCATTTGCAATCCTTCTGAGTGAAGTACAGATTCAACCTCATAGTGCATCTTTAACAAGTGAGTTCACAAGGAAATCTACTATATTTTTATAACAAGTTATGTAAAAGACTTTTAACTTAGAGTATCTTTCACGAGCGAGTCAGATTAAGATGGAGTTGAAAAAAGGATGTTTATAACATTTGTTTTTCTAGATAATTAAGAATACAAAAGTAGATAGGATTATGGGTGTGTAACACCACTTTGAACAATTTTTCAGTGATATCATGGCAGTTAGTCTTATTGGTGGAGGGAAGCTGAATACCAACAGAAAACCTACCACAAGTACAATCTTGATCACATGTAGTGGTATCTAATACACTTCATCACAGGTGGGAATCAGACTCTGATACTGAAGTGATAATTAGCATTGATTTGATTGGTAGATGTAATTACAACCACCATACAATCACAGAAGGGTTACCATTTACATAACAAATAACCTCTTATAATGTATGAATGTAAATGTACCTGTGCATATGTTCTTGGTTGTTAATATGTAAATGGTAGTTTAACAAGAAATTTAACTCACAATGTACAATGTATACCCTTGAGCAGAAATCAATAATGTATATTAAAGTCTTTTGTAGTCTATTTGTCAGTAGAAATCAGTTATATATATTAATTTGTTTTGCAGCTTGTCCTGCCTACGTTTCCCTAGAAATCAGTTATATATATTAATTTGTTTTGCAGCTTGTCCTGCCTACGTTTCACTAGAAATCAGTCACGATAGTGTAACTCACACTCCTCAGTGTCAACCTCTGATGACCAGTAGCCTGGCCTTCATTAAGTTACAGCTACAGAGACCACAGATAGCTACTACAGTAACAATAAGACTACATAAAGCTAGAGATTCTATGACGATCGGTCTATCTCAGGTCATGTTAATGGGATATAGTGCATTTGGTTATACAGGAAGTTCTACACAGAACATATTGTTACCAACTGTTGACTTTATATCTCAGTCCAGGTAAATATATTTGAAACAACATTGACCACAAAATTATAAAAATAAATTTAAATGAGGACAAATGTTTACCTACAATGCAATTGTATATATGAATAGGTTTTTATATGATAGCAAAATTTTGTTGTTATTTTCTATGCGTAAATGCAAATGTTTTTTCACAATAACTTAAGTTCTATTTGACCAATCCATCCAAAATTTTTACACAATGATCCATGACTTAATAAAGGCTCGGATTGCTTTTGGGTGATTCTAGCTCCATCCGCTTTCAAAAAAGAGGTCCAAAGAGCCAATAATGGTTGACTTGTTGCAGTCATATCAAGAAAGACTACAAAAAAGATATCATACTCTGTATTTTCACATTATGATATGTTTTTACTAATGAAGAATAAAAACAGAAATAGATTGCTCTTTTTCATTTTCTAATCCCTTATATATTAAAATAAAACATTTTTTTCAGTGTTCGATGGATAAGACTTCTACACCATTGTTTGACATCTCATAAAGACATAGAGGATTTAGTGGCTGCAGCTGCTGCTACCACACACAGTCTACTGAGCACCTGCTCAGCACTGCTAGTGTCCCCTGTGTCATCCTCGTCTGTTTACTTCTATAACATAGAGGCTGTACTACTCAAGTTAGGCCTACATTCACTACAGATGGGACTAGCATTTATAGACAATGTGTTGCGTAGTCCTAGCTGTCAACAACAGAGAGGTAATACTAGGACTGATTGTGTCAAAGATAACTGTACTATTTCTCATCTGGTTTTGTTTTGCACACTGCAGGCCTGGATTATAAAAATTAATAAAATGAAAAAAAAAGCATACACATGATTGTCAACAGTTCTCTACCATAATGGCTAAATAACATTACCTCAGATTTTAATACAGGCTATTTTTTGAGAGAGAAAAAATCAGGACAATATATTCTTGTGGAAGATGTTTTTGAAATCATACACTATTACAATTTTGATACTCAGGTTTTTAGCTTTTTTTCTTCTGGCTATAATGTACCCCAAAAAATTGAATATAATTAAAACTGAAATTTGAAATTTTGAAAATGATGAAATTTAAAAAGTAAGCTTACTTGTACTTGTAATAAAGATGTAGATATTTAATTGAATGTTTGAAGTGTTTTTGGAATAACTAATCAAAAGATTTTAAGTACATATAATTTTATTTTATGAAAGAAATTTATAGTTTACCTTTACTTCATCCTTAAAATGATCTTTAACAAAGGAAGAATTCTATTAAGTCTCCCAAACAACGTTTGGAGACTTATTGTTTTTGCTCCATTTCTTATTATTATCATTATTATTATTATTGTCTTTCTTTCCGTGGACCAGGAACTACTGGACAGAATATCATGAAACTTGGTGGAGTTATAGATATATGTTTCTAGTTGGTCCTAAAGTTTTCAGCTTTGTGGTAAAGGGGATCAAAGTAATATTTTGAGGGGTTCAAAGGGGGTGGGGGTTACTATAGAATCCTATGGGAAAGTTGAAATTTCGTACATTAATGTTGATAACTTCTAAATAGATAATGATAGAGACATAGTGATAGGTCACCATTAGAGGAGCAATTGTGTGTTTTCAAAATTTTCGAGATGTCTGCCATTTTCAAAATGGCTACCAAATCACGGCATAAAAAATGGGTGGTAAAAATTCAACATTGTCCAATTTCATCCAAATTTTATATGTGGGTAGATAATGATGTCCCGAATGGATTCCTGACATTGAAAAATTTCTACCGGTCGCCATTTTCAAAATGGCCACCACAATACCTCAAAAGTTCAACATTGTCCGATATCATCAAAATTTTATATGTGGGTAGATAATGATGTCCCGAATTGATTCCTGATATTGAAAAATTTCTACCGGTCGCCATTTTTGAAATGGTCGTCACAATACCGCAAAAATTCAACATTTTCCGATATCATCAAAATTTTATATGTGGGTAGATAATGATGTCCCGAATTGATTCCCGACATTGAAAAATTTCTACCAGTCGCCATTTTCAAAATGGCCGCCACAATACCACACAAATTCAACATTGTCCGATTTCAACACCATTTCATATGTGGGTAGATTATGATGTCCCGAATTGAATCCTGACATCGAAAAATTTCTACCGGTCGCCATTTTCAAAATGGCCACCACAATACTGCACAAATTCAACATTGTCCGATTTCAACGACATTTCATATGTGGGTAGATTATTATGTCCCGAATTGATTCCTGACATCGAAAAATTTCTACTGGTCGCCATTTTCAAAATGGCCACCACAATACTGCACAAATTCTACATTGTTCGATTTCAACGTCCTGAATTGATTTCCGACATCGAAAAATGTCTACCGTTCTCCATTTTCAATATGGCTACCATAATACCGCAAAAATTCAACATTGTTCGATTTCAAAGGTAGCTTTTGATTTATTTTTATACCCCCGCTCCACGAAGGGGGAGGGGGGTATACTGTTTTACCTCTGTCTGTCCGTCCTTCCGTCCATCCAAGATATTTTTCGTCGCATTTTTCTCAGTAACTGTTGATGACAGGAATCTGATATTTGGTCACAAGCTTCATATAGGTATGCCATATTGTGGGAAGCGTTTTTGGACCCGTCAGATTCCTACTTCCTGTTTGCCGACTTTGTTGATTTTTATACACATTGAAAATATATGCTCATTTTTCGTCGCATTTTTCTCAGCAACTATTGATGGCAGAAATCTGATATTTGCTCACAAGCTTCATATAGGTACACCATATCGTGGGAAGCGTTTTTGGACCCATCAGATTCCTACTTCCTGTTTGCCGATTTTGTTGATTTTTATACACATTGAACATATATGCACATTTTTCGTTGCATTTTTCTCAGCAACTGTTGATGACAGGAATCTGATATTGGGTCACAAGCTTCATATAGGTATGCCATATTGTGGGAAGCGTTTTTGGACCCTTTAGATTCCTACTTCCTGTTTGCCGACTTAGTTGGTGTCTATACACATTGAACATATATGCACATTTTTCGTCACATTTTTCTCAGCTACTATTGATGGCAGAGATCTGATATTTGGTCACACGCTTCATATAGGTACCCCATATTGTGGGAAGCGTTTTTGGACCCGTCAGATTCCTACTTCCTGTTTGCCGAAGAGCGGGGGTATCATAGGTGAGCATTAGCTCACAGTTCATCTTGTTTTAACCTGTTGTCAGTGGCCGGGTTTGGGAGACTCCATAATCGTTAGATTATAATCATATCTTGTTGTATATTGTTTTACATTGTTTTATTATAGATATGAGAACTCCATTCATGGGTAAAGTAAGTGGACTGGCCAATGATTCTACAGTAGAAATCTTATATCAGCTGGGTATAACACAGGACCCAGGAACCAGTAAGAGGTAAGTTTATACCTTAATATGGCACCTAGTAGAAATCTTATATCAGCTGGGTATAACACAGGACCCAGGAAACAGTAAGAGGTAAGTTTATGCCTTAATATGGCACCTAGTAGAAATCTTATATCAGCTGGGTATAACACAGGACCCAGGAACCAGTAAGAGGTAAGATTATACCTTAATATGGCACCTAGTAGAAATCTTATATCAGCTAGGTATAACACAGGAACCAGCAAGAGGTAAGTTTATACCTTAATATGGCACCTAGTAGAAATCTTATATCAGCTGGGTATAACACAGGACCCAGGAACCAGTAAGAGGTAAGTTTATACCTTAATATGGCACCTAGTAGAAATCTTATATCAGCTGGGTATAACACAGGACCCAGGAACCAGTAAGAGGTAAGTTTATACCTTAATATGGCACCTAGTAAAAATCTCATATCAGCTGGGTATAACACAGGGCCCAGGAACCAGTAAGAGGTAAGTTTATACCTTAATATGGCACCTAGTAGAAATCTTATATCAGCTGGGTATAACACAGGACCCAGGAACCAGTAAGAGGTAAGTTTATACCTTAATATGGCACCTAGTAGAAATCTTATATCAGCTGGGTATAACACAGGACCCAGGAACCAGTAAGAGGTAAGTTTATACCTTAATATGGCACCTAGTAGAAGTCTTATATCAGCTGGGTATGACACAGGACCCAGGAACCAGTAAGAGGTAAGTTTATACCTTAATATGGCACCTAGTAGAAATCTTATATCAGCTGGGTATAACACAGGACCCAGGAACCAGTAAGAGGTAAGTTTATACCTTAATATGGCACCTAGTAGAAATCTTATATCAGCTGGGTATAACACAGAACCCAGGAACCAGTAAGAGGTAAGTTTATACCTTAATATGGCACCTAGTAGAAATCTTATATCAGCTGGGTATAACACAGAACCCAGGAACCAGTAAGAGGTAAGATTATACCTTAATATGGCACCTAGTAGAAATCTTATATCAGCTGGGTATAACACGGCCCAGGAACCAGTAAGAGGTAAGTTTATACCTTAATATGGCACCTAGTAGAAATCTTATATCAGCTGGGTATAACACAGGACCCAGGAACCAGTAAGAGGTAAGTTTATACCTTAATATGGCACCTAGTAGAAATCTTATATCAGCTGGGTATAACACAGGACCCAGGAACCAGTAAGAGGTAAGTTTATACCTTAATATGGCACCTAGTAGAAATCTTATATCAGCTGGGTATAACACAGGACCCAGGAACCAGTAAGAGGTAAATTTATATCTTAATATGGCACCTAGTAGAAATCTTATATCAACTGGGTATAACACAGGACCCAGGAACCAGTAAGAGGTAAGATTATACCTTAATATGGCACCTAGTAGAAGTCTTATATCAGCTGGGTATAACACAGGACCCAGGAACCAGTAAGAGGTAAGTTTATACCTTAATATGGCACCTAGTAGAAATCTTATATCAGCTGGGTATAACACAGGACCCGGGAACCAGTAAGAGGTAAGTTTATACCTTAATATGGCAACTAGTAGAAATCTTATATCAGCTGGGTATAACACAGGACCCAGGAACCAGTAAGAGGTAAATTTATACCTTAATATGGCACCTAGTAGAAATCTAATATGGCACCTAGTAGAAATCTTATATCAGCTGGGTATAACACAGGACCCAGGAACCAGTAAGAGGTAAGTTTATACCTTAATATGGCACCTAGTAGAAATCTTATATCAGCTGGGTATAACCCAGGAACCAGTAAGAGGTAAATTTATACCTTAATATGGCACCTAGTAGAAATCTTATATCAACTGGGTATAACACAGGACCCAGGAACCAGTAAGAGGTAAGATTATACCTTAATATGGCACCTAGTAGAAGTCTTATATCAGCTGGGTATAACACAGGACCCAGGAACCAGTAAGAGGTAAGTTTATACCTTAATATGGCACCTAGTAGAAATCTTATATCAGCTAGGTATAACACAGGGCCCAGGAACCAGTAAGAGGTAAGTTTATACCTTAATATGGCACCTAGTAGAAATCTTATATCAACTGGGTATAACACAGGACCCAGGAACCAGTAAGAGGTAAGTTTATACCTTAATATGGCAACTAGTAGAAATCTTATATCAGCTGGGTATAACACAGGACCCAGGAACCAGTAAGAGGTAAGTTTATACCTTAATATGGCACCTAGTAGAAATCTTATATCAGCTGGGTATAACACAGGACCCAGGAACCAGTAAGAGGTAAGTTTATACCTTAATATGGCAACTAGTAGAAATCTTATATCAGCTGGGTATAACACAGGACCCAGGAACCAGTAAGAGGTAAGTTTATACCTTAATATGGCAACTAGTAGAAATCTTATATCAGCTGGGTATAACACAGGACCCAGGAACCAGTAAGAGGTAAGTTTATACCTTAATATGGCAACTAGTAGAAATCTTATATCAGCTGGGTATAACACAGGACCCAGGAACCAGTAAGAGGTAAGTTTATACCTTAATATGGCACCTAGTAGAAATCTTGTATCAGCTGGGTATAACACAGGAACCAGTAAGAGGTAAGTTTATCTCTCGAAATGGCAACGGTATGTTATTTATTAGGTATCATTTTTATGACAGCACCATTCAAAGTGGGATTATAAATGGAACAGAAAATAACACTAGTGTACATTATTTCTCAGAGGAAATTGTACATATACACATTGAAATATATAACATTTTACAGCATAACCTTCTTGTCTAATGGAAAGAATTCAAAATAAGTATTGATCCAAAATTAACACAAAATGCATTTGAACATGATTGTTTGATTAATTGGTTTTTAATAAGGATAAAACTATATATTCCAAATGTTTCACACAATACAAAATATATAATTATATAATAGTTACTGATATGGAGGGCAATATCAGTAACTACTGTGTTTATTGCATTGAAGACCAGAATCTGACACATACAATATAAATGCATAGCCATTTTTAATCAGGATCATTGAAGGTTTCCCTAGGCATTATCACCTTCGTTATTACCTAATTTGAATTGACTACAGCAATAATATTGTTTGAATGGTGTTCAACTTATAATGAGAAATAAAATGAGATTATAAGTAACATTGTAATCTATTAAAACGTTAAAAAAAAAAAAAAATATCCGTGTATAGGCCAGTAGTACCGGTCTATACACAGTTTTTGGACTGGTCTATATCAGCATTCCAGTCTATATTGCGGAATAGTGAAGGTCACATGGAGAGTGTTCAGCCAATTAAATGTATGATTTTTATTCTGATATGCAATAACAGTGAATATGTAGTATAAATCATTAAATGTACTGATTTAAACCTTCCATTACTTTTTAGAGTACAAGCTTTATTGAACTGGTTAGGAGATAGTGCTAGAGTGGCATTACAGAGAATGGCTACTTACTCCAACGAGCGTTACAACAGGATCGCTCACCTGACAACCTTTATGTCACTTCCCAGTCCTGCACCATCACATATACATTGTGTAGCAGTAATACTATGGCAAAGTCATCAACTTCCTGTAGAATATAACCTTAGTGCACTGATTACTAAAGATCTTGTCAGGTAAATGATTCTTTATTTTTTTTACAAATGGCAATTAGTTAAGATTCAGATGTGTTCAGTACTCCTGTAGAGATTATTTTTTATAGTAAATTTCATTCACAGTGCTGGTAAAACAAATTGTCTGCTTCTTATGTCCAGTTATAATAATGTTATTTATCACTGGGAAGGAGTGAACATACACCAATTAATGACAGGACCGTTGTGGTCGTGAGTGAACATACACCAATTAATGATGGGGCCATTGTGGTCGTGAGTGAACATACACCAATTAATGACGGAGCCATTGTGGTCGTGAGTGAACATACACCAATTAATGACGGGGCCATTGTGGTCGTGAGTGAACATACACCAATTAATGACGGGCCATTGTGGTCGTGAGTGAACATACACCAATTAATGACGGGGCCATTGTGGTCGTGAGTGAACATACACCAATTAATGACGGGGCCATTGTGGTCGTGAGTGAACATACACCAATTAATGACGGGGCCATTGTGGTCGTGAGTAAACATACACCAATTAATGACGGGGCCATTGTGGTCATGATCGTTTGGTAGTTAGATTTACAACTACCTATGCAATCAGTGCCTATCACCACTAACGTTGTGAGTTTGAACCCCATTCATGGCGAGATGTACTCAACATTATGTGATAAAGTTTATCGGTAACTTGTGACAGGTCGGTGGTTTTCACTGAGTACTCTGGTTTCTTCCAGGCACTCCGGTTTTCTCCACCAATATAAACCTAACATAAACCAGGTGTGTTATGATTGTGTTCAAAAGTAAAGACCTGAACCACTCGACTGCATAAAATGGTAATTAGTAGCCAAAGTCAGAGTAGTCAAAAAATGCAGTCATTTCTTACTGAAAATGGAAATCTGTAGAAAATGTTAGTGTTCAGATAATAAAATTCATATTAATATCTTTTTTTTTGTGCCCCTTATGCATTCTGGTCATTAAGTTTTACCTATGTCCATACATCCTGCATTGATTTCAGTTCAGTTACTTATGTTCGCCCTTTGTAAATCATTTGAAATTTATACACAAGGCTAGAGTATATAAAAGGCAGACCATATTTGATTTTGAAATTATGATTGCAAAATGTTTGTGGTCATATTATGGTATGGTGTTGTCATTGTTGCTGTCCCTCTGTAGATGTTTTTATGTTATAACTTTTGTTCTAGTTTATTAATCCTTCTGAATTTTGAACAAACATAAAGGTTGGTATTTTATTTATGGTATTGTAGCCCTACCCGATTGCAAACCATTGACCAAAAGGTGCAAAAATGGGTGTATCTGTTTTTTTGTACATGGAGAGCTTACTTTTCAACTGATTTTGATGAGGTTTTTTTTTTTTTAATGAATTTCTGGGAAAATCCATTTCAGAAAAATGAATAGTGTTATTATGTAACTATTATGACAAATATGTTATCGTTCCTGCAGACAAGGCTTCCAACAATATCGTGTTTGTATGTAAATCATATTACTTCGAATGCCTAATCAAGGAATTAGGCATAAATAGCAACACCTCTAGCAATACCACATACAAACCAACTTCGTTCGACAAAGATGAAATCCTAGCTAACCACAGATCATTCATGACCTCTTTAAACATTCCCTCTGGTAAAGAGTCTGAGGATTTACCCTATTTATATTGGATACCTAAACTCCATAAGACACCATGCAAAGAAAGGTACATAGCGGGATCATCAACTTGTTCGACGAAAGAATTGTCTATTCACCTGACAAAGATTCTGTCTGCAGTAAAAGAGGGGCAACAGAAATATTTTGTAACTGTTTACTCGCGTAGTGGCATAAATCACATGTGGATTTTGAAAAACTCTAAAGATCTTTTGGATAACCTGAAATCAAGATCTTTCTCTCAGGTATCCTCCATCAAAACTTTTGATTTTTCAACTCTATATACCACCCTACCGTATGACAAATTAAAAACCTGTTTAAAAGAAACAATTCATAAAGCTTTTAGTCATAGAAACTATGGCTCAAAATTTGTTGTGTTAGGCTACAATTCCACATATTTTTCAAACAAAATTCAAAAAGGTAAAACATGCTACTCCGAGGAACAAGTGATCAGTATGCTGGAGTTCCTCATCGATAACATATTTGTCTCCTTTGGAGGGACACTGTTTCAGCAGGTCGTCGGCATACCAATGGGTACGAATTGTGTCCCTCTTCTAGCCGATTTATTTTTATACTCATATGAGTCTGAGTTTCTTCAAAAGCTTGTAAAAGATAAGAAGATTCATGAGGCTAGAGCCTTTAATTTCACATACAGATATATTGATGACGTTTTATCTATCAATAATTCTAGATTTGCAGAATTTCTTCTATTGATATATCCTCCAGAGCTGGAAGTTAAAGAGACCACCGATACAGCTTCGTCCGCATCATTTTTGGACTTATACCTCGAATTTGACGACAGTGGTCAACTCAGTACTAAAATTTATGATAAGCGGGATGACTTCAATTTTAAAATCATAAATTTTCCAAACATGTGCAGCAATATACCAGCTTCTCCTGCATATGGTGTTTACATCTCGCAATTGATTCGCTATGCAAGGCCCAGTAGCAATTATTCTGATTTCCTGAAACGTCATCTTCATCTGAGAAACAGGCTACTGGACCAGGGCTATAAAAAGATTTGCCTTATTCGATCTCTTAAAAAGTTTATATTCCGATACCAAGATCTTGTCGAAATATATTCCGTCTCTGCAGAAAAAATTATAAGCGATGCATTTTCATATAGTGAAAATGTATAAAGATAAAGAAGTAAAAAATGTCAAGGATATTTTTTTTGTCAATGTGTGACGTAAAAATATTTTTGACATTTACGTCACCGAATATGGTACTGCTTTGACAACTATTTTACCTATTTTGTTCCTGTATTTAAATACTGTTACAGTGACAACCGGAACCTTTGAACCGTAATGAGAGTGGGAGGTTTGGCGCCTTAAAATCTGATTCAACCCACCATTTCTTTAGAAATGCCTGTACCAAGTCAGGGTCATTACGGTTTTCACAGCTTTCCGGTTGTTGACTGATTTTGTCTGTTTATATAATTATGAGTTTTGACTTTCCCTTTGTAAGATTGTTTGTTTTGTTATTACCCTTATTTACTGTTTTCCCCTAGTGATTAAATGTGAAGCATTGACACATGTTATTGTTTTAAATCTTTTATGTACATGTATTTTAGCTGCTTGTATGAATGGTCCATTACACTGACACCAGAATCTACACTGAAGAAAGCTATAGATGATGTTTTATGTTCTGTGTGTCATATAAGTCCAGAATTCTTTACACAAATTCTAACATGGGTTGGAATCAGTTTTACTGCAGAGAGAAATGGGTTTTCTGAATCTGTATCTGATGATATAAAGGACAATTCACATCTTCATCAGGAATCTATGACTGATGACAGTAAAGAAGCCAATAGTCAAAACAGACAGACAAACATACAGGAAAATCATTTCATGGACTTTCCTACTATATTTCTGAAGGAATTCAGACATATTAGTTTAGAAGAAACACATCTAGCTACTTTAGCTAACTCGTGTAAATCTCCTGTGGCAATCAGACAATTGTTAGACTCAGGATTTCCTGCAGTATTAGCCCAGGGATTGTTTGAGTTCTGTAATAAGATGATATCAAGGTTCTCTGATAGTTCTGTTAGTATGGAAGGTTTAACTGATACCAGTAAAACTATCAATGATGAGTCAGCCTCAGGGTCAGCCAACCAGAGTTCAGCTGCAAACAGTCTAGGTAAGATTTATAATTTATTTTTATGTATTAATTATTTTGGGAATACTGGTCATTGTTTACATATAAATAATTGATATTAAAAACAGAAATTCTCTTTATTTTCTGTTTGAATATATTGAATTGTATTTGACCACATAAAATTATAAACATACCTTGTTGTATTTGACCACATAAAATTATAAATATACCTTGTTGTATTTGACCACATGAAATTATAAATATTCCTTGTTGTTTTTGACCACATAAAATTATAAATATACCTTGTTGTATTTGACCACATAAAATTATAAATATACCTTGTTGTATTTGACCACATGAAATTATAAATATTCCTTGTTGTTTTTGACCACATAAAATTATATTAAATATACCTTGTTGTATTTGACCACATAAAATTATAAATATACCCTGTTGTTTTTGACCACATAAAATTATAAATATACCTTGTTGTTTTTGACCACATAAAATTATAAATATACCTTGTTATTTTTGCATTTAAATTTATTGAAAAAAGAAGGACATGGAATACCAATGTAATTTGTATATTCAATGTACATGTATATGGTAGTATGTGGTATTCCAGAACTTAATTTAGAAAGATTTTACTACAGCTAATCTAAGAATAGATAGCTTTCCACTGCTACCAGGTGAATTTATTTGGAGTAATTATTGTAAGCAAAATTAATCCAGTAATCATATATTAACTGACATTGTTCTCCTCCACAGATAAGTCCCTGTGGATCACTGCAGACTTAGTTAGTGCTGTTCTCCATTTCTTTGCTGAGTTATCTACTGAGCCTGTGATGAAAGATTGGTTAGGAGAAGCTGAGGGTAACATCTTCTGGCCATCACTACTGACTCTATTGTGCAATGCTCCTGTCCAGACTTCTACAGTTTCCCAAGAAACAGGGAACAAGTCTGAGGTATTTATAAGACATTTATGTGTGGCTACATAGCTCATATTAATAGGTGTCAGATTATATTGCCTTCTATTTTTAAGCAGTACAGGGAACACATACAGCAAATATTAAAACCTGTCATTTGATGCAAATTTTATTTGGTAAAGAATGCAATCTAATTCATTCTTTTGATTTCTGAAAAAATGTATGTGTGCAAAAGTGTCATGAAGAATATCAGAAAATTCAATTTATGAATATTATAATGTAAAAAAAAAGTTTACAACATATGTAGCTTTACTTACATACAAACATTTACAAAATGTTGTGATTATTTTTTTTTAGAATACTTCAATATAATATCATAGGATTTTGTTTTAAGCCAATATTTGAAGGGCATCTTTATAAGCTGCCATGGTTCAATTCTTCAACTGAATGATCTCATCGTCTATTGGTCAATCTTATGTCATATGATTATATTTTCAGCCAATGTCTGTAGAAGATAGAACATCTATAGAAACTGCTGCTGTACAATTTTTTAACCGAGTGATTTCTCTCCATTGATTGGTCAATCTTATGTCATGTGATTATATTTTCAGCCAATGTCTGTAGAAGATAGAACATCTATAGAAACTGCTGCTGTACAATTCTTTAACCGAGTGATTTCTTGTCATCTAGTCAACCAATTATTGTTTGCTAAAGTCATGTGTGAAGTTATCAAAGAACAGTCTATAGGAACCAAAAATGGTGTGTAGTAATATAAAATCATCAACAATTGCATTTTCTCTGCACAAATATTTCATTTCTATTGATAATTTACATTGTTGTAATGATATTGCTATAACTTCTAGTTGTCAAACACTTGTTTAATTATCAAGCTCCATTTTCAGTTCACCTATCCAAAGGTTAAAGAGCTTTTTACATCATGTTGTGCTGATCATTTATCAATTTACATCATTAACTTTCATATTTTAATTTACACGATAATGAATTGTACAAAAATATTGCAGGTTTTTCCATTAATTAGTAATTTTGGTGATTTTGTTGAAAAGGGGATTTTTGAAAGAAATCTTTTCCTATGAAGCCACTCCACCAAATATCATCAATCAGAAATGGAATGGTCCCTTTGATAATCTTTTGTCAAAACTAGATCAGCCAATCACAAATTACCACCAAGATGGCAACTGTTACTGAAAATAGAAATTACTTTAATTTACTATACATGTACATTTTCAGTAATTACTTTAATTTACTATACATGTACATTTTCAGTAATTACTTTAATCTACTATACATATACATTTTCAGTAATTACTTTAATCTACTATACATGTACATTTTCAGTAATTACTTTAATCTACTATACATGTACATTTTCAGTAATTACTTTAATTTACTATACATGTACATTTTCAGTAATTACTTTAATCTACTATACATATACATTTTCAGTAATTACTTTAATCTACTATGCATGTACATTTTCAGTAATTACTTTAATTTACTATACATGTACATTTTCAGTAATTACTTTAATCTACTATACATGTACATTTTCAGTAATTACTTTAATCTACTATACATATACATTTTCAGTAATTACTTTAATCTACTATGCATGTACATTTTCAGTAATTACTTTAATTTACTATACATGTACATTTTCAGTAATTACTTTAATTTACTATACATGTACATTTTCAGTAATTACTTTAATTTACTATACATGTACATTTTCAGTAATTACTTTAATCTACTATACATGTACATTTTCAGTAATTACTTTAATCTACTATACATGTACATTTTCAGTAATTACTTTAATTTACTATACATGTACATTTTCAGTAATTACTTTAATTTACTATACATGTACATTTTCAGTAATTACTTTAATTTACTATACATATACATTTTCAGTAATTACTTTAATTTACTATACATGTACATTTTCAGTAATTACTTTAATTTACTATACATGTACATGTATTTGTTTCCTTTGTACTACCAGAACCTACTATGCTACTTATTTATCTACCGTTTATATGTATTTTACTATTTTTTTATTAGGACCTACAGGAGGTAACTTTCCACTGTCAGGATTTGCCAGGTGTTTGTTTTTACAAGTCTTATTAGAAGATGAGAAGATATTAGTGTCATTAAAGTTAGAGAATCAACAACAGAAGATACAAACCTGTAAAAATGCCATGCCGATGGAACATCCAAATCTGTGTGGTGGTAGAAGTTGTCAGTGTATGTTAGTCAGTCTACACACAACTTGTTCTGAACTTCTACATAAAATATCAGGTTTGTGAAAACTTAACGTTTTACTGTGTACAAATCCAGAGTTAATTTTTTTCTTATTGTATTCACCATGCTGTCTCATATTAGTACATTTGTCAAAGCAATTATTATGTAGTTTACAATTATTTGGCAAAAAATAAAATTCCAAAAAATGTCTTTACTAAAATCTGCTTTTCAAAGCCTGCTTTATATACATTGTAAGTTATTTTTATTTGATAACAAACTGTAACCTATCATTATTTGTGATAGAAACTGATATACAGTCCAGTCTACTTATAATGAAATTGGTTTTAATGGAAAATCGGTTATATTGAATAAATTATTCAATACATTTCTGACCCTGATTCAAGGCCAAGTTTTAAATAATATTTGAAATATACTAGTGGAACAAAGAAACTGTGCATTACTAAAAAATCAATTAAAGATCAATATCAAATGAAAATTTATTAATTGTGTACAGTATATTGTCGAATAATGCATTTTTCACCAAACCATTAGACCATTTGGTAAACGTTTTAAACAACACAAGGCACTTTAGACATTAACAAAGTCAGTAGCGTGTGTGTCCACCATTTGCATTAATGCATGCTTGGCAACGACGACACATTGATCTAACCAAGTTGTTGCTACCCTTGAAAAAAATGTTACTGAAAACTCAATTGAAAATTTAGAAACAAAAAAGCATGAAAAAAAAGCTCTTAGAAATGAAAAAATGAAAGGTAAGTTAGTAAGATCAAGAGCTCAATGGGTAGATGAAGGAGAAAAGCCAACAAAATATTTTTGTGGGCTAGAGTCTAAAAATTATACCAGTAAGATAATTCCAAAAGTTGAAAAAGATAATGGGGAAATTGTTACAGATCAGAAGGAGATATTAAAAGAAGTACAATATTTTTATGAAAATTTGTACAAAAATAAAGATGAAGATAAAGGTTGTAGTCTTAAAGATATAGTGGAGGGTTTGAAGGGGGCAAGTATAAGACAACTCACAGAAGAAGAAAAAGATAATTTAGAAGGGGAAATTGGGAGCTTTGAAGCTGGGGAAATTTTGAAAAAAATGAAAAATAACAAAAGTCCTGGATCAGATGGGTTTACATCAGAGTTTTTAAAGTTTTTTTGGAAAGATCTGAAAGTTTTTGTTATTGGTTCTTTAAATTATGGGTATAGTTTAGGAAGTTTATCTGTTACACAAAAACAAGGTATAATCACATGTTTACCAAAGGGAGACAAATCAAGACATTTTCTAAAAAATTGGCGGCCAATCTCATTGTTGAATACAGTATATAAGATAGGGTCTGGGGTGATAGCAAATAGAATTAAAAAACTTCTCCCCACATTAATTAATAATGATCAGACTGGTTTTATTGCAGGTAGGTACATAGGGGAAAATATTAGGCTTTTGTTTGATATAATGGAATATGCAGAGGAGAATGATATACCTGGTTTATTTTTGTTAATAGATTTTGAGAAGGCATTTGACTCAATATCATGGAATTTTCTTAATAACATTTTAAAATTTTTCAATTTTGGGGAATCTATTCAAAAATGGGTTAAAACGTTTTATAACAACATTAAATCTGCAGTCAATCAGGGAGGGAATTTTTCTGAGTTTTTTCGTATAGAGAGAGGCTGTAGGCAAGGGGATCCGTTGTCCCCTTATTTATTCATACTATGTGCTGAAATAATGGATATAAAAATAAGAGAAAACCCTAAAATAAAAGGAATTAAAGTCTTGCACTCAGAACATGAAATTTCTCAGTTCGCTGATGATACATCAGTAATTTTGGATGGATCAGAAGAATCATTAAATGAAACACTTTTGGAATTGGAATGGTTCAAAAAGATATCAGGCCTTAAAATAAATTTTTCAAAAACACAAGTTATTTGGATAGGAAGCAAAAAATACAGCAGTGGTAGACTATGTGAAAACTGGAATCTCTCTTGGGGAAAAACTACGTTTACTGTTCTGGGAATAAATTTCAATGTTGATATTTCTAAAATTACAAAGATCAATTATGAAAAATATTTTTTAAAAAATGAAAGGACTCTTTAAACAGTGGAACAAAAGAAATTTAACTCCTATAGGTAAGATTACTGTGGTTAAATCACTAATTCTGCCAGTACTTAACCATCTTTTTATTGCACTTCCAAACCCTAGTATAGAAATTATTAAAGATATTGAAGATATGTTATATACATTTATTTGGAAATCATCTGTTAATAGAGTGAAAAAGGATATCATGCAAAAGAAGTATCAAGAGGGGGGACTTAAGATGATTAATATACATTCTTTTATTTTGGCTTTGAAGTCCACATGGATCAGGAGACTCTTTTTCAACAATTGTAAATGGCAGAATATTTTTATGTCATCAATTGATATAAATAAACTATCATGTGGCAGTAGTGGATATATAGAACAAGTAATAGAAAGTGTAAAAAATCAATTTTGAAAGGATGTATTATATGCTTGGAAATCTGTTATTGAAAAAGACGAAAACAAAGATTGGACAAACTTTCTTGCCAATACAGTTTGGTTGAATAAACAGGTAAAAATTGACAAAAGAACTATCTTTTATCCAGAGTGGTTCAACAGGGGTGTAAAGTTTGTTAACGATTTTGTCAATGATGATGGTTCTTTTCTGACTTTAGATCAGTTTTCAAACAAATTTGGACTTTGTGTAAATTTTCTGCAATATAATGGGGTTATTAGTTCTTTACGACAAATGCTAAAATATCCATATGGAGACAAATCATCTAATTTACAGACTCCTTTTGTCCCATCATCTCTACAAAATATTTTTCGAAGTTCTAAAGGTTCAAAAGATATGTACACAATTCTAAATAAAAACAGTAGTGTTCCTACAGCTCAAAGAAAATGGAATACAGTTTTCGATATTAATTCAAATGAGTGGAAACAAATTTATATACTCCCATTTAAAGCTACAGCATGTACAAAATTACATTGGTTTCAATTTAGAATAAACCACAATATTCTGGCTACTAATTATTTCCTGAAAAAAATTAAAATTATTGATGATGCAAATTGTAATTTTTGCCAAAAGGAAAATGAAACCATTGAACACATTTTTTGGGGTTGTGAAAATGTACAAAATCTGCTAGGGCAAGTAAATTCTTGGTTCGGTGACAAAGACATAAACCAAACATTTTTAAAGAAGACTCTAATTTTTGGGGATGTTGATAAAGTATATAAAGATGATGTATACAATGCCATTTAACTAAACATAAAATACTATATATATACAAACAGATGTCTGAAGAAAAAATTATCCTTTCATTCGCTTAAAGCCTGTTTGATAAATTTATATAAAACTGAAAAAATGATTGCTGTCCGAAATCAAAGAATTGCAGAATTTCAATTACATTGGAGTACTTTTGAAAAACTGTTTGAGGATTGTTGACATAGTTTTTATTCTTATGTAAATTCCCTTTCCATAGAGACACCACTAAATACTAACTGATATAGTCTATCTAAATATACTTTTCTTGTTTATATTTACTATACTATAGTATACTTTATAGTATACTCATTACGGGATAATTAAAACAATATGAATGTTTGATCCATCCAAATAATACTTTTGTATAATCCAATTGATTGTTTGTACCAGGCCAGACCATAAAAGTTTTATATATAAATGCCAATATAAAGTACAATCTCATCTCAATGTCTTCTTTTTTTTTTTTCTTCTTCTTTTTAAAAATACATTAAATTCTTATCTACTTTTTTTCCCAATTATACAAAAAAATATTTATCACATATATCAATAGTAAACAATTTTAAAGTCTGCAAAATACCTCTTTTCTCATCTTTTATATTCTAAAAAAAAAAAAAAAAATCCTCCACTGCAATATACATATGATTATATATTGGAAAAGATTGTAAGAAGATTTAATTGTACTTTACTATATAGATTGTATGATGTTTTATATGTTATTATATTATTGTACTCTATTCTGTATTGATGTATTTTGCAGTTGAGAAAAAAAAAAAATAATAATAAAAAAAAAAAAAAAGTTGTTGAAAAATGCTTGTGGGATATTGTTCCAAATGCGGATCAATGCTGGACCCATTTCCGCTAACGTCACTGGCTGATTTGGCAGTTCCATTTCATCCCAAACATGCTCAATGGGTGACAGATCGGGTGAAACTGCTGGCCATGGTAACAAATCAACATTTTGCTGTGTCAGATAGTCATGCACTACTCGCGCAACATGTGGTCGAGCGTTGTCCTGCTGAAATGTGACGTTGTTGGTCTGAGCTTGGATGAACGGAATGACATAAGACTGAACAATTTCATCCCGATAGCGTATACCGGTCAGATTTCTGGCGACTACAACCAATGCTGTTATGCCTCCCCACACCATAACACTGCCCCCACCAAACGATTGACATTGAATGATGTAGGCGTCTGCATATCGTTCTCCTACACGGCGGTAAACAGGATGTTGGCCCAATCCTGTATTCTGAATCTTAAATAACGTCTACGCCACGTCAGCCTAGCTGCACAGTGTCTAGGCAGCAAAATTGGACGGATTGTGGGACGTCTTGGCCTGATGTTATGTTCACGAAGTCTATTGCGGACTGTTCTAGAACTGATCGGTCATAATCCGGGAATGCTTCTTGCAGTGAGACTTGACGTCTGGAATCGATTTCGCAGATGCACCAGCCTTATGTGGTTATCTTGACGATGTGACGTTACACGTGGACGACCTGAACGTCTGCTGTCTCTAGTGTTGCCAAATTGTCTAAATCGTCTCCATAATGACAGTATCTTGTTGCAATGACAGCCAAAATATCTAGCGACAACGTTCTGTGCCAGTCCAGCTTGGAGCATACCAATAGCACGAAGATGCTGATTTTCGTCGAGACGTGGCATAACGCTGGAATTAATGTCATTCAAGCAAAACTGTTTTTCTGATGTGTAGGGGCAAAAACAAACCTTAGTAAACCTCAAACAGTCACAAATCGTTAGGCCAAATACACGAGGTGTACTCATAGAGTGTGTCAAAGTCTGTGCAAGTTTCCCGCAACTGGTCGATAGCATAAAAATCAATATTTCAACTAGTCATGACTAATAAAAAATTAAATACCCGGTCATAAAAGAATATATATAAATTTTTAGAATGCACAGTTTCTTTTTTCCATTAGTATATGATATGTGGAAACTTCTCATTATAGTTGCATGTATTTATAATTTGAAATTTCAGAGTCCTACTCATTACCAGGACATTTTGTAGACAAGCCTTCAGACAAGCCATCAGATGATGCCAAGAAAGATATGGGTAACATAACTTCTGATTTTACAGATATCTCCAGCACTGTTGGTAATTAACACACATCTCTCTTCTTCACCCACTATGCTGTCTGTTATATCAATCTCCCACAAATTATATTCTATCAATCTGTATCTGCAACACAAATAGCTTATTACCAAAAAATAATAAAACTTCTCCACTAAACATTTAAGATTAAGGACAAGGATCAAACACTGGTCTGCTCGGAATCAAGATAATTTGTCAGAGTCGCATGTCTACCCACTAACTGTTGCTTCAGTGAGCTAGCACTAACAAATTCCAACTAAGGTTGTTGATCTAGAACAAAATGGACATCATCATCATCTTACAACTGGTTCTTGACATGATATAGATGAAAAATTGCTCAATTGGCATTAAACAACAATCACTCTCTGTAAAGATTATCTGTAGTGATAAACTATGCCATACTAACATTTATACATTTGTAGAAAGATAATGTCTTCATTGTGCACATGTTTAATGAACATATTACAACATTTTGTAACTTTAGTTTCAGGTATGATTGCCAAGGAGAAAAGAGAAAAGGATGACAAGTCTTTCAGTAAAGTCCTCCCTCCCCGTCCCCCCACTAGGAGACGTCGTTATACTGCTGATGCTGTTAGTTCACAGTTACAACCTCCAAATTTTACACTATACCATCCATTGTTGCCAAGTGAGTTGAAAATTATGTTATTGAGATGAACACTGGAATTTGTCAAGTTTTTTCCCAATTTTATGGAATAGCTCATTTTCTCATGGCTGAAGACTTAATAAAACCATATATAATGTGTGTTTATTTAACCATATAAAACTTAATTGTAATGTCTACATCTCTAATCTATATTTTATGAATTTCTAACTTTTGTTGTTGATTTAAAAAAAAATGAAATTATTAAATAAAAATGATGATCGACAGTCCAACTGATCACAATAATCAATAACAATCCCCTCATATAGATAATTATATTGTTTGAGCTACATGTAATTAGGAAAATAAAAGTTTGTTAATCCTTCAAATTTGATCTAAATGATTATGCAATTAATTTACAATAATTAACTTTATTAAAGTTGTAATCACTTATATTAATTATAGAACTTATACAGTTATAACCTCTTGTCAAAGTTGTAGGAACCAATCATTTTACTTTGAAATCTATGAATATTCAATTTATCCAGTGTAACTAAAACTGAATGATTTTGCAAACAGACCATAATTAACGACAAGCCTTCAAGTAAACAACTTCTGTTTGTTTTGTCATTTATTACAAGTAAAACAATATCTGTATTTCTTGTTGTAGATAAACCATTACCCAATGACTTAACCTTGTCCCAACTGCTACAAGTTTTACATCTGAGAGGATTACAGCATGGCAATGGTCTACTGGAATTTATTGTTAAACTAGAGAGTAAGAAATCATCAGAACAAAGTAAGTTGACCAGCTGTTAGATAAATGTGCTACTAAACTTGATTCTGTAGCAAGAAATCATCAAAACAAAGTAAGTTGACCAGCTGTTAGATAAATCTGCTACTAAACTTGATTCTGTAGTAAGTTAACATCCATTATACCAGCTGTTAGATAAATGTGCTACTAAACTTGATTCTGTAGAAAGTTAACATCCATTATACCAGCTGTTAGATAAATCTGCTACTAAACTTGATTCTGTAGAAAGTTAACATCCATTATACCAGCTGTTAGATAAATGTGCTACTAAACTTGATTCTGTAGAAAGTTAACATCCATTATATAAATGAGATTTATTAAATTTTTTAAAAATCATACAAACAAATGCTATTTACATATCTATCTTCAAAACTTGCATGGAATAAACAATTGTAGTTGAAAATGGTAAAATAATATAATGTTTATGTATATAGGACATTGTTTTACAAATTATAATGATTCCAAAAAAAACAAAAAGATTGAAGATGTTTATTTAGATTTTTATTTTTCCCCTTATATAAAGATTTGTTTCAGGGTAAGAATAAACTGTCGTGGTGATTAGAATTTGATTATATGTTATGTCATTAAATTTTTAAACTAATTCCATTATAGAGACAATTCAATTTTGAATTTTTCCTCCAAAGAATGAATTATTTTCAACATTGATATAAATAGTCAGAAGAAACCTGTTTTTAATGTTGATGTGATATAAATAGTTGGAGAAAACCCCTTATTATCCCCTCGCCAACGAAGTTGCGAAGGGATATAGTAATGCTACCTTCCGTCCGTCCGTCACATACTTGTGAACACTCTAGGATCAACATCCTTCAATGCATTTTGACCAAACTTGGTACATATTTAGTCCTTAAGAGAATCTGGAACCCTATTGAATTTCAAGGTCAAAGGACAAGGTCACCAGGTCAAATTTTTACCGCATAACATCCTTGTGAACACTCTAGAATCAACATTCTTCAATAGATTTTGACTAAACTTGGTACATACTTAGTCCTTAGGAGAGTCTGGAACCCTATTGATTTTCAAGGTCAAAGGTCAAGGTCACTTGGTAAATATTTTACCGTGTAACATCCTTGTGAACACTCTAGAATCAACATTTTTCAATGGATTTTGACTAAACTTGGTACATTCTTAGTCCTTAGGAGAATCTGGAACCCTATTGATTTTCAAGGTCATAGGTCAAAGGTCAAGATCACTGGGTAAATTTTTTACCATGTAACATCCTTGTGAACACTCTAGAATCAACATCCTTCAATGGATTTTGACCAAACTTGGTACATACTTAGTCCTTAGGAGAGTCTGGAACCCTATTGATTTTCAAGGTCACAGGGTTTATTTTTTAGGCGAGGGGATACGCCACGCTTTGCGTTGCCCTTGTTAATGTTGATGTGTCTATATTTATAGGTTGTAATCAGCCAGATGATTGGACAGAATCTGACGAGGAAGAAAATGAAATGTCATATGCTTTGTTATTATCCACACCTAGTTTCCCTTCGGCTCTACAGATCTTTGCTAGTGTGGGAGGTTTAGCTCTGCTGGCAGAGCACCTGCCATTACTATATGACCCAGAGTTAACCAGACAACCTACATCACAGGAGAATAGTACACAGTCAAGTAAATCTGTGTCTAACACAATGGGAGTTGATGATTGGGTCACCGTCGAACCATTCCCAGAGGAATTTTATGAGGTATGTTAAAAGAATGTAAAGATATGTCTGCTAAAAGATTTTTACAGAATTTACATATCTAAATGTCTACACATTCATGTACATAATATGAATTAGTTTTAGTTAAACTTTGATTGTTTATTCAAACAAAAATCATTAATAAACAAAAATCATTGATTATCGTTGGGGTATAGATATAACTAATTATAGCAAATTATGTTGAAAGTGGCATTAAACACCAACAGTCATATTTCCAAGTTCATGAGGCTTGATCGTTTATAGACAATGAAAACTGTAAAATCTACAGTGAATGCCAACTAAACAGATCATAAATAAAGATAAACTTTGTGTTTTCATTACGGGTAAAAAGATTACCAGGTTTTAGTTTTAACTGGAAAATTACTATTAAATATAAAACTGAAGTTAAACATATGCCTATCTTTAATTAAAAAAACTAACGGGACAGGAGGAGGGCGTTGGTAGTTAGATTTACATCTACCTATTCATATCAGTGTCTTCACCATTATTATCAATGTCAGAGTTTGATACCTGTCCTTGAAATTGAAAACATCTTTATATGATAAACTGAAATAAAATATTGTTGAAAATGACGTTCAACACCCATAATCACAATAAAAATGGTTCCATAATGATTTGTTTTTATTTTATAAATCAAGAATACATGACATGATATGTTACTATAGTTACTATTTGTCTTTATTAACAGCTATATGAACCAATATCTCCTGCTCCAACAGTACAAAGGGCAGCTAACTCTTCCTTAGCTTTCCCAACAATTCCTCCACATTCTCTGATAGCCTTTGGTTTGTTCCTACGATTACCTGGATATGCTGAAGTACTGCTGAAAGAGAGGAAGAAAGCCCAGTGTTTGCTACGTCTAGTTCTAGGTGTGACAGACGATGGTGATGGAGGTAGGTATGCGATATGTAACACAGCACTACTGGTTTATATTTGTGGCCAAGGATTAGGAAAAGTAGTACCTGTATTGGGTAATCCACTCCTCACAATTTTTATCCGAGATCCTTGAAAGTTTGCACATTGTATACATATTAAAATTGTGACCCTCAGCAATTCTAAGTTATTTTTTTTTACATGTTATGAAACAGTAATTTGCTTACATATTTTGTGTAATCGATTTCTCCAACAGTTCTTCACACAGATCTTTGATACTTAACTGAATGTTTGTGGTGACGTCACATTGTAAAAGCATTAAATATTTGTTCCCCCAATATTTTCGTATCATGAAGCACAGTATAGATGTGCGTCTCACATTTTTGGGAGGTTTTTTGTTGAGAATTCAACCCTGCTGATTTCGTCATTGGACAGTTTTTTTAACTCCCCTGGTCCAAATGGCCTATTGCTATTACAAAAGATAATTACATTTATAATAGTCTTCATTTCAAGTATGACTGACATTGTTCACTTTGTTTTGATTGGTGAAATTGTTGACCATCACTGAATTACTTCATCTCAAATGTTGAATTATACATTTTAATGATTTAAAAACTGTCATTTGTTTCATGTTATTCTGTTTTGGAATATTTATCCATTGAGAAGACAATTCTTCTTTTCTTTAGAAGAAAAAGAGTTAAAACACTGTATAACTGTTAGTCACTATAAAATTCATAACTTTATATTTTGACTTGCATGACTGATTACACTAAATTTCAATATTATTATAATTTGTACTTTCTTTTTTCCAATAGGACATATTTTGACATCTCCTATAGCCAGTTCACTACCTACATTGCCTTTCTTGGTATTGAAGTCCCTGTATGATAGTATGCCACTGACCACAGATGATGGTGTACTACTGAGGAGAATGTCACTGGAGATCTGGGCCATACATTTAATATTAGCCTGTCTGTCTGTACTCAGTCATCATTTACCTAGAGTTTCTATGCCAGGATTCCAACAGGAGGTAGGTTCTACTGTAAATTAATTTTCGCTGATGATAACTTTTTTCATTTTTAACAACACAATTTTTGTTTCTATATAAACATTATCTGTACAACAATTTTCATGAAATATTGACTGCTGCAATGAAGAAGGTGAAAAATCATCATATTGTTATATCAGTTTTTTGTTGTCTTGTAGTGGAATATTTGTATTTAATTATAATTTATGTAGAGTTTCTATGGCAACACTGTTTAAATGTGTATTTTGAATATGAAGTAAATATTACAGAGAATATGGAAAATATTATTATTAATAATGGATTGGAATTTATATATTAAACAAGATATAATGTTACAAATTTATATCATCATACCTGATAGTATTGTCACAGACAAACTTACATCATTGTAAGAAAAATTGCTTACCTGAAAGTCTGAACTGAAAATATAAAATCAACCATACAAATCATGCTTATTGTATATTTGTACTACATCAGTTATTCAATTAGGAGATAACTGTATTGTATTTGAAAATTTCACGGCATCAATTGGAGATTTGATGGTTGCAAATTGAGTTTGCTGGTGACGTGATAGCAGAGTCAGTAAACGGATATTTGCGACCGTTAAATCGACAATTGATCCCGTGAAATTTTCAAATACAATTCAGTTATCTCCATTCTAATGTAATCATGTATCTATAGATGTGTATTGTCACATTATTGACAAGATGACGTAAGTGGTAATCAGCTAAAATTCTAAAAATAATTCATGCTATTTCAACCGTGGAATTGATACCTTGAAAATTACAGCATTGTCCAATGACAAACCAGGAATATTAAAGAACTACATTAGAATTAGATTTTGAACTGTTCTGATAGAGTGGTATTTTGTCCAATGACAAACCAGAAATATTAAAGAACTACATTAGAATTCGATTTTGAACTGTTCTGATAGAGTGGTATTTTGTCCAATGACAAACCAGAAATATTAAAAAACTACATTAGAATTAGATTTTGAACTGTTCTGATAGAGTGGTATTTTGTCCAATGACACAGCAGGAATATTAAAGAACTACATTAGAATTAGATTTTGAACTGTTCTGATAGAGTGGTATTTTGTCCAATGACAAACCAGAAATATTAAAAAACTACATTAGAATTAGATTTTGAACTGTTCTGATAGAGTGGTATTTTGTCCAATGACAAACCAGAAATATTAAAAAACTACATTAGAATTAGATTTTGAACTGTTCTGATAGAGTGGTATTTTGTCCAATGACAAACCAGAAATATTAAAAAACTACATTAGAATTAGATTTTGAACTGTTCTGATAGAGTGGTATTTTGTCCAATGACAAACCAGAAATATTAAAGAACTACATTAGAATTAGATTTTGAACTGTTCTGATAGAGTGGTATTTTGTCCAATGACAAACCAGAAATATTAAAGAACTACATTAGAATTAGATTTTGAACTGTTCTGATAGAGTGGTATTTTGTCCAATGACAAACCAGGAATATTAAAGAACTACATTAGAATTAGATTTTGAACTGTTCTGATAGAGTGGTATTTTGTCCAATGACAAACCAGAAATATTAAAAAAACTACATTAGAATTAGATTTTGAACTGTTCTGATAGAGTGGTATTTTGTCCAATGACAAACCAGAAATATTAAAAAACTACATTAGAATTAGATTTTGAACTGTTCTGATAGAGTGGTATTTTGTCCAATGACAAACCAGAAATATTAAAGAACTACATTAGAATTAGATTTTGAACTGTTCTGATAGAGTGGTATTTTGTCCAATGACAAACCAGAAATATTAAAAAACTACATTAGAATTAGATTTTGAACTGTTCTGATAGAGTGGTATTTTGTCCAATGACAAACCATAAATATTAAAAAACTACATTAGAATTAGATTTTGAACTGTTCTGATAGAGTGGTATTTTGTCCAATGACAAACCAGGAATATTAAAGAACTACATTAGAATTAGATTTTGAACTGTTCTGATAGAGTGGTATTTTGTCCAATGACAAACCAGAAATATTAAAAAAACTACATTAGAATTAGATTTTGAACTGTTCTGATAGAGTGGTATTTTGTCCAATGACAAACCAGAAATATTAAAAAACTACATTAGAATTAGATTTTGAACTGTTCTGATAGAGTGGTATTTTGTCCAATGACAAACCAGAAATATTAAAGAACTACATTAGAATTAGATTTTGAACTGTTCTGATAGAGTGGTATTTTGTCCAATGACAAACCAGAAATATTAAAAAACTACATTAGAATTAGATTTTGAACTGTTCTGATAGAGTGGTATTTTGTCCAATGACAAACCAGGAATATTAAAAAACTACATTAGAATTAGATTTTGAACTGTTCTGATAGAGTGGTATTTTGTCCAATGACAAACCAGGAATATTAAAGAACTACATTAGAATTAGATTTTGAACTGTTCTGATAGAGTGGTATTTTGTCCAATGACAAACCAGGAATATTATAGAACTACATTAGAATTAGATTTTGAACTGTTCTGATAGAGTGGTATTTTGTCCAATGACAAGCCAGAAATATTATAGAACTACATTAGAATTAGATTTTGAACTGTTCTGATAGAGTGGTATTTTGTCCAATGACAAACCAGGAATATTATAGAACTACATTAGAATTAGATTTTGAACTGTTCTGATAGAGTGGTATTTTGTCCAATGACAAACCAGGAATATTAAAGAACTACATTAGAATTAGATTTTGAGTGGTATTTGTTTTTCCTTTTATTATACATAATTAAAAACAAATGTAACTATGGAGATAATTAAGTGAACTGTTTATTGATATACATTGAAGGCTCATATGATATTGTCAGCCATGCAGACAGCAACTACTACCACCACTACAACAGCTCCAGCCCAGACAGAGGACAAATCTCAGCAGTACTGGGCCAAGGGAACAGGGTTTGGTACTGGATCTACAACCTCTAGCTGGGACGCTGAGCAGGCTTTAGTTAGACAAAAACAGGAAGAAGAACATGTGGCTTGTTTGTTACAGGTAAAATAAGTACACAGAAATTCAACATGTACATAATGTCTTGCCTTTGGAGCAGTTTCAGGGTTTTAAAGCTTATTTGCATATACACGTAGAATAAGGTAACACGTGTGATGTATTGATTGTGTAAAATGATTGACTTAGGGAATTGTTATCGACCCCTTCATTAATTAAGCCATTTGTTACTTTATTTTTGTATTCAACACAAGAAGAAAATCTTCACCAGAGCTTAAGTTGTGTAATGTAGAAAAATGAAAAACTTAAATTTTTTAGCCTAGATATCCACCTTAATTTTTTAGCCTAGATATCCACCTTAATTGATAGGATTACTATACACCTCCCCCATTACTGCTGGTAGCCACAATGTAGCTAAACAATTGTTGAAACAGCAAATAACAAAATCCCAACCGATTAATTTTTTGGTGCAAATTTTAGATTTAGATCAATTTATTGTTACAGCATTTAAAACTTTTATAGAAACCAGTTTGATATGAAATGATTTATAGTATTGACAATGTGCACACTTTTTTTAGGTGTTAGCCAGTTATGTGAACCCAAGTGGAGAGGTTCCAACAGAATTTGACGTTAGTAGCTACACTTGTCCGTCAGAGAAAATGTTACTCCCTGACATGATCCCAGAACTTCTAAGTCAGTCCTGTCTGATCCCAGCCATATCCTCTTATCTACGTAATGACTCTGTATTAGACATGGCTCGTCATATACCAATGTACCGAGCATTGCTAGAGTTACTACGAGGGATAGCTGTATGTCCTTCCCTGGTGCCTCTGTTACTACCTCTAGATAAAGATAATAATCAGGACTCAGCAGCCTCTATAGGAGTACTGTTAGAGAAGATGAGGAAGTGTGTGGATACCTATGCCAGTAGACTGAAGTAAGTATTAACATGTATAATAATCTTATAACTAATATCAAGGTTTCCAATTATGTGATAAAGTTTGTCAGTGACTTGCGACAGGTCAGTGGTTTTCTCCGGGTACTCTAATTTCTTCCACCAATAAAACTGACGGCCACGATATAACTAAAATATTGTTGAAAGTGGCGTTAAACACTAACCAAATGTTTCCTTAACCATCTCAGTGGTGTCATAGTTAGCGTGCTCGTCTCATGTGCAGTAGATTGTAGGTTAAATCTCTAGTTGGGTACAAACCAAAGACATTTAAAATGGATATTTGGTACTTCTCTGCTAATCATGCAGTATTAAGGAGTAAGAGGAAAGACTATATGAAATCAGGATAGTGTGTGGGAGTGGAGCAACATGTCTATCTGTCGACTGTTGTTTCAGTGCACTAGCAAACTCAGTGTGTTGGTCTACCTAGTACAAAACAGACATTGTCATCGTTTCTTCAAAATGTAGCTTGTTCTTGCTACGATAAAGCTGATTTGATTTTGATTTTTGGTGTTTAACACCACTTTCAGCAATATTTCAGCTATATCATGGCGACCAGTTTTAGTGGTGGAAGAAGCCGGAGAGAACCACCGACCATGGGCAAGCAACTGGTAAACTTTATCACTTGCGGCTGCGAGTCGGGTGCACCCTTTTTTGTAATTTACAAAGCCGGGTGCGAACCCACGCCGTATTGGTGATAGACTTGAATGAGTTGTTAGGTAATCAAACTACCTACCTCATTGAGCCATCCGGGCCCCTAATTAATATGAAATGCACTGAATGGAAATTAAGCTTAAAGTCACATAATACAAGTTATGGTTTGATAGATCACTAAATAAGGTTTATCTGTATTATTTATTATATGAACTTTGAATGAATTTTATGATGATATTTTATAGATCTAACAAGGGTAAAAATGGACAGAATGGTAACACTGCTAGTACTACTATAGGAACATATGTAGGTAGTACAGAGGAAGAGGAGGAGAATGAGGGGCTAGCTTTACTGATACCTAATATACAGGAGACTGCCAGGATAGTTAAAATAGCAACAGACAGGCTACAGCTAGAATCAGGTAGGTAAATCTTGTTATTAAAAAGGGAGAGTACAAGGATTGTCAATATAGCAATAGACAGGGAGGGTAAAAGAAAAAAGTGTTGAAACAAACAAAAGATTAGAGTACTGTTTATCTAAAGTCAAGTGACAATCACTTGCTTTAATGTATCAATTATTTGTATCATTGAAGATATTGTTTTACTGCTAAATGAAGAACAACAATAATAGTACTGAAAGTACTGCTCATTTATATTTCTGTTAGGTATCAGATAGATTTTTACATTCACTTCACATCTATTAAACCTTTCCGAATTAAAACAGTAATAATCAATACACAACATTTTGTTGATGCTTTCTTAATTTATAGTGTTAGGGTTATGGTGTTTAATGCCACTTTCAACAATATTTCAGTTATATCATGGTGGTCAGTTTTATTGATGGAGAAAACCACCAATATGCCGCAAATCACTGACAATTTGAACAATTATTTTTGATTTAGATAATAATTAAAGTACCGCTCAACCAAATCTTTTCAAACTTTCACACATTGCTGTGTACCATGAAATACAGGTTAAGTTTGATTACAGTGTAATTCACTTATACCGTTCATGAGTTATGGCCCTTTTTCTCTTAGAAAATAGGGACTTTTTAGGTTTCCGAATGATATTTAAAGTACCGCTCAACCAAATCTTTTCAAACTTTAACACAATGCTGTATACCATAAAATACAGGTTAAGTTTGATTATGGTGTATTTCACATTTACCGTTTATAGGTAATTGATACACCAGTTCACCTTTCTCAGCATTCCTTCATTACAAGTGTGTTTCCATCATATGTCTTATAATCAGTGTTTTGATGTAAATAGTGAAAGAAAAAAGGAAATGATTACAGGTAATCTGATTTAAATTAATTTGGCAAGCAATAAAAAGTTTACTACATTGTCAATTACAAGAATTTGTAAATTTTTGATGGCCATGAAATGAATAAGTTGTAAGATAAATCACAACATGTTTCATTCCTTTCATTGCCTCATTCAGAATTAGGAATGGGGGGGTATCTGTGATCACCAGATCTACTTTCTTTAGTTTTTTCTATTTGTAGAAATTTTATTTAAATTTTTTTTTCTAGGAACAAATCACACAAGAAGTGAAGATATGGAGGCAAGTTCTAATTCAGCTGCTTCTAAACATAATACAGATGAAAAATATATGGCCGTCATGAAACCATTACAGTTTGGTAAGTTATATTGTACAGTAGATTTAGTGTTGACCATGATAATATTGTCACATGGGGATTGGAGGTTACATAAAACGTGGCATATAGATAGATACATAGTGTTATTATTATGGTATTATAAATTTTGATATATCAGCCTCGTTGGTTGAATTACTACAAGTGCCGTAGATGGTGGGTTCAATCCCTAGTTGGGTCGATCAAAAACGCTGCAATTGGTATTTGTTGCTCTGCTAAATACACAGCATTAGGAGTAGAACAAAGACTAGTTGGCTCTTGAGTCAGAATAATGTGTCTGAATGTAGTGATATGTCCTTCTGTAAGCTGTTGTTTCAGTGAGCTAGCACTATAAAAAAATCCAACTATTGGTCTAGTACAAAGTGTACATCGTTATCATTACATTGAATGTAGCTTGTTCCTGCCATGATATAGCGGAAATATTGCCCATTTTAGGTTAAGCAACAATCACTCACTCTAAGCTTTGATAGAAACAATTTACTATTTGTATGTCTTTGATACTTACAGATGTGTTCCAGATAGTAGAAGATGATAATAACGGGATCAAGTTTAACTGTCGTCATCATTATGAAAACAACATCAGAACAGCTGGTGACAATAGTAACCCCGCTCGTACCCGACGACTCGCCCAGGAAGCTGTCACTCTGTCTACCTCTCTACCATTATCAGCTGGAAGTAGTGTATTTGTACGCTGTGATGAAGAGAGACTTGATGTCATGAAGGTGTGTAGTGTGCTTATAAAATAAAACTTGTCCATTTTTTTGTGTTGTTCTATGTAGATTCTGTACAATATATGTAGTACTGATAAATCAGAACTAGTGGTTATAAGTCTTCCATAAAAATAATCTTTATGACAAAGATAATTTGTTTCCTCAATTGTTTGGCTCACTGACCCAAAAGCTTTTGCCATCACTTGATGTTTGGTGTCTGTGAACTTTTAACATTTCAATCTTCTCCTGAAACTGGTTGGCCGATTGGAACAACTTTTGCAGAAATTATGTTTAGAAGATCATTTCATTTTGATTGGACAGTAAACATGGCTGCGACTGGCATTCTTGTTTCTGAATGACTTCTATGCAAAAAAAGTCTTCACATCTGATACTACTCTGCCCATTGGAACGAAACTTTGTTGAAATGATGTTTGGATGGTCCTCTACAAAAATTCCTCATTTCATTATGAACAGAAAAGCTCTGAAAACATATGACAAATTACAGTCAAACTTTGCAGAAATGATATTTGGAAAGTCCTCTACAAAAATCCTTTATTTATTTATTTTTTTTCAATGGGACAAAAACCATGGCCGTCATAGGCAATTATGCTTTCTAATTGTAATTGTTTTAGCGTGTAGAATTACCTCCCTTGATTTTTATTCATTATGGAAAAAAAACTGCTTTCAATGTGTTTTAAGTGATTGAAAACCAGGTAATTAAAATAACTGTATATTCATTTTGATTTAGTAAGAAATTTAATGGTATATATTGTGTATTTATTTATAACAGGTGTTGATAACTGGACCATCAGATACACCATATGCTAACGGTTGTTTTGAATTTGACGTGTATTTTCCTCAGGATTATCCTAATTCACCACCATTTATAAACCTGACAACAACAGGCAACCATACTGTTAGATTTAACCCTAATTTATATAATGATGGCAAGGTAAGATATACAAGTCATTTAATTGTCTGTTTCAAAGGGTTTAGGTTTTGTTGTGCAATGCTCATGACAAGTATTTTACTGTTATTTCAGACAGTCTGATCAATTGGTTAAGAAAACTGGAATGCATGTATCTTGAAAATAAAACCAACAACATCTGACTACATTGTGTAATGTCATATGTAGTACTACACCATAGATATGAACTAAAATCCTTGGTAATGGCAAACAATTGTTTTATCTACATAATATCATGGCGACTTTGAGAATAATAGATCATTATATTTCTGTGTATAAAATGAAGCATTTGGGTTAAGTGTTGTTATACTGGCTACAAGAGGATTTTAATTTTTCTTGGAGTCTGAGGGGCTGTCACGGTCATGATCGTATGGTAGTTGGATTTACAACTGCCTGTGCAATCGGTGCCTATTACCACTAAAGCTGTGAGTTTGAATCGTGCTAATGGCGAGGTGTACTCGATACAACATTATGTGGTAAAGTTTATCAGTGACTTGCAACAGGTCAGTGTTTTTCTCCAGGCACTCCGGTTTCCTCCACCAATAAAACTGACCACCACAATATATTATTGAAAGTGGCATTAAACACCATCACCCTTACCCTAACCCTTGGAGTCTGCATGGCATAATTTTGATAAAGGAGGTTTAGTTATGGGTATTTTCCCCCTAAGTTCTTATGTTTGAATAATGTTGTTTTTGCATGAAATCTGATTTATTATTATAAGAGTATCATGTTTATTCCTAACTAAGTTCAATATACATTGTAATAAAAATAGAATTATGCACACCACATAGTAGATCACATGTAGATATCCAATGTAGTACTCAGGACACGTGTCTGTAATAACCTTCATCAGTAGAATGTGTTCAGGACACATGTCTGTAATAACCTTCATCAGTAGAATGTGATCAGGACACATGTCTGTAATAACCTTCATCAGTAGAATGTGCTCAGGACACGTGTCTGTAATAACCTTCATCAGTAGAATATGCTCAGGACACATGTCTGTAATAACCTTCATCAGTAGAATGTGCTCAGGACACGTGTCTGTAATAACCTTCATCAGTAGAATGTGCTCAGGACACATGTCTGTAATAACCTTCATCAGTAGAATGTGCTCAGGACCATGTCTGTAATAACCTTCATCAGTAGAATGTGTTCAGGACACGTGTCTGTAATAACCTTCATCAGTAGAATGTGCTCAGGACACGTGTCTGTAATAACCTTCATCAGTAGAATGTGCTCAGGACACATGTCTGTAATAACCTTCATCAGTAGAATGTGCTCAGGACACGTGTCTGTAATAACCTTCATCAGTAGAATGTGCTCAGGACACGTGTCTGTAATAACCTACATCAGTAGAATGTGCTCAGGACACATGTCTGTAATAACCTTCATCAGTAGAATGTGCTCAGGACACGTGTCTAATAACCTTCATCAGTAGAATGTTCTCAGGACACGTGTCTGTAATAACCTTCATCAGTAGAATGTGCTCAGGACACATGTCTAATAACCTTCATCAGTAGAATGTGCTCAGTACACGTGTCTGTAATAACCTTCATCAGTAGAATGTGCTCAGGACACATCTGTAATAACCTTCATCAGTAGAATGTTATTGTCTCTACATTATTACATCTTATATAATTACAGGTTTGTTTAAGTGTATTAAACACCTGGCATGGTAGACCAGAGGAAAAATGGAATTCACAAACATCAAGTTTTTTACAGGTAAAATATTAAAAAGATTAAGTTAGAAATTGCTTTTCTTTATTTTAGGTAGCTCCCTATGCTGCTGGTTAGTTTATGACCCTTTTCTTTATTTTAGGTAGCTCCCTATGCCGCTGGTTAGTTTATGGCCCTTTTCTTTATTTTAGGTAGCTCCCTATGCTGCTGGTTAGTTTATGGCCCTTTTCTTTATTTTAGGTAGCTCCCTATGCTGCTGGTTAGTTTATGGCCCTTTTCTTTATTTTAGGTAGCTCCCTATGCTGCTGGTTAGTTTATGGCCCTTTTCTTTATTTTAGGTAGCTCCCTATGCTGCTGGTTAGTTTATGGCCCTTTTCTTTATTTTAGGTAGCTCCCTATGCTGCTGGTTAGTTTATGGCCCTTTTCTTTATTTTAGGTAGCTCCCTATGCTGCTGGTTAGTTTATGGCCCTTTTCTTTATTTTAGGTAGCTCCCTATGCTGCTGGTTAGTTTATGGCCCTTTTCTTTATTTTAGGTAGCTCCCTATGCTGCTGGTTAGTTTATGGCCCTTTTCTTTATTTTAGGTAGCTCCCTATGCTGCTGGTTAGTTTATGGCCCTTTTCTTTATTTTAGGTAGCTTTCTATGCTGCTGGTTAGTTTATGGCCCTTTTCTTTATTTTAGGTAGCTCCCTATGCTGCTGGTTAGTTTATGGCCCTTTTCTTTATTTTAGGTAGTCCCTATGCTGCTGGTTAGTTTATGGCCCCTTTCTTTATTTTAGGTAGCTTTCTATGCTGCTGGTTAGTTTATGGCCCTTTTCTTTATTTTAGGTAGCTCCCTATGCTGCTGGTTAGTTTATGGCCCTTTTCTTTATTTTAGGTAGTCCCTATGCTGCTGGTTAGTTTATGGCCCTTTTCTTTATTTTAGGTAGTCCCTATGCTGCTGGTTAGTTTATGGCCCCTTTCTTTATTTTAGGTAGTCCCTATGCTGCTGGTTAGTTTATGGCCCTTTTCTTTCCTTTTCCTATTGATTAAAATATCCAACTTTCGAGTGCAGTTTTAAAGTCTTTGATAATGTTTGAATGGAAATTAATTTGCCATGCTTTCTTTTAATGTTAAAAGAGGAATACAGTCTAACTTGTATTCAATGGTCACTGTTGGGAGAAAGGAAACATGACCACATAAGAAAATTGACCACTTATTTAAGATCTGTCAATCCATATTTTCAGTTCTGGTCGGTAATAATTTGTGTATTAATGTTACCAGAAGATAATTTATTGGAAAAACTGGTGGTTGTTTTGTGTTTTTGTAACTACAGTTGACTCTCGTTGTCTCGAACTCGGTTGACTCGAATTTCCGGTTGAGTCGAATTTTTATCGAAGTCCCGAACTTCGTTGTGTATAAATATATATAATTTGACTCCTGTTGAGTCGAATTCGGATGAGTCGAAATTTCGGTTGTCTCGAATAAAAGTTTTGGTCCCGAGATGTAGAAAACCATATTATTTACATTCGTTAAGTCAAATTTATCTGTCAAAACATGTGTATTACCTTGGGATTAAAATTGGATCACAGGTGAAACATCCGGTCATTGACTTTGACATTTTTACCTTAGGCTACTTCACATGTTTATTTTAACAATCTGTCAAATTAATTAGTGATAATATTTGAATTGGCTTGGTATAATCTATTATGACACAGGTTAAATGTGTACAATAACAAATTATCGATTTATAATAAGTGCGCTTGGGTCGGCATACATCAATGATTGTGAAAAGTACACAACGGAAGCGTTTTATCTATTGAGTTATTTGTCGGAAATTAATTTTCATTAAAGATGTATAATTTCTCAATTTTGAGAGATTTGAAAAAAATGTTACTCTTAATTAACTGTTGTAATAAAAGGGGAAATCATGCTATTTCTCAGAATTGGCATTATTTTCGGTCGAGAAAAGTTTTATTTTACACTTTATTGATTCAATGCAACACAATAGATAAACATAATCATACACACACAAAAAAAAAAGATATCTAGCAGTTATCAGTCATTCCACAAGATTCAAAGAATTTAACAGAAAAAAAACAGCAACAAAAACATCGAATAAGTTTTAAATTGTTCCGAGAATTGAGACATGCGATGCTGGTTTTAGCTCTTCAAAATTTTGCTCGAGTTGTCTCCCTTTCGTCGTTAAACAAACTACACTTCCGGTATTTTCATAGCTCCTCTTGAGTCGGAACTACGGTTGACTCGAATTTTTTCCATTGTCCCATCGAATTCGAGATAACGAGAGTCAACTGTATTTATAGAAAATAGTTACCGTATTTTACGGACGATAGGTCGATATTTTTTTTCCTCAACATGCTGGCTTCGACCTATCGTCCACATCGACCTATACAAGGATGAAGTTAAAAAAATCTGGAATCCCTAAAAAAAATCTCGATAAAAATGACAACAATAAAAGTATACTACTAACAGACCAACATTCGAAAAAAAAGCAATGTTCAATGATTGAGTCCCGAAAATCAGTTCAATATTGTATTGTATAATAAAATATATACTATAAAAAAATGTGTGTTGTTGAAAAAAAAATCACAGGGTGGATCGTTTTACAATATAAAATTATTATCACAAAATATAGCTATAAATAGCTTTGCCATGAAACACGAGCATGTGCACGAGGTTGTAGTAAGAAATGGCGGTTGCATTACAACTCGCAATAAATGTGGAGAACAAGCTTTTTATACTAAATATACTGGAAAATAATTATCGATTTCGTTAAATTAGAATGTTCTACGCTTGAATTGGTCAATTAGGAACAAATAAATTAATCACCATGAGATAATCAACACAGGTGAACATCAGTCGGCACTTAATTATCCTGATCAGCTGATTGAAAATTTACTGGACCGAGACGATCACATAATTTGAGTACTGTTATTATTAATTAAACGCAGTTTAAAGGTATGTCAATAAAACTGCACAAGGGGATACATTGTTTTGACAACTTGATTATTTTATTGTATGAACATCCGTTTACCATCTATTTTGACACCCACAGACGGCCTGATTTGAATGTCGTCAAACCAGACTCCTCATAAAAAACACAAGTTTAAAAACAAAATTTTATTTAATTTAACTTTCATAATTATTTCGTTTATGACACATAAGAATAGTATTCTTGAGCTAATACTTACAGATACTTACCGAAGAACATCGTTATAGGACAAATGCTTACCGATGTACAAAAAAAAATAACCCGTTCCATGTGACGATACTTACCCAATTTATCATCGGTATCCTCGACCTATGGAATGCTTTGACCTATCTTAGTATTCCCCAAAAAATTTAGCCGAAAAGCAGCAATTCGACCTATCGACCTATAGTCCGTATAATACGGTAGATAATTATTCAATAATTTGATAGTTTAATAAGTTCATTCATGTATAGAGAACAATTAGAGAGTTATTGATTATTATTGATGATTTTTTTAAAGTCAAGAATAAAAAGTGTATTATTTATAAAAAAAAAAAAAAAAAAAAAAAAATTCTTAAAACGTTTAAAATGGAATTTAAAATCTGAAGGCAAAATGTGATCATTTGTTTACAGTGGATGTCACTGTTTGTAAAATAAATTTTTCGACATTTTAGTTAAATCGGTTAAGTTTGTAAGAATTTAAGAATATTAAATTATTGATAAAAACTTTGTATATTGTAGGTGCTTGTATCTATACAGTCATTAATTCTTGTATCAGAACCATATTTTAATGAACCTGGATATGAAAGATCAAGGGGTACGCCCTCTGGAACGGCTAACTCTCGAGAATATGACGCTAACATAAGACAAGCTACTGTTAAATGGGCAATGTTAGAACAATTAAAAAATCCTTGTCCAAGTCTGAAGGAGATCATTCAGAAACATTTCTGGATTAAACGACGAGAAATTCTGAAGCAGTGTGAGGATTGGATAACAGAGATGGAAGGATATAGTACTGATAAAAGAACGGGTAGAACAATAGCTCACAGTACAATGGCTTTGAAGGTAATCAAATTATATCTTTCTGTATTAATAACTTTTTTTAGTATCATTTGCATTTTGATATCGTAACAAAAAAATAAAATTTGTACATGTCATAATATATAGCACTAATTTAAGCAAAATATATTATTCAAAGAATGATTCACAATATAATATATCACAGGTATGGAGATTAGAATGTTCCAGAACACTTCATTTGAAGTAAGATCTTTAATACTCACAGACTTACAATTATATCATGGCACTGGTTTCCATGTTGTTAAGATCGTTGACTTCTCAAAGTAAGAAAAGGACGTCAAAGGGACATAATCAGGTGTGTTTGATTCTCTATCACTTGTCATTGTGTTGTTCATTTCAAAATATGAATCCGTAAAAATTGGAAGAATACAATTTTTACATAACAAACTTTCTGTTGAGATTGAAAGACTTTTATATTCGCTTACAGACATCTCACACTGATGTAGGTTTATGACCTAATACCCATCTTCCAGGCACCTACCCTGAACAGAGATTGCTTAGTTCTGTTGTAGATCCTTTGTCTTTATATAACATAAAATCTTTAATTATGGATACTAATGTTTTTTTTAAGCCAAATTATTCTTAAATCGTGGTTGTTATATCTTTTTAACCAAGATAAATCTAAATTTTGGATATTTATGAAAATTCATTTAAATAAAATAACTTCATTTTGTTATTTACAGAGACATTATAATCAACTAAGAGAAGAACTGTCTAAAATGAAACCTCCAGAAAGTCTAGAGGAAGAAGAAAATATTGACATTCAAGAAAAAATCTATTCAACAGAATCTTCAATGACTACATCTATGTGTGATTCAGAAATGCCAGGATCTAGTATACCTACTAATGCCAGCATAATGGACTCCAATTCTAACACGATAGTGGAAGATGTTGTAGAAATTTTATGATAATGACTGACTTTTAGTGCTCTAAACCTAATTAGAATTGATGCCAAATTTGTTACTTTTTGATCTGTGATTACTAAGTGTTCAAAATTAATTTTTGAAATAGATATATCCATTTGTAAAAATGACACCCATTGTATTGACAGTATGATGTTTATATTATTATGAATTGTAATGGTTTGTTGTATATTTGTACTTTAATTATTATGTTACTTCTTCTGTTAAAACTTTTCTTTACTGTCTCCGTGTCATACTTAGTTCACTATAAATTTGAACATCTAACTTTTTATACAGTTTGCTTGTATCATGGTTAATTTCATTTTTTTACCAATACATGCTGTGGAATGTATTGACGTTTTATGATTGAATACACCGCAAAGATATAATATTTTAGTCAAACTGTCCTCTATTTATTTTTACTTATATCTTCAATGTATATGATTGTTAAATACTTGTGGTCTTGCTAAGCAATGTCAATTTTTTTAATTATTACTTAAGTCATAAATTAAAAAAAATTTATTGTTATTAGGCCTTCATTTTGAATAAAAATGTGCAAATTTACAAATCAAATTTGGAAACAAATTCAGTCCATTATATTCCAAGAAAAAACCTTATAAAAACCATGTAAAGTTGTGTATACTTATATTGAGCTTGTATTTTAAAATAAATTCTTCAGTATTACTTTTATTTATTATAAAAAGTTGAAATTTTGATGACAAGAAATCTTACAGGTACTCCAGGTACCCAAAAGTACCATTAATAGTTGACAGATACTGGAGAAACTTAAAATTTTAATTTAACAAAATTTATCGGTGATTTGTGCCACATTCCTTTGAAGTGTGCCGATAGATAAAGCTAGGGTCGACGTACTAGACCATATCAAAAATTTATTGGGTCAGTTCATCATTTGACATGCACTGACCAACGCGGAAAGATATGTACTGTGACGCAATCATGCTAGGTCAATGTTGGTCGTCGCTAATGTAAACAATGTCACGCTGTTTCAGGAAGTAAATTGTAAAATGTGGTTGTTTGCAATAAAATATTCAATTAAATTTGAACAAAAGATAAATTAATATAATTCACTTTGTTTCCACGGTAAATTCCTATTAATTACACTACATCTTGGCAAGATTTCCATAAGGAAATCGTCTGCTATACGAAAATCTATAAAAATACATGCAACATGAACTATTTTAAGTTGATTTATTTGCCATATACACTAGCTACTAAAAAGTACTAAGATTCAACATAAACAAAGTTCTACCCACAGTAACCAGGAAAATGACAATCTTTTATTATGCCAAGACCATTATTTGATGGTATTATGTTTCTCATGGCATGTGATTATGATTTTATCTTAAAATGTGAATGAATACACATATCTGATGGAAGTATGTGGAATGTATTTATGAGTCATGACATAACGTGTCCCACACATTATCATGTGTACACAAAAAAAAAATTTGAATTCTTAAAATATAATAATATATGTTCACTTATTGCAATTTTAAATGAATCAATTTCCAAATTATGCGGGTTATCCACAAAATATGCACAAATTTGAGGAACAGTGAAAATGACGTCACATTCATAGTTCAACTGAAAATGAAGCGCATGCAGTTTTGAATGAATGACGCTTCACAAACCAAAATACGCTAAAAAGTAGTTTTTTTTGCATGGAAATAAATAAGACTTTAGACCTGAAATCTTTTCTGTATATGTAAAAAAAATCTTTTTTCCAGCGTTTTAATGATTTTTGTATGTAAATTATCGAAAACAAAATGCCCTTTATTCTATATATATTGCATTTACAGATGAAATGTCTATACAATATATTTTTTGTTTTGTGGTCTAAATATTTGCTGTTTTATCTTCATGATAATGTACAGATAAGAGGGATGTCCTCGGTTTATCTGCTATGCTGTTTTAAGTGCTTAAATAATAAATTTAACAAATATAATATATATTGACGACAGTGAACAAAGAATTGTATGTATCATGAATTATTTATAAATCACACTAATACACTGTCCATGGTTTGTAAAATTATCATTTTGTTTTACATTAAGAACTTACAAGATTTAACTGAAAAGTTATTGTTTGATATAAATAGAAATACTGTAGATTTAGAATATGGTGAGTTCTTTGATCTTTTTGAAGACAAATTTGGTGAATTGTGTCAAACAAGTTGTCTTATAATGTATATAAAGCTGATAATATGAAATTGATTGTTTTTAAGAAATTAATGGAAAAGATTATAAACATATATTTAGTCAGGTCAATATATAGCACATTTAAATATTAGTTGAAATGGATTTTCCACCCATCTACCTATCAGGTTTTCTTTGGGTGTGTGTGTAATTATAACAGTGTTTGTTGTTTGTTATTAAAGATTGATGTTAAGACTTTACACATATGTTAGTGTTGGTCAGTAATTTTAGTATGTACTTTACACACTGCACTATTTACAATGTTGTACATTTATAAAATGAAATTCATGTTTTCTACTTATATTGGAGTGTAAAAATCACAGCACATTTCATCTGAAGTATGTGAGTGTTTTATACTTAGAATGACGACATCTAGCTCTCATTAATAATTCATTGCAATTGAACTCCAGGAAGTGGCTCGTTAACTTGCTGTGTATACCTTTGAAGTCAGCAAAAGTTGATCAATTACATGAATTTTTCTAACTATGTTAGTTAGATTTTTATCTGCCTCTGTACTTGAGTTATGACGTTGATTGCTGACCATGACAGGGTGTACTCAATACAACTTTGTCAACCACAGTGGCAAAGTTGAAAAACTTTTTATTTATTTTTTCAAAACTTTTCTGCCTGTTGGTCTGTAGAATAAGGACATCATTGAGTTGTCTGTACCTGAATTATGTAATTACTTATTGAACATAAGATAAAAATCTACATGTAGGCAAACAGAGGGATAACCTGTTTTTGATTCTAAACTATGCTAAAATTCTTTACTGGAAAACAAAGATCTCCCTCTCTTGTATTTTAGAATTTCATCATTGGCATTTTTCCCTTTTTTAGAATCTCTCATAATCAGCAGACATATATTTCTTATCTATAGGTAAACAAATAGCTGAGAATAAGGAATGGTTGTCATAGTTTTTTTTAACCTGTGTAGTGCGAACATACATTTCATGAGGGTTGCAGTGAACATACATTAAGCTTGCTGAATTATTGTGTGCATGTAAATTTTTATCCAGATATCACAATTAAGTCATTACTTTTTTTTTATTGTTCCTCCAGAAAACAGATATTTTACATTTATTAGATATAATATTTGAGATTTTGATATTACGTAAATGCTGTCATTTGCACATCTATTTCGTTTGTGTGTCGGTTTTAGTTTTTTATGCACATTTCATTATCATTATTTTTGGCCATCTGTATTATAGTGTTCATTGTAAAATAAGTTCATTGCATATAACTGAAATATTGTTGAAAGTGGCGTTAAGCACCCTAACCCTTGATCCGTGTGTCATAAGATTGAAATCTTCAACCCTTTGAAGGCATTCTGTAAATGGTATGGTAGAGGTAAGATAATACAGTGGTGTTCAAGATCAATTTCATGTCTGCAGAAAAAACTAAAAACGTATGGCTGATGTTGTATATAATATCCTTTTTTGGAATATAATGCAAGATAAAATTGTTCATAAAATAAGTTCAAATTGAAGATTATTTGATATGAAATCTTGGATTATATTTCATAGTTCCATATACAGTTTATTTCCAAATTAATTTGCTTTTTAGATTTTTCCAATATTAACCAAAAAATATATTATATACCCTCGTAAACCCATATGATAAATCCAGAATATTTATATGATATTTTGTATCCTGTTTTGTTAAAACAAGTTAAATAAACTTGAAGCTGTATGTTTTTATGTATATTAAACCTTATAAATGTTGGTAAAAATATTTTCTTTTGATTTACTGTAACTAATTACCCAAAAGAGAACATCTGGTTTTTGTTTGTGTGAATATTTTGTTGATTTATTTTTGTCCTTTATCAAACATGATATGAATACATCTGAAGTAAACATGATAAAATCTTGTTTTATTGTTTTCATTGCCTTTATATAATGCCAACACATTTTTCTAGTCAAATTATGGTATAGGTCTGTCATCATGTGTCAATTTAATGTATGGATGTGTCATGTGTCAATTTATGGTATGGGTGTGTCATCATGTGTCAATTTATGGTATGGGTGTGTCATCATGTGTCAATTTATGGTATGGGTGTGTCATCATGTGTCAATTTATGGTATGGAAGTGTCATGTGTCACAATAACTTGAATTGTTTTTGACAGATTCTTTGAAATTTGAACACAATTGTTTTGTGGCACAGAATAAAGATGCAGATTGATTTTGGGGATTCCAACCGTATCCATTTCAAAGTAAGAGGCACAACAGTGTCAACAGTACAAAATGTTGATTTGCTGCTGTCCTCTCAAGTCATCACCAGACAGTAGCCCTTTATTCAATGTTTGGTGGTAGAAAGTTGACAAATATTGAAAGTTTTAGTATACTGTATGGTGAAATTGAGATTTCTTTCATAAATTACAGACAATGAAACTACTTAGAATGACTTCATCAGTCAAGCTTTTGTCATCACTTTGGCATTGTTAACTTGTCTTAGACTGAAGAGCTCTTTTGTCATCACTTGGTATCAGTTGTCTGTCATTGTTAGCTTGTCTTGGACTGAAGAGCTCTTTTGTCATCACATGGTATCAGTTGTCTGTCATTGTTATCTTGTCTTAGACTGAAGAGCTCTTTTGTCATCACTTGGTATCAGTTGTCTTGTCATTGTTAACTTGTCTTGGACTGAAAAGCTCTTTTGTCATCACATGGTATCAGTTGTCTGTCATTGTTATCTTGTCTTAGACTGAAGAGCTCTTTTGTCATCACTTGGTATCAGTTGTCTGTCATTGTTATCTTGTCTTAGACTGAAGAGCTCTTTTGTCATCACTTGGTATCAGTTGTCTGTCATTGTTAACTTGTCTTAGACTGAAGAGCTATTTTGTCATCACTTGGTATCAGTTGTCTGTCATTGTTAACTTGTCTTTGACTGAAGAGCTCTTTTGTCATCACTTGGTATCAGTTGTCTGTCATTGTTAACTTGTCTTTGACTGAAGAGCTCTTTTGTCATCACTTGGTATCAGTTGTCTGTCATTGTTAACTTGTCTTAGACTGAAGAGCTCTTTTGTCATCACTTGGTATCAGTTGTTTGTCATTGTTAACTTGTCTTAGACTGAAGAGCTATTTTGTCATCACTTGGTATCAGTTGTCTGTCATTGTTAACTTGTCTTTGACTGAAGAGCTCTTTTGTCATCACTTGGTATCAGTTGTCTGTCATTGTTAACTTGTCTTAGACTGAAGAGCTCTTTTGTCATCACTTGGTATCAGTTGTTTGTCATTGTTAACTTGTCTTAGACTGAAGAGCTCTTTTGTCATCACTTGGTATCAGTTGTCTGTCATTGTTAACTTGTCTTAGACTGAAGAGCTCTTTTGTCATCACTTGGTATCAGTTGTCTGTCATTGTCAACTTGTCTTAGACTGAAGAGCTCTTTTGTCATCACTTGGTATCAGTTGTCTGTCATTGTTAACTTGTCTTAGACTGAAGAGCTCTTTTGTCATCACTTGGTATCAGTTGTCTGTCATTGTTATCTTGTCTTAGACTGAAGAGCTCTTTTGTCATCGCTTGGTATCAGTTGTTTGTCATTGTTAACTTGTCTTAGACTGAAGAGCTCGTTTGTCATCACTTGGTATCAGTTGTCTGTCATTGTTAACTTGTCTTAGACTGAAGAGCTCTTTTGTCATCACTTGGTATCAGTTGTCTGTCATTGTTAACTTGTCTTACACTGAAGAGCTCTTTTGTCATCGCTTGGTATCAGTTGTCTGTCATTGTTAACTTGTCTTAGACTGAAGAGCTCTTTTGTCATCACTTGGTATCAGTTGTCTGTCATTGTTAACTTGTCTTACACTGAAGAGCTCTTTTGTCATCGCTTGGTATCAGTTGTCTGTCATTGTTAACTTGTCTTAGACTGAAGAGCTCTTTTGTCATCGCTTGGTATCAGTTGTCTGTCATTGTTAACTTGTCTTAGACTGAAGAGCTCTTTTGTCATCACTTGGTATCAGTTGTCTGTCATTGTTAACTTGTCTTAGACGGAAGAGCTCTTTTGTCATCACTTGGTATCAGTTGTCTGTCATTGTTAACTTGTCTTTGACTGAAGAGCTCTTTTGTCATCACTTGGTATCAGTTGTCTGTCATTGTTAACTTGTCTTAGACTGAAGAGCTCTTTTGTCATCACTTGGTATCAGTTGTTTGTCATTGTTAACTTGTCTTAGACTGAAGAGCTCTTTTGTCATCACTTGGTATCAGTTGTCTGTCATTGTTAACTTGTCTTAGACTGAAGAGCTCTTTTGTCATCGCTTGGTATCAGTTGTCTGTCATTGTTAACTTGTCTTAGACTGAAGAGCTTTGCCTTCCATTGACATTCTACTAAATTTGAACTTTGTTAGAGATAGTTCTAACCATTTGATTGATAACAGGAGGGAGGTTTGCAAACTCCACAGACATGAAATATGTATCGAAATCAACTACAGTGATATGTTTTATTATACAAGCATTATACCTAACTATGATGTTATTACCATATGGTCGCTCATTAGCAATTTGTTCTATTCCACGAAAATTAAGCAGAATGTTTACAAAATAGTGAATGAATGACAGATGGAAATTGTACTATTGCACTTTAGGTAAATATTAGTATTCTCTCTTGAAGTATTGTAAAAATTGTTAGATGGAGTTAGACAAAGGTTTTGATGATAAATTTAGAAATTTTATGGTAAACTTAAAAAGATCTAAAATAATCCAGATTCTACATGAACAATCACCAAATTATCTTTTGCTGAGTCAGAGGATTTCAAATTCAAGATGGCACCTTTGTCAGTCAGTAGGACATGGCATAACATGGGACCATAGTGAAATCTTGTTTACAATCCTTATTCTTAGAGCTTCTGATCCTAATATCTACCATGGTCATCTGTGGTGTAAGAGATATGTATTAAACACTGGTCTGGTAAACTAAAGGACTTTGTAAAATTGGTAATTCCTGTTTTTCTTCATTTTGGAGACAGAACATGGAGCTGAAAATTGCCCTAGTCAGTATATGTAGACATTTTCAGTGCATGAAGTAAGATTTATTATGAAATAGATAAAAAAAAAAATCATCTGTATGGAGTTAACAATGTTCACCTCACTCATTATAAACCAATATTAAATGTTGAGAAGTGGGGAATCCAGTGTTCACACTTAAAATAGAATGGTCAATGGGCTTTTTGTATGACTTGTTAACTGAATCACATTTTATTCTTCTGCAAAACTGATCAACCAGATGGAACCAAGCTTTGCAGTAATGATCCCTCATGTTAGTACTGCACCTAATATTAAGTAAGTTGTTAAATAATTATGAGGAACCAGCTGTAGAAATGCTACACTATTTGGTATGCAGCATCTGATTATTGGGAACTGTAGAGTTATGTAAAGGACTCATCACTACATTTGATATCTAGGGTTTTATTGCAACGGAGATTAAAAAAAATATTATCATTATTTTTATGCATATATAAATGGCATGAATCATCATTTTGATACACAGATTCAAGCTTGCAGAAAGATCCCAGGTTCTGTGGTGGTCTAAAATTTTGCATGGGCTGCAATGGATTAAATTTAAAAAAGTAGTACTGGACTATTCCTGAGAATCAGGAATGGATATAATATTGTATTTGACATATTTATCCTAGTGAAATTGAGATTCAGTCTTGTACAAATGAAAGCACATTGATGTATGGGGTCCAAGTCCCGAGGACCCAAAGTATAACATGGGCAGTATTCAAGGAAATATTTAAGAAAGAGAATTGAAAATGTAATTGTGCATACATGTAGCATGTATCATTATTTTGATACTAATGTAAAAGCTTTCATAAATGGAGACCCCAGGGTATATTTGGTTCAAATTTTACATAGGCTGCAATGAAAAAAATATTCTTCAGCACCAGAAATGGAAATATTATTGGGTTTGGTTCAACTTTGGCAAGTAACCTTGAGATTCAAATATCTGTACAATTGAAGCTTAGGTTTGTATGTGTTCTAAGAGTATATAAATAGGCTGTCTTGGGGAAACTTTTAAGAAATCATTTTCTTAAAAAAACAGAAATGGACATACAATTATATATGTTATGAATCAATATTGTTATTTACCAATAAATTCCCAGAGTGTATTGTGTCTAAAGTGTAGGATAGACAACAATGAGGAAACTTTAAAGAAATGATTTTTTTGTAAAGAATCACATTCCCCTGCAACCGGTGATTACGATATTTCACCACTCGAGATATAAAAAGGGATAGTAATCCATTGGTAGCAGAGTGAGAATCTGTTTTTGCTATGACCAAAAAATATATAAAAAAAATTAAAAGTTATTGATGCCCATCGTTATTGACCGTCGAAAAGAAATTGGCGGGAATTCTCATGTAGAAAGTTGCTCAACTATGGTGATAAAAATATTATGAACATTTTACCAACTAGTTTAACATGTCAATGCGTGAATCGCGTACGTGATACCGATGATGCAGGTTCAAGTTATCACAAATCTAGACCTCAGGATATATGGGGTTTAATACCTTGTTCTCCAAATATTAAAATAGGCTGGAATTGGAAACATTTTCAAGTTGACGTAAGAAAAATGGGAATAATATTTGGCATGAAATAGCATTGTGGTGTGTCGAACTATTTGTACAGATGAAGGTGCCGTGATCTATCTTATCAAAATTATACACATGCTACGATATGCCATAAAAATCTTCTTTACCAGATTAGGTACAGTTCATGTGAGCCTTTTGTTGAAATTCATTGCAGATCTCACCGAAACAATTAAATTTAGATTTGAAATAATAGTTCCATGTGTTGATTTTGTAATGTTGTGTTCGCATCTTAATTCCCATCAGATGACATTTTTATCTACCTATACTAATAAACATATCTAAATTACCTCCGACGTTGTCAGTATGATGACGTCATCATGTGCGTCCGTTACTGCGGGAGGAAAATCAATGGTTTTTTTAATAGATACTAATTGAAAACCTTTTAACATATCACTTCTTGTCTGTTTACCACAAATGTACATTGGAGGTATTGTCTATATGTATTTGCTTCGATACTGATATATTAGATATACTTATTACTGAAATTTACAGTTTCTAAATAATGTAGTTATTAATCAAACTAAGATTCTCCTCCCTCAGCCCAGGCATAGGTGACCTTAGTTCTCCTCCCTCAGCCCAGGCATAGGTGACCTTAGTTCTCCTCCCTCAGCCCAGACAGAGGTGACCTTAGTTCTCCTCCCTCAGCCCAGGCATAGGTGACCTTAGTTTTCCTCCCTCAGCCCAGACAGAGGTGACCTTAGTTCTCCTCCCTCAGTCCAGACAGAGGTGACGTTAGTTCTCCTCCCTCAGCCCAGACAGAGGTGACCTTAGTTCTCCTCCCTCATCCCAGACAGAGGTGACCTTAGTTCTCCCTCAGCCCAGACAGAGGTGACCTTAGTTCTCCTCCCTCACCCCAGACAGAGGTGACCTTAGTTCTCCTCCCTCACCCCAGACAGAGGTGACCTTAGTTCTCCTCCCTCAGCCCAGACATAGGTGACCTTAGTTCTCCTCCCTCACCCCAGACAGAGGTGACCTTAGGTCTCCTCCCTCAGCCCAGACAGAGGTGACCTTAGTTCTCCTCCCTCAGCCCAGACAGAGGTGACCTTAGTTCTCCTCCCTCAGCCCAGACAGAGGTGACCTTAGTTCTCCTCCCTCAGCCCAGACAGAGGTGACCTTAGTTCTCCTCCCTCAGCCCAGACAGAGGTGACCTTAGTTCTCCTCCCTCAGCCCAGGCAGAGGTGACCTTAGTTCTCCTCCCTCAGCCCAGACAGAGGTGACCTTAGTTCTCCCTCAGCCCAGACAGAGGTGACCTTAGTTCTCCTTCCTCAGCCCAGACAGAGGTGATCTTAGTTCTCCTCCCTCAGCCCAGGCATGGGTGACCTTAGTTCTCCTCCCTCAACCCAGACAGAGGTGACCTTAGTTCTCCTGCCTCAGCCCAGACAGAGCTGACCTTAGTTCTCCTCCCTCAGCCCAGGCATGGGTGACCTTAGTTCTCCTCCCTCAGCCCAGACAGAGGTGACCTTAGTTCTCCTCCCTCAGCCCAGACAGAGGTGACCTTAGTTCTCCTCCCTCAGCCCAGGCAGAGGTGACCTTAGTTCTCCTCCCTCAGCCCAGACAGAGGTGACCTTAGTTCTCCCTCAGCCCAGACAGAGGTGACCTTAGTTATCCTTCCTCAGCCCAGACAGAGGTGATCTTAGTTCTCCTCCCTCAGCCCAGGCATGGGTGACCTTAGTTCTCCTCCCTCACCCCAGACAGAGGTGACCTTAGTTCTCCTGCCTCAGCCCAGACAGAGCTGACCTTAGTTCTCCTCCCTCAGCCCAGGCATGGGTGACCTTAGTTCTCCTCCCTCAGCCCAGACAGAGGTGACCTTAGTTCTCCTCCCTCAGCCCAGACAGAGGTGACCTTAGTTCTCCTCCCTCAGCCCAGGCATAGGTGACCTTAGTTCTCCTCCCTCAGCTAAGACAGAGGTGACCTTAGTTCTCCTCCCTAAGCCCACGCAGAGGTGACCTTAGTTCTCCTCCCTCAGCCCAGACAGAGGTGACCTTAGTTCTCCTCCCTCAGCCCAGGCATGGGTGACCTTAGTTCTCCTCCCTCAGCCCAGAAAGAGGTGACCTTAGTTCTCCTCCCTCAGCCCAAACAGAGGTGACCTTAGTTCTCCCTCAGCCCAGACAGAGGTGATCTTAGTTCTCCTCCCTCAGCCCAGACAGAGGTGACCTTAATTCTCCTCCCTCAGCCCAGACAGAGGTGACCTTAGTTCTCCTTCCTCAGCCCAGGCAGAGGTGATCTTAGTTCTCCTCCCTCAGCCCAGGCATGGGTGACCTTAGTTCTCCTCCCTCAGCCCAGACAGAGGTGACCTTAGTTCTCCTCCCTCAGCCCAGGCATGGGTGACCTTAGTTCTCCTCCCTCAGCCCAGACAGAGGTGACCTTAGTTCTCCTCCCTCAGCCCAGGCATGGGTGACCTTAGTTCTCCTCCCTCAGCCCAGACAGAGGTGACCTTAGTTCTCCTCCCTCAGCCCAGACAGAGGTGACCTTAGTTCTCCTCCCTCAGCCCAGGCATAGGTGACCTTAGTTCTCCTCCCTCAGCCCAGGCATGGGTGACCTTAGTTCTCCTCCCTCAGCCCAGACAGAGGTGACCTTAGTTCTCCTCCCTCAGCCCAGACAGAGGTGACCTTAGTTCTCCTCCCTCAGCCCAGGCATGGGTGACCTTAGTTCTCCTCCCTCAGCCCAGACAGAGGTGACCTTAGTTCTACTCCCTCAGCCCAGGCATGGGTGACCTTAGTTCTCCTCTCTCAGCCCAGACAGAGGTGACCTTAGTTCTCCTCCCTCAGCCCAGGCAAGGTAACCTTAGTTCTCCTCCCTTAGCCCAGAAAGAGGTGACCTTAGTTCTGCTCTCTCAGCCCAGACAGAGGTGACCTTAGTTCTCCCTCAGCCCAGACAGAGGTGACCTTCGTTCTCCTCCCTCAGCCCAGACAGAGGTGACCTTAGTTCTCCTCCCTCAGCCCAGACAGAGGTGACCTTAGTTCTCCTCCCTCAGCACAGGCAGAGGTGACCTTAGTTCTCCTCCCTCAGCCCAGACAGAGGTGACCTTAGTTCTCCTCCCTCAGCCCAGACATAGGTGACCTTAGTTCTCCTCCCTCAGCCCAGACAGAGGTGACCTTAGTTCTCCTCCCTCAACCCAGGCATAGGTGACCTTAGTTCTCCTCCCTCAGCCCAGACAGAGGTGACCTTAGTTCTCCTCCCTCAGCCCAGACAGAGGTGACCTTAGTTCTCCTCCCTCAGCCCAGGCATAGGTGACCTTAGTTCTCCTCCCTCAGCCCAGACAGAGGTGACCTTAGTTCTCCTCCCTCAGCCCAGACAGAGGTGACCTTAGTTCTCCTCCCTCAGCCCAGACAGAGGTGACCTTAGTTCTCCTCCCTCAGCCCAGGCATAGGTGACCTTAGTTCTCCTCCCTCAGCCCAGACAGAGGTGACCTTAGTTCTCCTCCCTCAGCCCAGACAGAGGTGACCTTAATTCTCCTCCCTCAGCCCAGACAGAAGTGACCTTAGTTCTCCTCCCTCAGCCCAGACAGAGGTGACCTTAGTTCTCCTCCCTCAGCCCAGACAGAGGTGACCTTAGTTCTCCTCCCTCAGCCCAGACAAAGGTGACCTTAGTTCTCCTCCCTCAGCCCAGGCAGAGGTGACCTTAGTTCTCTTCCCTCAGCCCAGACAGAGGTGACCTTAGTTCTCCTCCCTCAGCCCAGGCAGAGGTGACCTTAGTTCTCCTCCCTCAGCCCAGACAGAGGTGACCTTAGTTCTCCTCCCTCATCCCAGGCATAGGTGACCTTAGTTCTCCTCCCTCAGCCCAGACAGAGGTGACCTTAGTTCTCCTCCTTCAGCCCAGACAGAGGTGACCTTAGTTCTCCTCCCTCAGCCCAGGCATAGGTGACCTTAGTTCTCCTCCCTCAGCCCAGGCAGAGGTGACCGTAGTTCTTCTCCCTCAGCCCAGACAGAAGTGACCTTAGTTCTCCTCCCTCAGCCCAGGCATAGGTGACCTTAGTTCTCCTCCCTCAGCCCAGGCATAATTGACCTTAGTTCTCCTCCCTCAGCCCAGACAGAGGTGACCTTAGTTCTCCTCCCTCAGCCCAGGCATAGGTGACCTTAGTTCTCCTCCCTCAGCCCAGGCAGAGGTGACCCTAGTTCTCCTCCCTCCGCCCAGACAGAGATGACCTTAGTTCTCCTCCCTCAGCCCAGGCATAGGTGACCTTAGTTCTCCTTCCTCAGCCCAGACAGAAGTGACCTTAGTTCTCCTCCCTCAGCCCAGACAGAGGTGACCTTAGTTCTCCTCCCTCAGCCCAGGCATAGTTGACCTTAGTTCTCCTCACTCAGCCCAGACAGAGGTGACCTTAGTTCTCCTCCCTCAGCCTAGGCATAGGTGACCTTAGTTCTCCCTCCCTCAGCCCAGGCATAGGTGACCTTAGTTCTCCTCCCTCAGCCCAGGCAGAGGTGACCCTAGTTCTCCTCCCTCCGCCCAGACAGAGATGACCTTAGTTCTCCTCCCTCAGCCCAGGCATAGGTGACCTTAGTTCTCCTCCCTCAGCCCAGACAGAGGTGACCTTAGTTCTCCTCCCTCAGCCCAGACATAGATGACCTTAGTTCTCCTCCCTCAGCCCAGACAGAGGTGACCTTAGTTCTCCTCCCTCAGCCCAGGCATAGGTGACCTTAGTTCTCCTCCCTCAGCCCAGGCAGAGGTGACCGTAGTTCTTCTCCCTCAGCCCAGACAGAAGTGACCTTAGTTCTCCTCCCTCAGCCCAGGCATAGGTGACCTTAGTTCTCCTCCCTCAGCCCAGGCATAGTTGACCTTAGTTCTCCTCCCTCAGCCCAGACAGAGGTGACCTTAGTTCTCCTCCCTCATCCCAGGCATAGGTGACCTTAGTTCTCCTCCCTCAGCCCAGACAGAGGTGACCTTAGTTCTCCTCCCTCAGCCCAGGCATAGGTGACCTTAGTTCTCCTTCCTCAGCCCAGACATAAATGACCTTAGTTCTCCTCCCTCAGCCCAGACAGAGGTGACCTTAGTTCTCCTCCCTCAGCCCAGGCATAGGTGACCTTAGTTCTCCTCCCTCAGCCCAGGCAGAGGTGACCGTAGTTCTTCTCCCTCAGCCCAGACAGAAGTGACCTTAGTTCTCCTCCCTCAGCCCAGGCATAGTTGACCTTAGTTCTCCTCCCTCAGCCCAGACATAGGTGACCTTAATTCTCCTCCCTCAGCCCAGGCAGAGGTGACTTTAATTCTCCTGCCTCAGCCCAGACAGAGGTGACCTTAGTTCTCCTCCCTCAGCCCAGGCAGAGGTGATTTTAATTCTCCTGCCTCAGCCCAGACAGAGGTGACCTTAGTTCTCCTCCCTCAGCCCAGGCATAAGTGACCTTAGTTCTCCTCCCTCAGCCCAGACAGAGGTGACCTTAGTTCTCCTCCCTCAGCCCAGACAGAGGTGACCTTAGTTCTCCTCCCTCAGCCCAAGCATAGGTGACATTAGTTCTCCTCCCTCAGCCCATGCATAGGTGACCTTAGTTCTCCTCCCTCAGCCCAGGCATAGGTGACCTTAGTTCTCCTCCCTCAGCCCAGGCATAGGTGACCTTAGTTCTCATCCCTCAGCCCAGGCAGAGGTGACCTTAGTTCTCCTCCCTCAGCCCAGACAGAGGTGACCTTAGTTCTCCTCCCTCAGCCCAAGCAGAGGTGACCTTAGTTCTCCTCCCTCAGCCCAGACAGAGGTGACATTAGTTCTTCTCCCTCAGCCCAGACAGAGGTGACCTTAGTTCTCCTCCCTCAGCCCAGACAGAGGTGACCTTAGTTCTCCTCCCTCAGCCCAGGCATAGGTGACCTTAGTTCTCCTCCCTCAGCACAGGCAGAGGTGACCTTAGTTCTCCTCCCTCAGCCCAGACAGAGGTGACCTTAGTTCTCCTCCCTCAGCCCAGGCATAGGTGACCTTAGTTCTCCTCCCTCGGCCCAGACATAGGTGACCTTAGTTCTCCTCCCTCAGCCCAGACAGAGGTGACCTTAGTTCTCCTCCCTCAGCCCAGGCATAGGTGACCTTAGTTCTCCTCCCTCAGCCCAGACAGAGGTGACCTTAGTTCTCCTCCCTCAGCCCAGGCATAGGTGACCTTAGTTCTCCTCCCTCAGCCCAGACATAGATGACCTTAGTTCTCCTCCCTCAGCCCAGACATAGATGACCTTAGTTCTCCTCCCTCAGCCCAGACAGAGGTGACCTTAGTTCTCCTCTCTCAGCCCAGACAGAGGTGACCTTAGTTCTCCTCCCTCAGCCCAGGCATAGGTGACCTTAGTTCTCCTCCCTCAGCCCAGGCATAGGTGACCTTAGTTCTCCTCCCTCAGCCCAGGCAGAGGTGACCTTAGTTCTCCTCCCTCAGCCCAGACAGAGGTGACCTTAGTTCTCCTCCCTCAGCCCAAGCAGAGGTGACCTTAGTTCTCCTCCCTCAGCCCAGACAGAGGTGACATTAGTTCTTCTCCCTCAGCCCAGACAGAGGTGACCTTAGTTCTCCTCCCTCAGCCCAGGCATAGGTGACCTTAGTTCTCCTCCCTCAGCCCAGGCAGAGGTGACCTTAGTTCTCCTCCCTCAGCACAGGCAGAGGTGACCTTAGTTCTCCTCCCTCAGCCCAGACAGAGGTGACCTTAGTTCTCCTCCCTCAGCCCAGGCATAGGTGACCTTAGTTCTCCTTCCTCGGCCCAGACAGAGGTGACCTTAGTTCTCCTCCCTCAGCCCAGACAGAGGTGACCTTAGTTCTCCTCCCTCAGCCCAGGCTTAGGTGACCTTAGTTCTCCTCCCTCAGTCCAGACAGAGGTGACCTTAGTTCTCCTCCCTCAGCCCAGGCATAGGTGACCTTAGTTCTCCTCCCTCAGCCCAGACAGAGGTGACCTTAGTTCTCCTCCCTCATCCCAGGCATAGGTGACCTTAGTTCTCCTCCCTCAGTCCAGACAGAGGTGACCTTAGTTCTCCTCCCTCAGCCCAGGCATAGGTGACCTTAGTTCTCCTCCTTCAGCCGAGACAGAGGTGACCTTAGTTCTCCTCTCCAGCCCAGGCATAGGTGACCTTAGTTCTCCTCCCTCAGCCCAGACATAGATGACCTTAGTTCTCCTCCCTCAGCCCAGACATAGATGACCTTAGTTCTCCTTCATCAGCCCAGACAGAGGTGACCTTAGTTCTCCTCCCTCAGCCCAGATAGAGGTGACCTTAGTTCTCCTCCCTCAGCCCAGGCATAGGTGACCTTAGTTCTCCTCCCTCGGCCCAGGCAGAGGTGACCTTAGTTCTCCTCCCTCAGCCCAGACATAGGTGACCTTAGTTCTCCCTCAGCCCAGGCATAGGTGACCTTAGTTCTCCTCCCTCAGCCCAGGCATAGGTGACCTTAGTTCTCCTCCCTCAGCCCAGGCAGAGGTGACCTTAGTTCTCCTCCCTCAGCCCAGACAGAGGTGACCTTAGTTCTCCTCCCTCAGCCCAAGCAGAGGTGACCTTAGTTCTCCTCCCTCAGCCCAGACAGAGGTGACCTTAGTTCTTCTCCCTCAGCCCAGACAGAGGTGACCTTAGTTCTCCTCCCTCAGCCCAGACAGAGGTGACCTTAGTTCTCCTCCCTCAGCCCAGGCATAGGTGACCTTAGTTCTCCTCCCTCAGCACAGGCAGAGGTGACCTTAGTTCTCCTCCCTCAGCCCAGACAGAGGTGACCTTAGTTCTCCTCCCTCAGCTCAGGCATAGGTGACCTTAGTTCTCCTCCCTCGGCCCAGACAGAGGTGACCTTAGTTCTCCTCCCTCAGCCCAGACAGAGGTGACCTTAGTTCTCCTCCCTCAGCCCAGGCTTAGGTGACCTTAGTTCTCCTCCCTCAGTCCAGGCATAGGTGACCTTAGTTCTCCTCCCTCAGCCCAGACAGAGGTGACCTTAGTTCTCATCTCCAGCCCAGGCATAGGTGACCTTAGTTCTCCTCCCTCAGTCCAGACAGAGGTGACCTTAGTTCTCCTCCCTCAGCCCAGGCATAGGTGACCTTAGTTCTCCTCCCTCAGCCCAGACAGAGGTGACCTTAGTTCTCATCTCCAGCCCAGGCATAGGTGACCTTAGTTCTCCTCCCTCAGCCCAGACATAGTTGACCTTAGATCTCCTCCCTCAGCCCAGACAGAGGTGACCTTAGTTCTCCTCCCTCAGCCCAGATAGAGGTGACCTTAGTTCTCCTCCCTCAGCCCAGACAGAGGTGACCTTAGTTCTCCTCCCTCAGCCCAGACATAGTTGACCTTAGATCTCCTCCCTCAGCCCAGACAGAGGTGACCTTAGATCTCCTCCCTCAGCACAGGCATAGGTGACCTTAGTTCTCCTCCCTCAGCCCAGGCAGAGGTGACCTTAATTCTGCTGCCTCAGCCCAAACAGAGGTGACCTTAGTTCTCCTCCCTCAGCCCAGGCATAGGTGACCTTAGTTCTCCTCCCTCAGCCCAGACATAGGTGACCTTAGTTCTCCTCCCTCAGCCCAGACAGAGGTGACCTTAGTTCTCCTCCCTCAGCCCAGATAGAGGTGACCTTAGTTCTCCTCCCTCAGCCCAAGCAGAGGTGACCTTAGTTCTCCTCCCTCAGCCCAGACAGAGGTGACTTTAGTTCTTCTCCCTCAGCCCAGACAGAGGTGACCTTAGTTCTCCTCCCTCAGCCCAGACAGAGGTGACCTTAGTTCTCCTCCCTCAGCCGAGGCATAGGTGACCTTAGTTCTCCTCCCTCAGCCCAGGCAGAGGTGACCTTAGTTCTCCTCCCTCAGCCCAGACAGAGGTGACCTTAGTTCTTCTCCCTCAGCCCAGGCATAGGTGACCTTAGTTCTCCTCCCTCAGCCCAGACAGAGGTGACCTTAGTTCTCCTCCCTCAGCCCAGACAGAGGTGACCTTAGTTCTCCTCCCTCAGCCCAGACAGAGGTGACCTTAGTTCTCCTCCCTCAGCCCAGACAGAGGTGACCCTAGTTCTCCTCCCTCAGCCCAGACAGAGGTGACCTTAGTTCTCCTCCCTCAGCCCAGACATAGGTGACCTTAGTTCTCCTCCCTCAGCCCAGATAGAGGTGACCTTAGTTCTCCTCCCTCAGCCCAGACAGAGGTGACCTTAGTTCTCCTCCCTCAGCCCAGACAGAGGTGACCTTAGTTCTCCTTCCTCAGCCCAGACAGAGGTGACCTTAGTTCTCCTCCCTCAGCCCAGACAGAGGTGACCCTAGTTCTCCTCCCTCAGCCCAGACAGAGGTGACCTTAGTTCTCCTCCCTCAGCCCAGACAGAGGTGACCTTAGTTCTCCTCCCTCAGCCCAGACAGAGGTGACCTTAGTTCTCCTCCCTCATCCCAGACAGAGGTGACCTTCGTTCTCCTCCCTCAGCCCAGACATAGGTGACCTTAGGTCTCCTCTCTCAGCCCAGACATAAGTGACCTTAGTTCTCCTCCCTCAACCCAGACATAGGTGACCTTAGTTCTCCTCCCTCAGCCGAGACAGAGGAGCCCTTAGTTCTCCTCCCTCAGCCCAGACAGAGGTGACCTTAGTTCTCCTCTCTCAGACATAGGTGACCTTAGTTCTCCCTCAGCCCAGACAGAGGTGACCTTAGTTCTCCCCCCTCAGACAGAGGTGACCTTAGTTCTCCTCCCTCAGACATAGGTGACCTTAGTTCTCCTCCCTCAGACATAGGTGACCTTAGTTCCCCTCCCCCAGACATAGGTGACCTTAGTTCTCCTCCCTCAGACATAGGTGACCTTCGTTCTCCTCCCTCAGACAGAGATGACCTTAGTTCTCCTCCCTCAGACATAGGTGACCTTAGTTCTCCTCCCTCAGACAGAGGTGACCTTAGTTCTCCTCTCTCAGACATAGGTGACCTTAGTTCTCCTCCCTCAGACAGAGGTGACCTCAGTTCTCCTTCTTCAGACAGAGGTGACCTTGGTTCTCCTCCCTCAGACAGAGGTTACCTTAGCAGATTTTGGATATCCTGTTAAGGCCTTTTAGTTTTATTTCTGCCAAAACTTAAATTATTTGGCTGTCCGATTTGTTTTTTGAGCGTACCTGATGAAGGATGTTCCGGAAATGCGTCGTGCACACTAAATTTGATATCTACATTTTTTATTATAGAATTTGTTCTCATGATTTTCATCCTCCAATACCTTCACTGTGTGTCGATTCTAGCTTCTGCTAGGCTAAAATGATCATGCTAGATAGTAGTACAGACATTGTGGTAGGTTTATGTTTTAATGTAACATTCTGTATTTCTGCCAACACATGACTTATTTAAACATGATATATGACTGATTTTATAGAACCCTTTTGTGTTCTGGTGTAAGTCATCGATTCTCAATCGGTTGTAAACGTGTAATGCGTTTTCCGGTGTGTTGTAAAGACACGTGCATCTTGATTGATATACGCTGTTTTTAATTAAAGAAAGTGAAAAGCAGTCAAACGTATGCCGATGTATATTATCGTGAATTTAACCATTTTGAAATGTTTATTATCGTTTTGCATAATTGTTTAATTTATACTTAAGCTTTGATATGGTTCATGTTAATGGTCGTCGATCACTGTCTGTTGTAAGACGGTTTATAAACGCCAGACCCGTTTATATTTGCAGCATATGTTGCATAAAATAAATCTTGTATAGATAGGCTTATTACATTTTACATTCCAAAAACCTTCATGTTTTACTGTTATTTATACTCGTGTTTATTTCGGAGAGTGAATTTATATGTCAAAAGTCATAACAAAATCATTAATATGATAAATGTATACTGTCTTGTGAAACAAATATAATATTTCAATTATCTTCTTCTGATTATTTGCTCGCCATGGGCCATGTGATCTATTAACTTAACTTCCGTTATTGTATATCTCAAATCTATAAACTATAATGTTATACTTAGTAGCACTTACTAAACCAAAGATGGCTTCAGGGGTCAAGTACACCTGATGATTAGCTTGATATGAATTATATCTCCTTATCAAAAACATCATTTTTGCTTTAATAAAAACAAAAAAATACCGCATGGTCAAAACAGTTCCAAAATTCAATAGAAAAATCGTAGAAACGTGTGCAAAATCGATGCCCCCTAACACACATAATGAAGAAATTTACCATTTAATAGAACATAACAAAGTTTGTGTGCTTTTTTTCGTTCTTTTTATATTGGTATTGTTAAGTAAAACGGCTTTATTTGAAAAGAAGTAAACCAGAAACTAAGGCGAGATAAAAAAAATTGTAATCCAATATAGAAAAGCAAACACGTGGCAAGAAATTAAACAGAGATGAAAAACAAACAGTTATCAACGTGAACAAATATAGAAAAGAGGAGCAACAGACCTCATCAAACACTGGGGGTGACCACATGGGCTCCGGTAGTTCATATTCGACATGCGACATCTCCGTATTACTCTTGGTAATTGTCTAAGTCCAGTATATGTCGCAAACAAGGTCTGGAGATCAGAACAGAAACAGTTCGTGTTTATCTTGATGATTTGTATGTATTGTTTGGGGGTGGTAGTGGCGTGTGTGTCGGGGGGGGGGGGGGGTAACCGAATGGTATAATATGAGTATTATAGTCCGTTTGGGTTGTTATAATATTTACAGATTAATAAATGGGCATTTCCATATTGGCCTGGTTATCATCCCGAGACCCCCATATTGGCCCGAGACGCAGTCGAGGGTCAATATGGGTCGAGGAATGATAACCAGGCCAATATGGAAATGCAGATGTATTAAACTATTTATTACATACTTCCGACATCTAGAAAAGAGACACCCATATTGGCCTGAGACGAAGTCGAGGCCCATATTGGCCCAGGCAATATGGGCCTCGATATGGAAATGATCTTGTAGTAATCCAATAACCGGTTATTTTCCCGGGGTGTGAAAATATGGACAGTTTACTTCCGGTCATATTGGTCATACAAAAATACCTTTATTTGAACTAAGTATGTAATAAGAGTAGTATAGTCCGTTTGGGGTGGAATAATATGAGCGTTATAGTCCGTTTGGGGTGGTATAATATGAGTGTTATAGTCCGTTTGGGGTGGTATAATATGAGTGTTATAGTCCGTTTGGGGTGGTATAATATGAGTGTTATAGTCCGTTTGGGGTGGTATAATATGAGTGTTATAGTCCGTTTGGGGTGGTATAATATGAGTGTTATAGTCCGTTTGGGGTGGTATAATATGAGTGTTATAGTCCGTTTGCGTTAGAACAAATATCTTCTTTTACTCATTGGAGTGTATGGGGAATACATGAAGTACAAAATGGAAAATCACTGATGTGTATGGACCCAAATTGATCTTGAATATTATTCCGTTATTGGATAATATTTTACAAAGTCAATACAAAGCATGTATTTTTCGCACTGGGTATATTTCAACACATGAACCAAAAGGAACGTTGTCTGAAAATCAATCCTACTCTCAGAAAGAGTTAAATAATTAGATACCAATCCGTTAAACCAAAGATGACTGTCAACGTGGAAAATATTCCAAAGCACCTGAGTTAACCCTCAGTTTTTAGTGTGATTCCAGTTGCTCAATCTTTAGTTTTCTGTATTGTATTTTGTCGATCATTGTATGTCCTTTTTGTTTTGTCCATTGTGGTGTCCATCCTTCTTAGATTTGTGATTTCTGATTACCCCTTTGGTATCTTAGATTTCTGATTTCTGATTACCCCTTTGGTATCTTAGATTTCTGATTTCTGATTACTCGTTTGGTATCTTAGATTTCTGATTTCTGATTACTCCTTTGGTATCTTAGATTTGTGAATTCTGATTACCCCTTTGGTATCTTAGATTTCTGATTTCTGATTACTCCTTTGGTATCTTAGATTTGTGATTTCTGATTACCCCTTTGGTATCTTAGATTTCTGATTACTCCTTTGGTATCTTAGATTTCTGATTTCTGATTACCCCTTTGGTATCTTAGATTTCTGATTTCTGATTACCCCTTTGGTATCTTAGATTTCTGATTACCCCTTTGGTATATTAAATTTCTGATTTCTGATTACCCCTTTGGTATCTTAGATTTCTGATTACCCCTTTGGTATCTTATATTTCTGATTTCTGATTACGCCTTTGGCATCTTAGATTTCTGATTTCTGATTACCCCTTTGGTATTTTAGATTTCTGATTTCTGATTACCCCTTTGGTATCTTAGATTTCTGATTACCCCTTTGGTATCTTAGATTTCTGATTACCCATTTGGTATCTTAGATTTCTGATTTCTGATTACCTCTTTGGTATCTTAGATTTCTGATTACCCCTTTGGTATCTTAGATTTCTGATTACCCCTTTGGTATCTTAGATTTCTGATTGCCCCTTTGGTATCTTAGATTTCGGATTACCCCTTTGGTATCTTAGATTTCTGATTACCCCTTTGGTATCTTAAATTTCTTATTTCTGATTACCCCTTTGGTTTCTTAGATTTCTGATTTCTGATTACCCCTTTGGTATCTTAGATTTATGATTTATGATTACTTCTTTGGTATCTTAGATTTCTGATTTCTGATTACCCCTTTGGTATTTTAGATTTCTGATTACCCCTTTGGTATCTTAGATTTCTGATTACCTCTTTGGTATCTTAGATTTCCGATTACCCCTTTGGTATCTTAGATTTATGATTTCTGATTACCCCTTTGGTATCTTAGATTTATGATTTCTGATTACCCCTTTGGTATCTTAGATTTATGATTTCTGATTACCCCTTTGGTATCTTAGATTTTTGATTTCTGATTACCCCTTTGGTATCTTAGATTTCTGATTGATTTCTGATTACCCCTTTGATATCTTAGATTTCTGATTACCACTTGGGTATCTTAGATTTCTGATTTCTGATTACGCCTTTGGTATCTTAGATTTCTGATTACCCCTTTGGTATCTTAGATTTCTGATTTCTGATTACCCCTTTGGTATCTTAGATTTCTGATTTCTGATTACCCCTTTGGTATCTTAGATTTCTGATTACCCCTTTGGTATCTTAGATTTCTGATTACCCCTTTGGTATCTTAAAAATTCTGATTACCCCTTTGGTATCTTAGATTTCTGATTACTTCTTTGGTATCTTAGATTTCTGATTTCTGATTACCCCTTTGGTATCTTAGATTTCTGATTTCTGATTACCCCTTTGGTATCTTAGATTTCTGATTACCCCTTTGGTATCTTAGATTTCTGATTTCTGATTACCCCTTTGGTATCTTAGATTTCTGATTACCCCTTTGGTATCTTAGATTTCTGATTTCTGATTACGCCTTTGGTATCTTAGATTTCTGATTACCCCTTTGGTATCTTAGATTTCTGATTTCTGATTACCCCTTTGGTATCTTAGATTTCTGATTTCTGATTACCCCTTTGGTATCTTAGATTTCTGATTACCCCTTTGGTATCTTAGATTTCTGATTATCCCTTTGGTATCTTAAAAATTCTGATTACCCCTTTGGTATCTTAGATTTATGATTACTTCTTTGGTATCTTAGATTTCTGATTTCTGATTACCCCTTTGGTATCTTAGATTTCTGATTTCTGATTACCCCTTTGGTATCTTAGATTTCTGATTACCCCTTTGGTATCTTAGATTTCTGATTTCTGATTACCCCTTTGGTATCTTAGATTTCTGATTACCCCTTTGGTATCTTAGATTTCTGATTACCTCTTTGGTATCTTAGATTTCCGATTACCCCTTTGGTATCTTAGATTTATGATTTCTGATTACCCCTTTGGTATCTTAGATTTATGATTTCTGATTACCCCTTTGGTATCTTAGATTTATGATTTCTGATTACCCCTTTGGTATCTTAGATTTTTGATTTCTGATTACCCCTTTGGTATCTTAGATTTCTGATTGATTTCTGATTACCCCTTTGATATCTTAGATTTCTGATTACCACTTGGGTATCTTAGATTTCTGATTTCTGATTACGCCTTTGGTATCTTAGATTTCTGATTACCCCTTTGGTATCTTAGATTTCTGATTTCTGATTACCCCTTTGGTATCTTAGATTTCTGATTTCTGATTACCCCTTTGGTATCTTAGATTTCTGATTACCCCTTTGGTATCTTAGATTTCTGATTACCCCTTTGGTATCTTAAAAATTCTGATTACCCCTTTGGTATCTTAGATTTCTGATTACTTCTTTGGTATCTTAGATTTCTGATTTCTGATTACCCCTTTGGTATCTTAGATTTCTGATTTCTGATTACCCCTTTGGTATCTTAGATTTCTGATTACCCCTTTGGTATCTTAGATTTCTGATTTCTGATTACCCCTTTGGTATCTTAGATTTCTGATTACCCCTTTGGTATCTTAGATTTCTGATTTCTGATTACGCCTTTGGTATCTTAGATTTCTGATTACCCCTTTGGTATCTTAGATTTCTGATTTCTGATTACCCCTTTGGTATCTTAGATTTCTGATTTCTGATTACCCCTTTGGTATCTTAGATTTCTGATTACCCCTTTGGTATCTTAGATTTCTGATTATCCCTTTGGTATCTTAAAAATTCTGATTACCCCTTTGGTATCTTAGATTTATGATTACTTCTTTGGTATCTTAGATTTCTGATTTCTGATTACCCCTTTGGTATCTTAGATTTCTGATTTCTGATTACCCCTTTGGTATCTTAGATTTCTGATTACCCCTTTGGTATCTTAGATTTCTGATTTCTGATTACCCCTTTGGTATCTTAGATTTCTGATTACCCCTTTGGTATCTTAGATTTCTGATTACCCCTTTGGTATCTTAGATTTCTGATTACCCTTTGGTATCTTAGATTTATGATTACTTCTTTGGTATCTTAGATTTCTGATTTCTGATTACCCCTTTGGTATCTTAGATTTCTGATTATCCCTTTGGTATCTTAGATTTCTGATTGATTTCTGATTACCCCTTTGATATCTTAGATTTCTGATTACCACTTGGGTATCTTAGATTTCTGATTTCTGATTACGCCTTTGGTATCTTAGATTTCTGATTTCTGATTACCCCTTTGGTATCTTAGATTTCTGATTTCTGATTACCCCTTTGGTATCTTAGATTTCTGATTACCCCTTTGGTATCTTAGATTTCTGATTACCCCTTTGGTATCTTAAAAATTCTGATTACCCCTTTGGTATCTTAGATTTATGATTACTTCTTTGGTATCTTAGATTTCTGATTTCTGATTACCCCTTTGGTATCTTAGATTTCTGATTTCTGATTACCCCTTTGGTATCTTAGATTTCTGATTACCCCTTTGGTATCTTAGATTTCTGATTTCTGATTACCCCTTTGGTATCTTAGATTTCTGATTACCCCTTTGGTATCTTAGATTTCTGATTTCTGATTACGCCTTTGGTATCTTAGATTTCTGATTACCCCTTTGGTATCTTAGATTTATGATTTCTGATTACCCCTTTGGTATCTTAGATTTCTGATTACCCCTTTGGTATCTTAGATTTCTGATTTCTGATTACCCCTTTGGTATCTTAGATTTCTGATTACCCCTTTGGTATCTTAGATTTCTGATTATCCCTTTGGTATCTTAAAAATTCTGATTACCCCTTTGGTATCTTAGATTTATGATTACTTCTTTGGTATCTTAGATTTCTGATTTCTGATTACCCCTTTGGTATCTTAGATTTCTGATTTCTGATTACCCCTTTGGTATCTTAGATTTCTGATTTCTGATTACCCCTTTGGTATCTTAGATTTCTGATTACCCCTTTGGTATCTTAGATTTCTGATTACCCCTTTGGTATCTTAGATTTCTGATTTCTGATTACCCCTTTGGTATCTTAGATTTCTGATTACCCTTTGGTATCTTAGATTTATGATTACTTCTTTGGTATCTTAGATTTCTGATTTCTGATTACCCCTTTGGTATCTTAGATTTCTGATTATCCCTTTGGTATCTTAGATTTCTGATTTCTGATTACCCCTTTGGTATCTTAGATTTCTGATTTCTGATTACCCCTTTGGTATCTTAGATTTCTGATTTCTGATTACCTCTTTGGTATCTTAGATTTCTGGTTTCTGATTACCCCTTTGGTATCTTAGATTTACGGCTTCTGATTACCCCTTTGGTATCTTAGATTTACGGCTTCTGATTACCTCTTTGGTATCTTAGATTAATGATTTCTGATTACCCCTTTGGTATCTTAGATTTCTGATTTCTGATTACCCGTTTGGTATCTTAGATTTGATTTCTAATTACCCCTTGGGTATCTTAGATTTACGGCTTCTGATTACCCTTTTGGTATCTTAGATTTGTGATTTCTGATTACCCCTTTGGTATCTTAGATTTCTGACTTCTGATTACCCCTTTGTTATCTTAGATTTCTGATTACCCCTTTGGTATCTTAGATTTCTGATTTCTGATTACTCCTTTGGTATCTTAGATTTCTGATTTCTGATTACCCCTTTGGTATCTTAGATTTACGGCTTCTGATTACCCCTTTGGTATCTTAGATTTATGATTTCTGATTACCCCTTTGGTATCTTAGATTTCTGATTACTCCTTTGGTATCTTAGATTTCTGATTTCTGATTACCCCTTTGGTATCTTAGATTTACGGCTTCTGATTACCCCTTTGGTATCTTAGATTTATGATTTCTGATTACCCCTTTGGTATCTTCAAATATTTCTTGCAACATGTCAACAAAGGACAAAAACACTATTTTCAAGTTACGATTTAACAATGGACCAAAAACTGGGATACACACCATTATTAGATAAATAATGCCATGGACCTGAATTATTTACGACACATGTATCACACATAATAAAAAGAGTCGTTCAATGAGGTAATATTTACTTTGTGTTGTATAGGATGTACTTGTAACTTTCAATTCGCAAGATTTATTTCTTGTTACTTCTATTATGTTCATCTATAAATAATGGATTCTTAGATTGAATATGGTGTTAGGTTTGTAAGCATCTGTTGTATATCACCATATAACTAAATCCCCATACAACCATGTTTTTAAAACTAAGAAAAGAAAGGTTTATGAAAACATAAACTAATGTATGAATATTTATGTGAAATCGATGACTTTTGTTGTTGCTGCATTTTAAGGAGGAAAGCTTAATAAAATGTGAGTAACCTTTTTTGAACGGCTTTGACAATTTTAGTACAACGAGATAATCAAAACTTTTAAAAATTAAGCTGCATTACCTTTTGATGTGAGTATTATATTTATTTGCTTGTTATATCCTTGGTGACAGGTCCATTATTCACTCTATGTCGACGTGTTCATGAACGGTCATACGAATTTATACGTTAAGTGGGGGCACAAGATAGATTACAAATTATATACTAAATATTTGATTGATACTAAACATGAAACACGAAAGAAATATATTATACGTTACTTTGAAATATAACCTAATATATATATACATATACATATGCTTATTGCAAAGTCTATTTATCATATCTACTGTTATCAGATTTCACATAAATGTAGGTTTAATTATATTTCTTGACACATGGCATATGATTTGTTTGGTTTGGTTTATGGTGCTTAATGCCACTTTCAACGATATTTAAGCTATATCGTGGCAGTCATTTTTATTGGTGTAGGAAACCGGAGTACCAGGAGAAAACCATCGACCTGTCGCATGTCACTGACAAACTTTTTCACATAATGTTCTATCGAGTAGATATGATATGTTATTTTCCTCTGAATATAATAAACACTAAATAAATATTTTCGACAGATTACTATTTTTCTTACATGTATAGTTTGTCTTTAAAATAATGAATTTTAATTCTTCTTTAATTCCAAGATGTCTCCTATTAGTATACATATATCTATAATATGTTGCGAGAATTTAAATTAAAAAACTGATGAAACACTATAAAAATGTCATAGGCATATTGTAACTAGACTGATTAATTATTGTGTATGCAATTATGGTGTAGGCTTATGTAACAGACTTTGTAGAAAAGATCATAGACACGTGTAGACAACCGATAAGACAATCCCTTTTGTCCTAAAAATGGCTAACAACAAACTGGTCAACACACTTTTCTATATTTGTGACCCAAGAATATAATGTTGACCGGATCAGCATGGCGTATATGAAAACCAATCGTGCTCAAGCTGTTGACAAATTCCAACATGACATTTTAATATGTGGAATAACACTAAATCAAAGATTATTGAATAACCAATAACATCTCCCCTTATTTTTCTTTATTCGAAAGATTGTGAAAATCTTGTACTTAAAACGAGGTTCATGTCTTTGGATTTTAATTTGTATCCAGGGAGCTCCACTATAAGGTAAAGAATTAATTTAAACTGAGGTATAGTTTATATTGAGTAGGTTGGCTTATGGTGTTTAATGCCACTTTCAACATTCTTTATATTAAGTAAGGACTAATTAAAACAAGTTGTTTACAAAATGTATCAGTTTTTTGCATGAAAATTGTCATTGTTACTAAAAATGAAAATAATTTCATCATATATTTATTTGGTTAATAATGGCTTGAATTGAATCTTTGAAAGTTTTTCTTAGATTGTTTGTTTATACTTCTCGACCTCAAAGTTCTAGTTATATAAGGGTAGAGGTGGGATAGCATTAATCCTGTAACATTTTATCCACGCCATATACAAAGCCAGGATCTATATTAACATTATTCTTATGTGTCATAAACACATTTTTAAACCACAATAAACTGACCTAGCAAACAAACAGGAATTATGGTAGAATAAATACGTATATTATTTTTTTTCCAAATCATTTTATTAAACGAGTTACCACATATGGACCAACTTCATGTTCTTTTGAAACATGCTTTACATGCAACACATGTCCTTGAAAATTCTGTCAGTTTTTTTTCTTAAAAATGAAGTATGTATTTGCTTCACTATCATTATCTATTTAAACACTCTAATCTAATTAATAATTTACTAGTTTATTTCAACTAAAAATAGTTGTGAAGTTCTAGAATAGAACCTTGTGTAATCCTTCTCCTTATACATCATTATAATCATATATAGACATACAATCTGTTAATTCCCCCCAACACCCTATTCACTATATCCTCTTTTTCCATTCTAATAATTGCAAGTGTCACCTTTTTACCTGCACACATACAAATGTATACCCCTTGTCTCGTCATAATTATAGCTGTAATACTGAGTTTGGCGTTAAACAGCAATCAAATGACTAATCGACTATAAAAATATATTCATTATCAAAGTTTTAAAATATGAACAAATTCTAGATAACCAGGCATATGTTAGTCAACTTTCGCCATTACTAACAATATATACCAACACCGATATGGGTCGTTAAAGTCGTTGACCTCTGACCACAAAGTCGAACACCACTGACCTGGGTTCCCCCCCTGATACAACCCTCAAATTTAAAGGTGTTCAGAAACTTCCTGAAAGCATGTCCGCAAGACCTGCTGATGGTGACCGGACGTTAAACACCAATAACTAGCATCCTGAAAGCCTGCAACATCATCAGTCATTTCCATATAGCGACCTTCCACCTCTCTTATTAGGTCTGATAATCACGATATAGAAGTAATATTGCTTTTTAGTAACAATAAACAACGTTAATCCTAAATCTCTACATAAACAAGAGGTCCACTGTCTCTCATTCTCAGAAAACATAAATCTGAGGACAAACACTACAAATGAAGAATTGTGCTTAGATTCTGAACACAACATTTTAAGAAGTTTTTCATAGGCATTTTGACATTGACTTAAAAAGAATTAAGTATTAAAACATCACCAATTAGTTACTAATTCCCTATGAATAGGCAGCATGGTTAAATCAGCGATGTAAATATTTTAACTTGCAGTTGAAGTTCTTCATCATGAATTTCACGGATGGAACAAGTACAAGTCAACATGGCGGTGACGGCATCGACGAAGCAGAAAACAAATATACCAAAGTATATATAGGAGGACTATTTGAAGATATTGGTAATGATAAACTGCAAGATGAGTTTGAAAAGTTTGGACCGGTAGAGAAAGTGTGGATTGCAAGGAGTCCACATTCTAAAGGATATGCTTTTGTGGATTATTTTGATCCAGTTGACGCCGCACGAGCAATAAAGGAAATGAATGGAAAACAATGTTTCGGAGGGAAAATTCTTGTGCAAATTTCTCGTCCTGGAAATAAGAAAAAACATCGCTTTATAAATGATACAACGTCAGCAATCCAATATACGGATGTAAAGTTTGATTACGAATCAGAATCAACCACGGACGTAACAAGAGACTGGCGACCTCGGGACAGATCGCCAAGAAGGATTTGTAGATCTTACGAACATAATAACAGCTACCACTCTCCACATCGATATAGAGACTCATTAAATCATTCCTCAACAAGGAGGGAGAATAAATCACATGATTGTAGTCCATCCAGGAAACGTAATCAGTCACGTGACGATCGTGATTCACCCAGAAGATATAATCAGGCACGTGAAAGGAGTCGTCACAGGAGACGTAACCACTCACGTGATCGTAATTCACCTGCTAGGTATAATCAACTACACTCTCCTTCACCAAGGCTTTCATATGAAAACGATGCTCGTAATTCTAAGAATGAAAATGCAACAGAAGACCTCACATATCAGGAAAATGTTCCGTTTGAAAACGACAACGAAACAATTGAACGCATCCGCGAGGCAGTTGTACGAGAGACTGTACCACAGATTTATTCAATGATTCTAAAAGACATTCTCCTTCATGATCCATTAAAATTGCAGTGTATGCTTCCAGTTTTACCCAGTAACTTGAATAATACATCGAATATCCCTTCGAGTGCACAATTCCCAATTAATTCTCAAATAGGCACGACCTTTTTACCGAACTTCGATACAACAAACAACCAACACACTTCATTAGGCCTTCCAGAACGTCTGGCACCACAATTTGACTATACATCTGCTGTAACAATGCAAAATGGTAAAACGGCACCGAACCATCTTCCTCCATCTGTTTGTACCACAATGTTTTCTAATAAAACACCAAAGCCGAAAACTCAAAACTCGTTGTGGAACAATTCTCCGCTTATACCGGCATATGCCTCGCTGCCTTTTCCTCCCAATACTCAACCAATGGCGCAAAATTATATTTCACCAATGGCACAGACGAATAATACACAATTACAAAGTAGAGTAACACCAGCGATTTGGAATAACAGGCAACAAAGGAATGGAAACAATGGACAAACTGGAACGATTCCGATAGTCACGTATCCACATTTCACGAACGTCAAACCTCCCATTATTCCAAGTAGTAATTTCAACATCTCCTCTACTCCACGACTCCACAACCAATACGACCATCGCCAGTGAAACATTTGTTTTCAGGTAAACAGTAGATATTTAGTGTATCTTACTACAGTTTATAATAACGTTAACAGTAGATGTAGTTGTGTTATTGCTGGACATTTTAGAGATTCCTACCATGTACTTTTAAATGTATGACCTTTAAAGTATCAGCTATGTCCTGCTAGTTAATCTTGTTTATTAGACCGAATCTTATGATGCCATTATACCACACTATCGATCTTTCCTTTCTTAATTTTTGTGTTCACATTGCGCTATTTTATTGGAAATTATATAAATACATGTAGATGAGTTTTATTGTTTACTTAAGTGTAACTTCATGTCTAATTATAAAAATGTGGATAGAAGGTATTACAGAAATGAATACCATTTTAACATTTTGAAGACTTGATTTTGTCAAACAAATCTATGCTAAAGGAATAGTATGCCCCTATCAAAATTATTAATAATGAGTTCCTAGCCTGTGGCTATTAATAATGAGTTCCTAGCCTGTGGCTAACATATCCAAAGATAAAATCTTGAACGTGATTTCATTAATAATGACGTAGATATCTAAGTTAGTGCACACGACACGTTTCTGGAATAACCTTCATCTGGTACCCTCATAGTCTAAAGACTGGAATAACCTTCATCAGCTACCCTCATAGTCTAAAGATTGGAATAACCTTCATCTGGTACCCTCATAGTCTAAAGACTGGAATAACCTTCATCAGGTACCCTCATAGTCTAAAGATTAGAATAACCTTCATCATGTACCCTCATAGTCTAAAGACTGGAATTACCTTCACCATGTACCCTCATAGTCTAAAGATTGGAATAACCTTCATCTGGTACCCTCATAGTCTAAATATTGGAATAACCTTCACCATGTACCCTCATAGTCTAAAGATTGGAATAACCTTCACCATGTACCCTCATAGTCTAAAGATTGGAATAACATTCACCATGTACCCTCATAGTCTAAAGATTGGAATAACTTTCATCTGGTACCCTCATAGTCTAAAGATTGGAATAACCTTCATCATGTACCCTCATAGTCTAAAGACTGGAATAACCTTCACCATGTACCCCCATAGTCTAAAGATTGGAATAACCTTCATCATGTACCCTCATAGTCTAAAGATTGGAATAACCTTCACCATGTACCCGCATAGTCTAAAGATTGGAATAACCTTCACCATGTACTCTCATAGTCTAAAGATTGGAATAACCTTCATCATGTACCCTCATAGTCTAAAGATTGGAATAACCTTCACCATGTACCCTCATAGTCAAAATATTGGAATAACCTTCATCTGGTACCCTCATAGTCTAAAGATTGGAATAACCTTCATCTGGTACCCTCATAGTCTAAAGACTAGAATAACCTTCATCATGTACCCTCATAGTCTAAAGATTGGAATAACCTTCATCTGGTACCCTCATAGTCTAAAGATTAGAATAACCTTCATCATGTACCCTCAGAGTCTAATGACTGGAATAACCTTCACCATGTACCCTCATAGTCTAAAGATTGGAATAACCTTCACCATGTACCCTCATAGTCTAAAGATTGGAATAACCTTCATCTGGTACCCTCATAGTCTAAAGACTGGAATAATCTTCATCATGTACCCTCATAGTCTAAAGATTGGAATAACCTTCATCTGGTACCCTCATAGTCTAAAGATTAGAATAACCTTCACCATGTACCCTCATAGTCTAAAGATTGGAATAACCTTCACAATGTACCCGCATAGTCTAAAGATTGGAATAACCTTCATGTACCCTCATAGTCTAAAGATTGGAATAACCTTCATCATGTACCTTCATAGTCTAAATAAGGGTAATAACAAAATTACCGAACTCCGAGCAATCTTACAAAGGGAAAGTCAAAACTCATAAGTATATAAACAGACAAAATCAGTCAACAACCGGAAAACTGTGAAAACCGTAATGACCCTGACTTGGTACAGGCATTTCTAAAGAAATGGTGGGTTGAATCAGATTTTAAAGCGCCAACCCCCCCCCCCCCTTTCATTACGGCTCAAAGTTTCCGGCTGTCACTATAACAGTATTTATAACAATACTTGAACAAAACAGGTAAAACAGTTGTCATCACAGCACCTTCATCATGTACCCTCATAGTCTAAAGATTGGAATAACCTTCACCATGTACCCTCATAGTCTAAAGACTGGAATAACCTTCACCATGTACCCTCATAGTCTAAAGACTGGAATAACCTTCACCATGTACCCTCATAGTCTAAAGATTGGAATAACCTTCACCATGTACCCTCATAGTCTAAAGATTGGAATAACCTTCATCTGGTACCCTCATAGTCTAAAGATTGGAATAACCTTCACCATGTACCCTCATAGTCTAAAGATTGGAATAACCTTCACCATGTACCCTCATAGTCTAAAGATTGGAATAACCTTCATCTTGTACCCTCATAGTCTAAAGATTGGAATAACCTTCACCATGTACCCTCATAGTCAACATATTGGAATAACCTTCATCTGGTACCCTCATAGTCTAAAGATTGGAATAACCTTCACCATGTACCCTCATAGTCTAAAGATTGGAATAACCTTCATCTTGTACCCTCATAGTCTAAAGACTAGAATAACCTTCATCATGTACCCTCATAGTCTAAAGATTGGAATAACCTTCATCATGTACCCTCATAGTCTAAAGACTGGAATAACCTTCACCATGTACCCTCATAGTCTAAAGATTGGAATAACCTTCATCATGTACCCTCATAGTCTAAAGATTGGAATAACCTTCACATGTACCCGCATAGTCTAAAGATTGGAATAACCTTCATCATGTACCCTCATAGTCTAAATAAGGGTAATAACAAAATTACCGAACTCCGAGCAATCTTACAAAGGGAAAGTCAAAACTCATAAGTATATAAACAGACAAAATCAGTCAACAACCGGAAAACTGTGAAAACCGTGATGACCCTGACTTGGTACAGGCATTTCTAAAGAAATGGTGGGTTGAATCAGATTTTAAAGCGCCAAACCCCCCCCCCCCTTTCATTACGGCTCAAAGTTTCCGGCTGTCACTATAACAGTATTTATAACAATACTTGAACAAAACAGGTAAAACAGTTGTCATAACAGCACCTTCATCATGTACCCTCATAGTCTAAAGACTGGAATAACCTTCATCTTGTACCCTCATAGTCTAAAGATTAGAATAACCTTCATCTTGTACCCTCATAGTCTAAAGATTGGAATAACCTTCATCATGTACCCTCATAGTCTAAAGACTGGAATAACCTTCACCATGTACCCTCATAGTCTAAAGATTGGAATAACCTTCATCATGTACCCTCATAGTCTAAAGATTGGAATAACCTTCACATGTACCCGCATAGTCTAAAGATTGGAATAACCTTCATCATGTACCCTCATAGTCTAAATAAGGGTAATAACAAAATTACCGAACTCCGAGCAATCTTACAAAGGGAAAGTCAAAACTCATAAGTATATAAACAGACAAAATCAGTCAACAACCGGAAAACTGTGAAAACCGTAATGACCCTGACTTGGTACAGGCATTTCTAAAGAAATGGTGGGTTGAATCAGATTTTAAAGCGCCAAACCCCCCCCCCTTTCATTACGGCTCAAAGTTTCCGGCTGTCACTATAACAGTATTTATAACAATACTTGAACAAAACAGGTAAAACAGTTGTCATAACAGCACCTTCATCATGTACCCTCATAGTCTAAAGACTGGAATAACCTTCATCATGTACCCTCATAGTCTAAAGATTGGAATAACCTTCACCATGTACCCTCATAGTCTAAAGATTGGAATAACCTTCATCTGGTACCCTCATAGTCTAAAGACTGGAATAACCTTCATCATGTACCCTCATAGTCTAAAGACTGGAATAACCTTCATCATGTACCCTCATAGTCTAAAGACTGGAATAACCTTCATCATGTACCCTCATAGTCTAAAGACTGGAATAATCTTCATCATGTACCCTCATAGTCTAAAGATTGGAATAACCTTCATCATGTACCCTCATAGTCTAAAGATTGGAATAACCTTCATCTTGTACCCTCATAGTCTAAAGATTGGAATAACCTTCACCATTAATACAAGTCGCTGTCTTATAAAAGTCGATAACACGATGGTCATTAATAATATAATTGTCGACTTCTAGCAAAACTAGCATATGTTAACTTTAATTTAATTCAATATTGTAATATAACGGCACTTACAAGCATATTCTTTTTCAGTACCTGCCTACTTATACGAGGAAAAAGGGACAGTATAATCAAAGTACACCAGCTTTATTGTTTTTAAAGAAGTCAGTGAGATTTGAAAACAAATATATTAATAAAAAATCATTATCATTTGATAACGCTTGATATTAATTTACTTTTGGAAATAGTAATATTGATGTAAATATACATGACAGGAAAATGATTGATTGAACGATTGTTTAACAGCGGCTTCGGAGGTGTAATGGTTAGCTTGCCCACCTCGAATATGGTAGATTGTGAGTTAGAGTAAATGCAAGTCGAGTCAAACTAATGTAGTTGTTGCGTCTCCGCTAAGCATGCAGTTTTAATGTATAAGAACAACATCTAGCTGTATCGGAATCAGAATAATGTGTGTCCGAGTGTGACAACATGTCTACACATTAACCGTTGTTCAAGTGAAGTAGCACTATGAAAATTCAATTTTTCGTGTTGGTCTGGTACAAAGCGGACATCATCGTCATTTCATCGAATGAAAATTATTCACTTCGCCTTAAACAACAACCAAACACGTTCACCGACCTGATTGTTAAACGTCACAAGTGAGCAGTAATTTAGCTATATTCATTGTATAACATGTTTACATACAATAAATAACGTAGTAAACAGATGTTACTAGGATGTAGGATGGACCTACGGATGGGATTTGAAAAGGAAAATACTTTCTGTTGCAATTTGTTTGAGGTTTGACCATTTTTTGGTGTAGATTTAATGGACTGTTTTGAGGACTATAAGAGAAAGTTACATCTGCATGACACAAATGTAATGTATAATAAATTAATCACCAATTAGTTATTGAACAAAGGATATGAAGAAAACCACACAAATGTAATGTATAATAAATTAATCACCAATTAGTTATTGAACAAAGGATATGAAGAAAACCACAATATGTATGTCGTCTGCTTCTTGTGTCGTCGTCTGTTGTCCGCGTCGTCGTCTGTTGTCCGCGTCGATGTCACACTTTCCTCAATCTGCAACTCCTCTAACACCACTTGACAAGAAACAACACAATTTACACATACAGGGCATGCAGTTGCTCATCTGCTAATATCAATTTCTTAGGAAATTGATATCTGAGATTTACCAGAGTCAAACAGGGAACTTGTAATGTGGTACAGAGGAGGATACATATATCCAAACCTTTATTTTTCTTAGACCACTGAAGCCAACCAAATTTGCGCATTGTCTTTTACAGGAACGGAAGTCCTGTGCATGTTATTTGTGTTTTTCATGCCCAAACAATGATTTTTAGTGTGGTTTAGAGGGGGAGTGTGTACACAATACTAATCGGTAGCTCTTCTTATATGCATAGTTTACAAATATGTTTAAGTTAAATGTTCTTATAAAAATAGGCAGGCGATATATGTTCTCAATGGAAAACTTGAATCTAAGTGTACCTTTACAAAGAGACTAGTAATAGCGCATGTTCATTCACATAATAGGGTTAGGGTTAACGCCACCTTCGTGGGCGTTTGTTTATTTGTGCTTTCACATAATAAGTAACTGAAACGATAACCACAGTTTTAACTTACACGAAGGACGCTTCAGATGGAAAAAGAATTGATTAATCCACTTTTTAATTCTTGTTTATTCACCCATGTTGATTTTCGGTTTCAAGTTTAAAGCTTTCACCATGTATATGCCAGTACATGCATAAACCCATAATAAACAATTTTACCTACCGATTGTCTAAAATCTCATTAACTATCGTGCTTAACCATTAAAGCAATAATTGTAATAATCGTGTTTGAAAGTAATGAAATTTGTTTCTCATAAAACTTACGTCTTAGACGTAAATATTAGATTACAACACATATCAATAATACAAATCACATCTGTTTGGTTAAAGAAAGAAAATAATCAATGACGAAGTAAACTGTAACATTTTTATCCTATTATTTCTTTGCTGATTGTATTATGATCAACACAAATATTATACTACTCCATTTGTCATCTGGTCAAATTTACGACTTAAATTTACAATTTTGCGCCATCTTGTTATGACTTCTGCTTATTTATTGTAAAACGTAGACTTGTCGTAGTCTTGTTGGCTCTAATACTGACTACGTATGTGATGTATTATTTAAGAAAACAATCTTAAGAATTTGCATTTTAGACAAAAAAATAGTTATTTTACTGATTCTGATTACCCCTTTGTTATCTTCAAACTCTTCTTATATGTATTTCGTACAACGTGCAATCTATATGATGGCCAAATGATATACTCGAGCACCACCTACAGACTGTCCCAGCAGAGTTTGCACAAGTTCCACAGCGATTTCAAGGAGATGATTTTCCAATTTCACTCAATCAGAAAACATTATATTGAACTACAGCAACACCAGGAGCATGTTTTCCGACCGTTATGTGTATTTACCTTCTTGTTGAAGATGGGCGTCGGTAATCAGCTATGTCTACTGAAAAAGGCACCGTGGCAATGATCGTATGATAGCTGGATTTAGAATGACCTCCACTGGTGATGTGACTTACGGCAGGTCGGTGGTTTTCTCCTGGTACTTTAATTGTCTTCACCAGTAACACTGGTCGGAATGATGTAGTTGAGATATTGTTGACAGTAGTTTTAAACAACCGTAACACGAATCCTCTAATAAATACACTTAGTTATAGAGACACGGTTTGACATTTTCGTAAATTAATAGTATCGAACTTTATAAATTTGCACCGTTGTTTTTGTGATGGCTCCAGAAATATTTCCGACTCTATCAATTGAATTAAAAACATACATCATTTCGTTAATAGCTTTCTATAGATCTATAAAACAAGTTCTATGAGTAGTATAAACTGTTCAGTTATATGTCCAATGTGTGTGTTGGTGAGCACACAGTCAATGGTATGACGCTCAAACCTGATCATTGGACAGTACAAAATGTAACTGGTCTGCACACATGACATATTCCATGCAATAAGATGCAAGTCGGTACCTCTGTCCATGCGCATGATCACATGACACTTTTGATGAGAAATTTATATTTAAATGGTAAATATTGGATAGGAACGAGATAAAGTAACGGTTTTCAGGACTATCGTAAGCAATACGTACATAGTTATGTTTAAATGAGTGACATGTTTTCCCCCCCATTATCAACCAAGTGGTTGCCATATTGAATGTCCGATCAGAACGAAATGGTGTAATATTTGACCGTAGATGATCACATAAATTAATATTTCATGCACAGTTTTCATGTCAAAGTTTACAGGAACATTGGTAGATCATTATGGGAATGGTATGGTTGTTTCTAGAGATATTTTCTTATTTAAATTTTAGCCAACAAATGACACATAATGACCATATTGTATGGATGACCGGAACGAGATGAGGAAGGTGGAAGATTATTACAGCTTTAGTATTTAATATCAAATGTGGTTTATTCGTGATGTTCAGTTTGATTTTGTGATACATGTATTTTACTTAGAATCAAGTGAAACCTGATACAGGAAAAGAAAGATAATTCAAATTAGCAAATTGAAAAAAATTTCATCGCACAACTAACACAAATAACATACACGCCATGAATTTAAGTGTAATGCAGTTGTAAATGTAGAAACATTACAAACATAAATGGATAAAGAAGATAATATTGAAACGTAAACGTACTTTAAGTAAATGAAAATCAATTTGAATCGGTTTCGAACAAAAGATGCAAAAATTTGTGATAGCAAGACTGACCACTCATTATTATATTAAGAAAAAAGGTGAGGGGAATTGATAAGATTTTAATATGAATGTTTAACATCACGTACAACAATATTTTAGGGATATCGTGTCAAGGATGTTTTGTTCTTGTTGGAGACAAAGACGATCCGTGAAACACTTGAAACTGAGCCGTAGTGATAGTTTAAAGATAGTAGTCACGAGGATAACCAATGATCAAAGGAAAGAGACGAAAAGACCAACGATCGTCCATAAAACAACACGCAGAAAATTAAACATTGAGCAACACGAACCTAGCTAAAAACCGGGGACGAAGGGTCAGTAGATCTACTTCACTAGTGAGACACTACAATTATTGCCTGCACTTAAGGTGAATATCATAATTGTTCACCCGAGGGGTGTTGTTTTCCCCGAGGACTTTAACCCGAGGAAAAACAACATCCCAAGGGTGAAAAATTATGATGTTCACCGCAAGTGCAGGCAATAGTTGTTTTATTATACCGAAACTCTAGTTACAATAATGTTGGGTGCAATAAACACTTACTTGTGTGTTTTTATCTTGTGTTTTCATAAACTTCATATTTGTGTTTTTAACTTCCGGTCAAGATTGTAATTCCGGAATGCAAACACAGATACATTTCCGGACAGACATAGAACATAACATTTGTCGACCGGTGAACAACAGTGATGTTTCCCTGGGGTACCAATTTTGTAAAAACATCACTTTTATTCTATATATAATATATAATGTAAGGTATAATAAAATGTATTATTGATAAAGGACACGCACCCAATTTGATATGGAAATAGTGTTGGACACCAGTCTACGTAAATAAATTATCCATAATTTAAACAAAGCACAACTCCCTTCAAAAATATTGATTAATGACGAAGGACATCGTTTGCAAGCCGAAATCGTATCAGACATCACAAAACATAAAAAACACGAAATGGTACAAAATGAATAACACGAACCCCACTCTAACAAGAGGAGAACTCTGGTGCTACGGATGGGCACGTATTCCTTATATTAAAACATGTCGTATTTGGTGACAAGTCATGAACGAGGAAAGAGGGAGGCGAAGTTAACTACTGCAGACGATGATGTTAGTGGTGGTGACTGTGAAGTTTTACCACTATGAACACCTGTTTCTGTAGCTTTCCTGGTTTCTATTGGATTTTGGAACTGTTCCGACTGTGTGTATGCTTGTTCTCATATAAATTGAAGCATCGGTGTTACATAATGGTTCATCGAAAAATAATTATTTTGTTAGTTAGAAAAATATAAATTAAAATATATGTCTGTTGGTTCTCATGCACTGAAATTCTAATTTATTGATCTATTTAATAATACATTATACAAATTAAAAATTAAATAATTCATTTCAGAAAATATATCACAATTATAACTATCACTAATCAATTATTTACTATTACAATCAAGTGCATTGTAAACAAATCCGGGAAATATGATTCAAAATAGAGACTGGAAATATTTTGGTTCTATTGAATAACAAACAAAATGTACCATTAAATTATATTTCCTACACGCTATTAAGTAATTTAGAACATTAAAATACAAATACTATTTTACATAAAGTAAAACTTTACTAATTAAATCGAGTATTTTTTTTTTAAATCATCTAAACTTTTACATCAAGATAAAACTCTGATATTTATACACAATACATGTACATAATTAGGAAAAATTTAAATCCCAACTGGACGATGGAGGCACTTAAAATAATGACACAACATCTCATGACTTTTTCATAGTAACCAAATGCAGTTTAGACATTCCCCTTTTCGGAGAAGATATCAAAGGATGCCAATAAACCCTTTTAATGTAAATGTTTTATGTATCCACAAGGGGAAAACGTTTTTATTTCCGTGTTGTGATGTTCGCTACGATTTCCGAGTATAAACAATGCTCTGTTCGTCTTTATTCCCATTTGTTTGTATAGAGAGTTCATGTTTTATTTATGTCATTTGTATTTATAATGGTGACAAACATCATTTTGATATCACATCATGTTCGTATCGTTTAACAGTAATACAACGGATACTACTACTAGTATCAACTGAAAACCTCTGGGACCCCGTGGCGTTTAAATTTTTAAATGTTCTCGTCCTGAATATAGCTGAAAAATTGCTCGCTGGACGTTAAACACCAATCAATCAATCAACCTTCCGGGAAACATGAATTCTCTCCCAGTTTGCTTGTAGGGTTCGTGTTGCTTAATCTTTAGTTTTCTGTGTAGTTGATCAATGTTTGTACTTTTGTCTTTATTCTGTTGACAATTGTATTTCCAGTCCTTTTTCGACTAACGGCTTCTGATTTCCCCTTTAGTATTTTCAAAATTGTCTTATTATCAATACCAAGCAGAATGTGAAACTCAATGGAACAATACATTTGTTGCCGAGAATCCTTTGAATAAGCGTGTTAGAAATGATGTATTATTTTCACTACCAGAATATTAACTATATGTGTTGTTCATCATGTTGATGTTTTTTTGTGTTGTTTGTCTTCGCTCTGTGTCTTGTGCCCACTGTTGTCTGGAAAAAGATTGAGCAACATTAAACTCAACAAAGAGGGGGATAACTCCTGTGCGCCGGAAGGATAAACAGGACCTGCTCCACTGGTGGCATCTGTTGTGATATCCCTTACAAACCCGGTGATAATTCATGCACGAGGACATGACGGGATTGCGAACACGAGACACGAAACATATATGTTGTCATTTGTGACATATATATTACGTAACGGTTAATCAAGTCATGGTGGCGACCGTAAACCTTTGAAAGTGATGACTTCAACTTAACCACTATAAATAATGCTCACATTCTTCTTATTAATCAATGATATTTTTTAATGTTTAATTACTGGTAACGAGCATTTCATTTTCACTGAATGTCGGGCTGATAACGTCGAACTTATGATTGCTGGATCATTCTGATCCATGTGACGAGCTCAATTATTAAATGTCACATTTAATATATAGTTCGATTAGGTTTATGGTGTTTAACGCCACCTTCAAGAACGTTTCAGCTATATCGTTGCGGTCAGTTTTATTTGTGGAGGAAACTGAAGTACCCAGAGAAAACCACCGATCTGTCGCAAGTCACTGACAAACTTTATCACATAATGTTGTATCGAATACGCCTAGCCATGAACAGGGTTTGACCTCACAACTTTAGTGGTGATAGGAACTCATTGCACAGGTAGTTGTAAATCCACTTACCATACGATCACGACCACGACGGCCCCGGTTCGGTTGAACTTTGTTAAATAATACATAAATAACTATATCGCTGTAACAAGTGTGCATTTGACGATTCCCGATAAAGGACTGCAGTTTGAAGAAATAATGACGATGAATTGTTTAAGAAAGAAGTAAATACAATTAAAAAGGGGGTAATGCGCGATGATCCAGTTTGGCAGAGCTGCTGAATGCAATTCAATCCAGGAATATTCTTGAAATATTGAGTTGTTATCGCTATAAAAGATGTCGATTTCCAGATTTGCATGATATGGTTGTGAAAAACAGACAAAATAACAGTTATGTAGATGGTCAAATCAATATGTTATTTTACTTTTTCTTAAAGAAATGTCAACCAAGTTATAAAAAAATAAAAAAAAGCCCCAACAACAATCCATGTTGGACGTCGAATGGAAAAACATATCAATAGACATGTCACTTAAATCAAATAAATAGTAAAATAGGTATTATTATATAAAAATAACCAGAATGAATATGTCTGAAGAGGCTATTATATTAAACAGTATGGTTTAACAATACAAAAACTCTTATCAATTAACCTGTCATCAATGGTATTGGTCTGAGTGAACGTTGAAAACTGACATTAAAATGTCAAAGTATTGAATGTCGTTTTTATAGAAAAATATGTGTCCTAACCGGAATTAAAAAAACAGTTATCCTCTTGCTTTGTTTTGCAAACTTTATCTTACCAGAAACCATACTTCCACCTCATCATGGTAAAAGACCATTCCTGGCTAATAGAAGAAGTGCCTCTTTAACTTCCTGAAAATGTTCGGTATAGAAGTCAAGATGGAAGACGACCGCCCGTCTAAGGGATTACAACGTTGATTCTTCCACATTCTTATCAAACAACACCAAGATCTTCTTTAAAAAATCCGAAGTGTTGCTACACTGTCCAAATAACAAACACATAGTGGCTAAGTCTGAAGGAATATTAAAGTGACGACACAATCCGCAATGACAAAATAAATACTACACTGTCCTCTTAACAGTCAGACGAACGTAGATTACCTAGGTTGAAAGGACTTTATCTTGTGCCCAGTACAGTGTTTTTCAGGACAAAGCTCAGTTACTGGTGCAACCGCTACTCAAACAGGGTTATTATGCTCCAGGGTTGAAGTCTTCACTACAAAACTACCGTCCTCCTCACAATCTGGTTGACCTTTACGAAATATCAATATCTCAAATGAGAATGGATCTTTTAATTTTTATGTAGATGTTTTCTTTCTTCTATCACTGCCAATGCCTTTACCGGACTGTATATATGAGTAACATGGTGGGTATGAAGCAGGAACTGATTACCCTCCATGCGAGCACATGAGTTCACCCCGGGTTTTTGGTGGGGTCCTTGTGGCTCATATTCTTAGTTTTTTTTTATGTTGTCCTATTATGTGTCTTTACGTTCTGAGTTCCGTGTTGTGATGTCCGTTACGATTTCCGCAAAAAAATAAAAGAAATCCCCAAAAAACCAACCACCTATGTTCGGTTCGTCTTTATTTCCAATTGTTTGTAGGAGGGCTTATGTTTTATTTACGTTATTTGTGTGTGCTTGTGTATAGTTAAGTCCAACACATATTATGTTGTGTTTTTGTTTTGTTTGTCTGCGTCTTGTGTATAGTTAAGTCCCACACATATTATGTTGTGTTTTTGTTTTGTTTGTCTGCGTCTTGTGACTGAAGAGATATTACAGCAATGGGACGATATGGCTGCAGCACAGAATAGCATCTGTACAAACGTAAAAGTACAACCTGGATACAATTTTGTGGTAGGTAAATCTTTGTGTAGCTATTGACAACCATTATTACATATCTATACGTTTTATATAGAAATATTCATTTAATGATAAATATTGCCCAGGGATTAAGAATGGTTATCAAGATATATAATTATCGTTGCAATCATTCTTCTGTGTCAAGAAATATAATGAATATATTTCAGATTTCAATCATACATTGACACAGTTTTGTTATTATGGAGTGAGTATGTAAAGCTATTACGGAGGCATAACCATGTATATAGGTTAATAAGAGACGAGACCAACAGTTACGATTGTCATCACTGGAGTCGATAAAACGTGTTTATGGCTGCGTCTAAACTTATCCAAGCTGTTCAATTAATTTAAGGAAAATTGTACTTTTCAGCAGTTTAATAATTTGTGTTTATTTTACTCCCAACAGAGAAGATTAATTATATCACTAATGGGTCGTTGAGTTTTGTCGATTTCTATGTAGAAGTATTATTATAAAAATTGCCAGTTATCTTCATCTGTCAATCGCATTTTTCAATAAAAAAATCAAATTTTGGGAATTATTATAGTTATCTGTTTTTACTGGAAATCCTTTTTACGTATTTTGTTTGTTATGATAAACTGATCTTCAGATATCATATTATATTTAGCCTGTACACAACATTTCTTCTCGAACAATGGCATAATAAATAATACAATTCATAAGATTTACTTTGGAGTAGAACTTGGTCCAGGATATTCTGGAATGGTATTATAGGGATTGCTCCGGTGACGGGGTAGCGGAGCTGCATGAATAACTATTTCTTCGAGCTGTTCCTGTGTTAAGTTAAAAGGTGATAATTCATTGTCAGACATTTGTCTTCTGAGAATTTTTTCATGTCTTGTCCGTGCATTCAAAATTGGGCGCGAGTATGACTGTGTTAAAGATCCCGGCATTCTCACAACCGGAAGTTCCTGTAGCACTATGATTGGTTGTTGCGATTCCGAAGCTGAACCCGGAAGGTTAACGGAATGCGCTCTGTCATGATTTGAATATGAACCGTTTTGAACTTGTTCATATTCTTCTTCCTCTTCTTTACAAGGAGATGGCTGTCTTTGTGTTCTGTTAGTAATTAATTCCGTCTGTTTCTCTTTTTCTTTTTCTATTGTACTCTTTTTCTCTTCTTTAATATTTGTCTTATAATATTCACCTGAAAACCAAATATAAAAGTATGAAAATGTAACAATTTTACTATAATATCAATATATGTACATGTAGTTGTCGATACCTTAGGTGTATTGTCTGTCCTTCGATTTACGGATTATGGTGACCCCTTTGATATCTTCAATCTCTTCTTATGGCAACGACTGTCTTGTGAAATTAGTTCTTGATTCATCAACACATTATAGTAAATGTAAATCACGATATTTCTTAACGTAATAAACTGTGGTATTGGTTGAATAATATATGTTATGTTGGTTAGTTTCATGCAGATATTGAAAAGTAAATAGTAAACATTCGTACTGACTGAATTATTCTGTTATAATTTAATTTGATTTGAATACAGCAATATGATTGGCTATTCCGCCTGCAGAAAATATTGGTTATACTTGATAACCTGGATTGGTATTGTGACGTCACCAACGTCTTCATCCGCCAACGACAAATTCAAATAGTCACATGAAATAATTAAGGATTGATATCAATTTTTTTTCGGTTCATGAAGAAATAAACTCAAAAATGTGGTACACACTGTGTAACCCGCGAAGCGTGTTACGCAAGGGTGTGTACCACATTTTTGAGTTTATTTCGAATGAACCGAACAAAATATTGTGATCAATCCTTATAAATTAATTCCTAATTAATATTTTTCTTGTTCTAAAAATATTTTGTCGGATGATAATTGCTTAAAAAGAATTAAAATTAAAATTTTCCCAATTGAGACCCCAACATGTGACTTCCGGTTAAACATTTTGTCTATGGAAAATAGCATACATTTTTTAACCAATCAAAATCTCTTAATCACATCAAATTAATTTATTCGTAATTAAAATCGAGGAATCATTAAATTTTGTTGTAAAATTGAGATTATAAGGAATATTTGAAATTGTTGAACAGGTTATACGGTTTGGGTCAGTTTACGCTTTTCATTAAGCGTAAACCTGACCCAAACCAGGTTATATCGTATAACCTGTTCAACAATTTCAAATAATCCTTAAGTATCATTAGAATGTGCATTTCTTGGGATATTATTTAAGAAATAAATCTGATATGTCTAAGAGTACAAATACGGTAGTATACTTTGATTGGAAGACAGTAATTTATATTTACGTTTGCGGAAAATGTCGCACACAATTTATGCTGCTAATGGAAAAGTCAGTCACATTCACCGGCGCATGTGCGAATGAGATTACAACCATCGATAAATCGCTCGGTTGTCTACAAAGCCAAAGAAGGGCGCCATGTTAGAATACTATTTAAATTTTTTGAGCAGAAAATGATAAAAATTAACAGTATCAGAAACTAATCAATTCTCTCCATTACTGAGTCCTCTTGAAATAACCTTGTTCTCACGATTCAAGATGTCTAACAATTTTTTGTTCATCCGGCAACTCTAAATTGTAGAGGATATGTATTTTTTCTGTTTATTTATCATTTCTTTTTAATTAATTCGCTTGAAAAAAAATGTGTTTTTAACGTCTTCTGTAATCTACATAAGATAAACAACTGAGTTTTTCTGACATCTTAAAGATTTTAAATGTTGTAAGAAAGGTTCCACGTGTTATCAATAAATTAACTAACCTTTAAGCTTATGATGATTGGGGAATTGTTTACCGCAATTTTTAAAAAAAATCAACGAGTTGATTTCTAAAAATATGGATAAATATATTCATTCGAGATATATTTTGAGCAAACACGCGATCGAACCAAAAATATATATACTTATACTGAGCGACCAAGCAAGGAGAGTATACACAACATTGGAAAGTGTAATGTACTTTTCAACAATCTACAAGAAATGTAATATTTTCAAATGTGCATTTATCCTAACATTAATTAAAAGACACTGAATAATGATTGATTGATTGATTGATGTTTAAGTCCAGCGAGCAATTTTTCAGCTGTATTCAGGACGAGAACATGTTTACAATAAATCAATATGTAGGTTGAAAACGGAGGACGGATAGGCCAATGGCCAAAAAAAGGTAAACGTCGAAACAAGGAAAGGTGATGGGTAGGGACGGAGAATTTAGCCAATGCAACAGGCCTCCTACGGACCACTCATCATGAGCATACTATGCTCATAATGAGCTGTTACATTGGGTTCTTTAACTGGCGAAGAGGGTGGCAATATCTCAACACGGGATTTCGGTTTTATTTACGTCTCATCCGAAGGACGGGTTGGTTGTGAATTTATACATCCCGCACAACCGACGGACGCCCCTTCAAGCCGAAGAAGCTCTCGGTCCCATTTCTATACCCCGGAGTTCCCGCATGGTTGGCCCCTTTTAGAGGACTAGTGCCTCTAGGACGGAGAAACCTGGTGCCTATTCTACCTCCGCCACACCCGATAATAATCTGACCCTCTAGTATTGATTGATTTGATGGGAGATAGACACTATTAAATATCACAACAGATTATTATGAAATAAATCTAATGTTCGAAATTTACCCAAGTTAAAATAAGACGATCCTATATAAGACAAGTTTGAAGATACCAAAGGGGTAATGAGAAGAAGTGGTAAGAAGGGTAGACAATATAATGAGAAGGGTAGACAATATAATGGATACGAACAAAAAGACGAACAATGCTTGACAAAGCATTACACAGAAAAATAAATATTGAGCAGCAAAAATCTCACTAATCACTGGTGAGCACAGGTACCTTTTCAAGTGCCACCATAAAGCATAAAAGTTTAACACAGGATCATATGAGAACAAATATTTATTCAAGATGGTCACCATTGTGTGATCTAGAACCAAATGGAAAAATAATATGGAAATGGTACATAGATAATTTGTAGCCATGTGAGCGATAAGAACTCAGATGAAACTCTAATTCATATTGATTGGTTGACTGTTTTTATCGTCAAATTAGCATTCATGGTGAATGCATGTCTATATACAATAAATCGGATATAAATGACATTAGAATGGATACTTTGATTGACATAAGGAAAAGGTGAGATAATGGTTAATGTTTGAAATATAATTGCCTTGAAATAGGCCAGAGTTACACCTTCGACTACTAGAGAGTTACACCATCGACTACTACAGAGTTACACCATCGACTACTAGAGTTACACCATCGACGACTACAGAGTTACACCATCGACTACTACAGAGTTACACCATCGACTACTACAAAATTACACCATCGACTACTAGAGTTACACCATCGACTACTACAGAGTTACACCATCGACTACTAGAGTTACACCATCGACTACTACAGAGTTACACCATCGACTACTACAGAGTTACACCATCGACTACTACAGAGTTACACCATCGACTACTAGAGTTACACCATCGACTACTAGAGTTACACCATCGACTACTAGAGTTACACCATCGACTACTACAGAGTTACACCATCGACTACTACAGAGTTACACCATCGACTACTAGAGTTACACCATGGACTACTACAGAGTTACACCATCGACTACTACAGAGTTACACCATTGACTACTACAGAGTTACACCCTCGACTACTAGAGTTACACCATCGACTACTACAGAGTTACACAATCGACTACTACAGAGTTACACCATCGACTACTAGAGTTACACCATCGACTACTACAGAGTTACACCATCGATTACTACAGAGTTACACCATCGACTACTAGAGTTACACCATCGACTACTACAGAGTTACACCATCGACTACTACAGAGTTACACCATCGACTACTAGAGTTACACCATCGACTACTACAGAGTTACACCATCGACTACTACAGAGTTACAGCATCGACTACTACAGAGTTACACCATCGACTACTAGAGTTACACCATCGACTACTAGAGTTACACCATCGACTACTACAGAGTTACGCCATCGACTACTACAGAGTTACACCATCGACTACTACAGAGATACACCATCGACTACTACAGAGTTACACCATCGACTAGTACAGAGTTACACCATCGACTACTACAGAGTTACACCATCGACTACTACAGAGTTACACCATTGACTACTACAGAGTTACACCATCGACTACTACAGAGTTACACCATCGACCACTACACAGTTACACCATCGACTACTACAGAATTACACCATCGACTACTAGAGTTACACCATCGACTACTACAGAGTTACAACTTCGACTACTAGAGTTACACCATCGACTACTACAGAGTTACACCATCAACTACTACAGAGTTACACCATCGACTACTAGAGTTACACCATCGACTACTAGAGTTACACCATCGACTACTACAGAGTTACATCATCGACTACTACAGAGTTACACCATCGACTACTAGAGTTACACCATGGACTACTACAGAGTTACACCATCGACTACTACAGAGTTACACCATCGACTACTACAGAGTTACACCATCGACTACTACAGAGTTACACCATCGACTACTAGAGTTACACCATCGACTACTACAGAGTTACACCATCGACTACTACAGAGTTACACCATCGATTACTAGAGTTACACCATCGACTACTACAGAGTTACACCATTGATTACTACAGAGTTACACCATCGACTACTAGAGTTACAGCATCGACTACTACAGAGTTACACCATCGACTACTAGAGTTACACCATCGACTATTAGAGTTACACCATCGACTACTACAGAGTTACGCCATCGACTACTACAGAGTTACACCATCGACTACTACAGAGATACACCATCGACTACTACAGAGTTACACCATCGACTAATACAGAGTTACACCATCGACTACTACAGAGTTACACCATCGACTACTACAGAGTTACACCATTGACTACTACAGAGTTACACCATCGACTACTACAGAGTTACACCATCGACCACTACAGAGTTACACCATCGACTACTACAGAATTACACCATCGACTACTAGAGTTACACCATCGACTACTACAGAGTTACAACTTCGACTACTAGAGTTACACCATCGACTACTACAGAGTTACACCATCAACTACTACAGAGTTACACCATCGACTACTAGAGTTACACCATCGACTACTAGAGTTACACCATCGACTACTACAGAGTTACACCATCGACTACTACAGAGTTACACCATTGACTCCTACAGAGTTACACCATCGACTACTACAGAGTTACACCATCGACTACTAGAGTTACACCATCGACTACTACAGAGTTACACCATCGGCTACTACAGAGTTACACCATCGACTACTAGAGTTACACCATCGACTACTACAGAGTTACACCATCGACTACTACAGAGTTACACCATCGACTACTAGAGTTACACCATCGACTACTACAGAGTTACACCATCGACTACTACAGAGTTACACAATCGACTACTAGAGTTACACCATCGACTACTACAGAGTTACATCATCGACTACTACAGAGTTACACCATCGACTACTAGAGTTACACCATGGACTACTACAGAGTTACACCATCGACTACTACAGAGTTACACCATCGACTACTACAGAGTTACACCATCGACTACTACAGAGTTACACCATCGACTACTAGAGTTACACCATCGACTACTACAGAGTTACACCATCGATTACTAGAGTTACACCATCGACTACTACAGAGTTACACCATCGATTACTACAGAGTTACACCATCGACTACTAGAGTTACAGCATCGACTACTACAGAGTTACACCATCGACTACTAGAGTTACACCATCGACTACTAGAGTTACACCATCGACTACTACAGAGTTACGCCATCGACTACTACAGAGTTACACCATCGACTACTACAGAGATACACCATCGACTACTACAGAGTTACACCATCGACTAATACAGAGTTACACCATCGACTACTACAGAGTTACACCATCGACTACTACAGAGTTACACCATTGACTACTACAGAGTTACACCATCGACTACTACAGAGTTACACCATCGACCACTACAGAGTTACACCATCGACTACTACAGAATTACACCATCGACTACTAGAGTTACACCATCGACTACTACAGAGTTACAACTTCGACTACTAGAGTTACACCATCGACTACTACAGAGTTACACCATCAACTACTACAGAGTTACACCATCGACTACTAGAGTTACACCATCGACTACTAGAGTTACACCATCGACTACTACAGAGTTACACCATCGACTACTACAGAGTTACACCATTGACTCCTACAGAGTTACACCATCGACTACTACAGAGTTACACCATCGACTACTAGAGTTACACCATCGACTACTACAGAGTTACACCATCGGCTACTACAGAGTTACACCATCGACTACTAGAGTTACACCATCGACTACTACAGAGTTACACCATCGACTACTACAGAGTTACACCATCGACTACTAGAGTTACACCATCGACTACTACAGAGTTACACCATCGACTACTACAGAGTTACACAATCGACTACTAGAGTTACACCATCGACTACTACAGAGTTACACCATTGACTACTACAGAGTTACACCATCGACTACTACAGAGTTACACCCTCGACTACTAGAGTTACACCATCGACTACTACAGAGTTACACAATCGACTACTACAGAGTTACACCATCGACTACTAGAGTTACACCATCGACTACTACAGAGTTACACCATCGACTACTACAGAGTTACACCATCGACTACTAGAGTTACACCATCGACTACTACAGAGTTACACCATCGACTACTACAGAGTTACACCATCGACTACTAGTGTTACACCATCGACTACTACAGAGTTACACCATCGACTACTACAGAGTTACAGCATCGACTACTACAGAGGTACACCATCGACTACTAGAGTTACACCATCGACAACTAGAGTTACACCATCGACTACTACAGAGTTACACCATCGACTACTACAGAGTTACACCATCAACTACTACAGAGATACACCATCGACTACTACAGAGTTACACCATCGACTAGTACAGAGTTACACCATCGACTACTACAGAGTTACACCATCGACTACTACAGAGTTACACCATTGACTACTACAGAGTTACACCATCGATTACTACAGAGTTACACCATCGACCACTACAGAGTTACACCATCGACTACTACAGAATTACACCATCGACTACTAGAGTTACACCATCGACTACTACAGAGTTACAACTTCGACTACTAGAGTTACACCATCGACTACTACAGAGTTACACCATCAACTACTACAGAGTTACACCATCGACTACTAGAGTTACACCATCGACTACTACAGAGTTACATCATCGACTACTACAGAGTTACACCATCGACTACTAGAGTTACACCATGGACTACTACAGAGTTACACCATCGACTACTACAGAGTTACACCATCGACTACTACAGAGTTACACCATCGACTACTACAGAGTTACACCATCGACTACTAGAGTTACACCATCGACTACTACAGAGGTACAACTTCGACTACTAGAGTTACACCATCGACTACTACAGAGTTACACCATCGACTACTACAGAGTTACACCATCGACTACTACAGAGTTACACCATCGACTACTACAGAGTTACACCATCGACTACTAGAGTTACACCATCGACTACTACAGAGTTACACCATCGACTACTACAGAGTTACACCATCGACTACTAGTGTTACACCATCGACTACTACAGAGTTACACCATCGACTACTACAGAGTTACAGCATCGACTACTACAGAGTTACACCATCGACTACTGGAGTTACACCATCGACTACTAGAGTTACACCATCGACTACTACAGAGTTACGCCATCGACTACTACAGAGTTACACAATCGACTACTACAGAGATACACCATCGACTACTACAGAGTTACACCATCGACTAATACAGAGTTACACCATCGACTACTACAGAGTTACACCATCGACTACTACAGAGTTACACCATTGACTACTACAGAGTTACACCATCGACTACTACAGAGTCACACCATCGACCACTACAGAGTTACACCATCGACTACTACAGAATTACACCATCGACTACTAGAGTTACACCATCGACTACTACAGAGTTACAACTTCGACTACTAGAGTTACACCATCGACTACTACAGAGTTACACCATCAACTACTACAGAGTTACACCATCGACTACTAGAGTTACGCCATCGACTACTAGAGTTACACCATCGAATACTACAGAGTTACATCATCGACTACTACAGAGTTACACCATCGACTACTACAAAATTACACCATCGACTACTAGAGTTACACCATCGACTACTACAGAGTTACACCATCGACTACTAGAGTTACACCATCGACTACTAGAGTTACACCATCGACTACTACAGAGTTACACCATCGTCTACTACAGAGTTACACCATCGACTACTACAGATTTACACCATCGACTACTAGAGTTACACCATCGACTACTAGAGTTACACCATCGACTACTAGAGTTACACCATCGACTACTACAGAGTTACACCATCGACTACTACAGAGTTACACCATCGACTACTACAGAGTTACACCATCGACTACTAGAGTTACACCATGGACTACTACAGAGTTACACCATCGACTACTACAGAGTTACACCATTGACTACTACAGAGTTACACCATCGACTACTACAGAGTTACACCCTCGACTACTAGAGTTACACCATCGACTACTACAGAGTTACACAATCGACTACTACAGAGTTACACCATCGACTACTAGAGTTACACCATCGACTACTACAGAGTTACACCATCGACTACTACAGAGTTACACCATCGACTACTAGAGTTACACCATCGACTACTACAGAGTTACACCATCGACTACTACAGAGTTACACCATCGACTACTAGTGTTACACCATCGACTACTACAGAGTTACACCATCGACTACTACAGAGTTACAGCATCGACTACTACAGAGTTACACCATCGACTACTAGAGTTACACCATCGACTACTAGAGTTACACCATCGACTACTACAGAGTTACACCATCGACTACTACAGAGTTACACCATCAACTACTACAGAGATACACCATCGACTACTACAGAGTTACACCATCGACTAGTACAGAGTTACACCATCGACTACTACAGAGTTACACCATCGACTACTACAGAGTTACACCATTGACTACTACAGAGTTACACCATCGACTACTACAGAGTTACACCATCGACCACTACAGAGTTACACCATCGACTACTACAGAATTACACCATCGACTACTAGAGTTACACCATCGACTACTACAGAGTTACAACTTCGACTACTAGAGTTACACCATCGACTACTACAGAGTTACACCATCAACTACTACAGAGTTACACCATCGACTACTAGAGTTACACCATCGACTACTAGAGTTACACCATCGACTACTACAGAGTTACATCATCGACTACTACAGAGTTACACCATCGACTACTAGAGTTACACCATGGACTACTACAGAGTTACACCATCGACTACTACAGAGTTACACCATCGACTACTACAGAGTTACACCATCGACTACTACAGAGTTACACCATCGACTACTAGAGTTACACCATCGACTACTACAGAGTTACACCATCGACTACTACAGAGTTACACCATCGACTACTAGAGTTACACCATCGACCACTACAGAGTTACACCATCGATTACTACAGAGTTACACCATCGACTACTAGAGTTACAGCATCGACTACTACAGAGTTACACCATCGACTACTAGAGTTACACCATCGACTACTAGAGTTACACCATCGACTACTACAGAGTTACGCCATCGACTACTACAGAGTTACACCATCGACTACTACAGAGTTACACCATCGACTACTACAGAGTTACACCATTGACTACTACAGAGTTACACCATCGACTACTACAGAGTTACACCATCGACCACTACAGAGTTACACCATCGACTACTACAGAATTACACCATCGACTACTAGAGTTACACCATAGACTACTACAGAGTTACAACTTCGACTACTAGAGTTACACCATCGACTACTACAGAGTTACACCATCAACTACTACAGAGTTACACCATCGACTACTAGAGTTACACCATCGACTACTAGAGTTACACCATCGACTACTACAGAGTTACACCATCGACTACTACAGAGTTACACCATTGACTCCTACAGAGTTACACCATCGACTACTACAGAGTTACACCATCGACTACTAGAGTTACACCATCGACTACTACAGAGATACACCATCGGCTACTACAGAGTTACACCATCGACTACTAGAGTTACACCATCGACTACTACAGAGTTACACCATCGACTACTACAGAGTTACACCATCGACTACTAGAGTTACACCATCGACTACTACAGAGTTACACCATCGACTACTACAGACTTACACCATCGACTACTAGAGTTACACCATCGACTACTACAGAGTTACACCATCGACTACTACAGAGTTACAGCATCGACTACTAGAGTTACACCATCGACTACTACAGAGGTACAACTTCGACTACTAGAGTTACACCATCGACTACTACAGAGTTACACCATCGACTACTACAGAGTTACACCATCGACTACTACAGAGTTACACCATCGACTATTACAGAGTTACACCATCGACTACTAGAGTTACACCATCGACTACTACAGAGTTACACCATCGACTACTACAGAGTTACACCATCGACTACTAGTGTTACACCATCGACTACTACAGAGTTACACCATCGACTACTACAGAGTTACAGCATCGACTACTACAGAGTTACACCATCGACTACTAGAGTTACACCATCGACTACTAGAGTTACACCATCGACTACTACAGAGTTACGCCATCGACTACTACAGAGTTACACCATCGACTACTACAGAGATACACCATCGACTACTACAGAGTTACACCATCGACTAATACAGAGTTACACCATCGACTACTACAGAGTTACACCATCGACTACTACAGAGTTACACCATTGACTACTACAGAGTTACACTATCGACTACTACAGAGTTACACCATCGACCACTACAGAGTTACACCATCGACTACTACAGAATTACACCATCGACTACTAGAGTTACACCATCGACTACTACAGAGTTACACCTTCGACTACTAGAGTTACACCATCGACTACTACAGAGTTACACCATCAACTACTACAGAGTTACACCATCGACTACTAGAGTTACACCATCGACTACTAGAGTTACACCATCGAATACTACAGAGTTACATCATCGACTACTACAGAGTTACACCATCGACTACTAGAGTTACACCATGGACTACTACAGAGTTACACCATCGACTACTACAGAGTTACACCATTGACTACTACAGAGTTACACCATCGACTACTAGAGTTACACCATCGACTACTACAGAGTTACACCATCGACTACTACAGAGTTACACCATCGACTACTAGAGTTACACCATCGACTACTACAGAGTTACACCATCGACTACTACAGAGTTACACCATCGACTACTAGAGTTACACCATCGACTACTACAGAGTTACACCATCGACTACTACAGAGTTATACTATCGACTACTAGAGTTACACCATCGACTACTACAGAGTTACACCATCGACTACTACAGAGTTACAGCATCGACTACTAGAGTTACACCATCGACTACTACAGAGGTACAACTTCGACTACTAGAGTTACACCATCGACTACTACAGAGTTACACCATCGACTACTACAGAGTTACACCATCGACTACTAGAGTTACACCATCGACTACTAGAGTTACACCATCGACTACTACAGAGTTACGCCATCGATTACTACAGAGTTACACCATCGACTACTACAGAGATACACCATCGACTACTACAGAGTTACACCATCGACTACTACAGAGTTACACCATCGACTACTACAGAGTTACACCATCGACTACTACAGAGTTACACCATTGACTACTACAGAGTTACACCATCGACTACCACAGCGTTACACCATCGACTACTACACAGTTACACCATCGACTACTACAGAATTACACCATCGACTACTAGAGTTACACCATCGACTCCTACAGAGTTACAACTTCGACTACTAGAGTTACACCATCGACTACTACAGAGTTACACCATCGACTACTACAGAGTTACACCATCGACTACTAGAGTTACACCATCGACTACTACAGAGTTACAACTTCGACTACTAGAGTTACACCATCGACTACTACAGAGTTACACCATCGACTACTACAGAGTTACACCATCGACTACTAGAGTTACACCATCGACTACTACAGAGTTACAACTTCGACTACTAGAGTTACACCATCGACTACTACAGAGTTACACCATCGACTACTACAGAGTTACACCATCGACTACTACAGAGTTACACCATCGACTACTACAGAGTTACACCATCGACTACTACAGAGTTACCATGACTACTACATCCTAACAAAATGTGGCTCATTTTGAGTTCAGTAAATTGTTTGCTTATATGCAACGTTGAATTCTCCAAAAACGATGCATTAGTTTTTATGTTATTATATCGACTATTATTTGATTCAGTTTTCGGTACCAGTGGACGCTACTATCGGGGGTGGGGAGTGGGGTATCATGGCGTTGGGAAAGTAGTTCCTTTTTATTCTCCTGACATTTGTGGAAGGAGGGGATCGTACATGAAGGTTTTTGTATGTGATACCCTGAATAAAAAAATATCTATAGAAGCAATATTTAACAGATCTGGATTAACAGCTAATATAGAAATCAAGGAATTAAATATAATGTTAGGGTTATATGGGGGTGAGGATTTAGACGTCATTTTTAATACCGTAATATTTATCTCAAAGTGGGAAATATGGAAAATACGTAATAAGGTGAAATATAACCAATCCCGAATTGCAGATCAAACAATTTTCAACACTTGGAAAAATAATTAAAAAAAATATTTACAATGCACATTACAAACTTCGCATATTAATGAAAATAATAAAAACAAATTAGAACTTTTTCGGAATAACATATGAGTATTTATTATTTATGAACATAAAGCTAATGCATGGTAATAATTGTATCGTCTAATTGTGTATATTATAATGAAATGTAAAAACAAATGAATATGAAATATGTTTAAGTGGACTTTTTATTTTTATTTTTATTTTCACTTGCTACCCCTGGACAAGTGAGATTTATGTAAAACAGGGACCTTTAATGTTCACTCCTGGGCCTTTAAGGTTATTGTAAACAGGAGATTTTGAATAAACTATATTATGATGAATAAAAAAAAAAAAATAATAATAATATCTACATTACATCAACACTTACTAGAATACGTTATGAAAGACGTCCCCCATACAATACTCCATATCCACCCTAACAACAGTATAAAAGCTGTAATAAACTGTAGTAAAGCTACCCAACTATTTACTAATACTACTTTCTGTTTCGTTTGGTCCTTTAATCGCACTTTAGAACAACATAGCACCGATAATCCAGATATAAACGTTCCTGGAAATAAATAAAAAAATAAATATTAAAGGTATGGCATTATCATTATACCTTACTAGATTTCATCTTAAAGGGTATTCCCTTCCATGTTTCTATGACGACGTTATAACAAAACATAAACAATTGAAACCTGACACATCTAAACGTATAAAAACGTTGAAAAAACTTTATTGCAAAAGCTATAATTTAGCAACCATATCGTAGATAGGTTTCCTTGGCTACAAATATAGACAATCTACTGATAGAACTAATAAGTCAAACTAGCAATTAAATCAGTAATCTATATTTCGTTCAATATATTACAATTCTATATTCAATAAGTAATTCCAACAAATTGACGACGAAAACCATTAATTTCTAAGTTTAGAATTAATTGATATGAAATAAGTTAAAACCACCAGATGTTCCATGCTTAGCTATCAGACATTTATCTAGGAGCATTTATTGACCATTCTGTTGTAATGTCCATGTTTATGTTGTCGTTCATTTTCTACTAGCTGGTTTATTAACCCACCACATTTTTGTTCCTATTCCAGACCAGGACTTGGCTTTCCATGGACATATGTCATCATTGTTTTTGTGTTCCACAAGTTGAGGTGAGAGGTGTTCTGTTTGTTGATAATGGTGGAATTGTTGATAATTATTGTATATGCATGTTTTTACTTTTTTTGCGGTAATTTCTAGTACATGCAAGTGTTTGTGCTTGCCAAATATTATTAAGCCCCATTTCGTCCTGTTCCATTTTGGTTGATAAAAGATGACGATATCTTAAAGATTTAAATAGAGTTCAGATTGTTCTTGCATTACTGATGCATGCTGTCATTTCTTAGCTCATTACTGATGCATGCTGTCATTTCTTAGATTTTGTAAATGTTTATTCTGTCCTATCACAATCTATTTTTTTTATTTCACCTTTGTAGAGCTTAACAAACAAGGCAAAATTCTAATAACTATATATAAGGAAGAGTCTATTTTTGTAACATTTAAATAATAGAAGCCAAACATTCAATATTTATGCATTCACCCACGATGTACAGTACACTCAATGTCTTGATATCGATATTCAATTCAAATCAATGTAATTGCAATATACCTTTTCTCACAAATATGTTTTAAACAATTAGGACAACAACAAAAAAACAGTACAACAAATAAACATAACATAAAATATATAATAGTAAAGTGTTTCGACATCTCCTTAACTATAATGATTGTCCAATAAAGGTAATTGTTGTTTTTAATTGACTGTATACTCACTTGATGTTTCAAACAAATATTATTAGAAATTCTATTTAAATACTCGACGTGTTACAATAATAGTGTCGTGAGAAGCCAGCATCAAAGTTTAAGGAATGTTTTCGTACTCAATGTCAAACGAGTCCACAAATCAGATATACAACTTGTGTTATTGGTTTTTTTTTCTCCTTTGTTTTTGCTTTCAAAAATACGTTTTAGTACAATTTACATGTTATTTATGTATTTAAGAAAAACGTATGAAAAAGATACTACCGTCTACCAGAAGTATCGCTTCGCTATAATGCAAAACACAGTAATTTACTAAAATGTTCTCTAAGGCATTGCTAAAACAGTGTGTTATATATCACTTAAGCTAAATAACGTGTATACATTGATTCTAGCATCTATCATCATTATTTTACAAAAACTTGTAAATTGTTCGGAGGTACATCGGCACATTAACGGTGTCAATATTTTTCGTATTATGGAATTACATATCTATGATGCATATAACATATGTTTTCTCATTGAAATTTACATCTGTGTAAACTAACGTTTGTTGATAGATAGTTTCTGTCAGAAATTATGTCTATACCTCCAATGATCAAGGCTATGCAAATCTACAGTACGAATTTGTAATCATACTCGAAACACCAGTAAAGTAAAATAAGTCAAACTGGCAATTACATCAGTACATTTATATTTCATTCTATATATTACAATTCTATATTCAATAAGTAATTCAAACTAATTGACGACGAAGACCATTAATTTTTTATAGATGTTTAGAATTAATTGATATGAAATAAGTTAAAACCCCCCAGATTGTCCATGCTTAACAATCAGACATCTAACTACGAGCATTCACATGCAATCATTCTATTGTACTGTGCAGGTTTATGTTGTCGTTCATTTTCTTGTGATAGTGTGATGTCTTGTGTGAGTGACAGCGAATCTATGTAGTTTCTTTTATTGATTGTTTATAAAACTTTAGAGTACGAATTTGTAATCATACTCGAAAAATTGTAAATCAGAACAGTTCATCAAATAAACACTTTGTTCTGATTGGACAATTTATAGTACGAATACGAAAATCGAGTTTTATTACGATTCTATAGAAGAGAGTGCATTAAATATACATATTGAAGAGTTAAAATCAAACGAGGAACTTCGTAAAACTAAATGTGATTGTCCTTATATGGGTATTTAGATAGTATCGTCAGCTTAATTATGAAAAGTACTTCTAAATAAACGCATATGGAGTATTTATCTCTCAATTGATCATACTGGAGAAGGAACTACATACCCGTCCGTAGCATCTGAGTTCACCCCCGGCTTTTAGAGGGTTCGTGTTGACCGATCTTCAGTTTTTTGTAGATCGTTGTTTGTACTTTGTCCTTCTTCTTTTGGTCATTGTATTGTCTGTCCTTCTTCTTTTGGTCATTGTGTTGTCTGTCCTTCTTCTTTTGGTCATTGTGTTGTCTGTCCTTCTTCTTTTGGCCATTGTGTTGTCTGTCCTTCTTCTTTTGGTCATTGTGTTGTCTGTCCTTCTTCTTTTGGTCATTGTATTGTCTGTCCTTCTTCTTTTGGTCATTGTATTGTCTGTCCTTCTTCTTTTGGCCATTGTGTTGTCTGTCCTTTTTCTTTTGGTCATTGTGTTGTCTGTCCTTCTTCTTTTGGTCATTGTATTGTCTGTCCTTCTTCTTTTGGTCATTGTATTGTCTGTCCTTCTTCTTTTGGCCATTGTGTTGTCTGTCCTTCTTCTTTTGGTCATTGTGTTGTCTGTCCTTCTGTCTTTTGGTCATTGTGTTGTCTGTCCTTCTTCTTTTGGCCATTGTGTTGTCTGTCCTTCTGTCTTTTGGTCATTGTGTTGTCTGTCCTTCTTCTTTTGGCCATTGTGTTGTCTGTCCTTCTTCTTTTGGTCATTGTGTTGTCTGTCCTTCTTCTTTTGGGCATTGTGTTGTCTGTCCTTCTTCTTTGGCCATTGTGTTGTCTGTCCTTCTGTCTTTTGGTCATTGTGTTGTCTGTCCTTCTTCTTTTGGCCATTGTGTTGTCTGTCCTTCTTCTTTTGGTCATTGTGTTGTCTGTCCTTCTTCTTTTGGCCATTGTGTTGTCTGTCCTTCTTCTTTTGGTCATTGTGTTGTCTGTCCTTCTTCTTTTGGTCATTGTATTGTCTGTCCTTCTTCTTTTGGTCATTGTATTGTCTGTCCTTCTTCTTTTGGCCATTGTGTTGTCTGTCCTTCTTCTTTTGGTCATTGTGTTGTCTGTCCTTCTTCTTTTGGCCATTGTGTTGTCTGTCCTTCTTCTTTTGGTCATTGTGTTGTCTGTCCTTCTTCTTTTGGTCATTGTATTGTCTGTCCTTCTTCTTTTGGTCATTGTATTGTCTGTCCTTCTTCTTTTGGCCATTGTGTTGTCTGTCCTTCTTCTTTTGGTCATTGTATTGTCTGTCCTTCTTCTTTTGGTCATTGTGTTGTCTGTCCTTCTTCTTTTGGTCATTGTGTTGTCTGTCCTTCTGTCTTTTGGTCATTGTGTTTTCTGTCCTTCTTCTTTTGGCCATTGTGTTGTCTGTCCTTCTGTCTTTTGGTCATTGTGTTGTCTGTCCTTCTTCCTTTGGCCATTGTGTTGTCTGTCCTTCTTCTTTTGGTCATTGTGTTGTCTGTCCTTCTTCTTTTGGTCATTGTATTGTCTGTCCTTCTTCTTTTGGTCATTGTATTGTCTGTCCTTCTTCTTTTGGCCATTGTGTTGTCTGTCCTTCTTCTTTTGGTCATTGTGTTGTCTGTCCTTCTGTCTTTTGGTCATTGTGTTGTCTGTCCTTCTTCTTTTGGCCATTGTGTTGTCTGTCCTTCTGTCTTTTGGTCATTGTGTTGTCTGTCCTTCTTCTTTGGCCATTGTGTTGTCTGTCCTTCTTCTTTTGGCCATTGTGTTGTCTGTCCTTCTTCTTTTGGCCATTGTGTTGTCTGTCCTTCTTCTTTTGGTCATTGTATTGTCTGTCCTTCTTCTTTTGGTCATTGTGTTGTCTGTCCTTCTGTCTTTTGGTCATTGTGTTGTCTGTCCTTCTGTCTTTTGGCCATTGTGTTGTCTGTCCTTCTTCTTTTGGTCATTGTGTTGTCTGTCCTTCTTCTTTTGGTCATTGTATTGTCTGTCCTTCTTCTTTTGGCCATTGTGTTGTCTGTCCTTCTTCTTTTGGCCATTGTGTTGTCTGTCCTTCTTCTTTTGGTCATTGTGTTGTCTGTCCTTCTTCTTTTGGCCATTGTGTTGTCTGTCCTTCTTCTTTTGGTCATTGTGTTGTCTGTCCTTCTTCTTTTGGTCATTGTGTTGTCTGTCCTTCTTCTTTTGGCCATTGTGTTGTCTGTCCTTCTTCTTTTGGCCATTGTGTTGTCTGTCCTTCTTCTTTTGGCCATTGTGTTGTCTGTCCTTCTTCTTTTGGCCATTGTGTTGTCTGTCCTTCTTCTTTTGGTCATTGTGTTGTCTGTCCTTCTTCTTTTGGTCATTGTGTTGTCTGTCCTTCTTCTTTTGGTCATTGTATTGTCTGTCCTTCTTCTTTTGGCCATTGTGTTGTCTGTCCTTCTTCTTTTGGCCATTGTGTTGTCTGTCCTTCTTCTTTTGGTCATTGTGTTGTCTGTCCTTCTTCTTTTGGCCATTGTGTTGTCTGTCCTTCTTCTTTTGGCCATTGTGTTGTCTGTCCTTCTTCTTTTGGCCATTGTGTTGTCTGTCCTTCTTCTTTTGGTCATTGTATTGTCTGTCCTTCTTCTTTTGGTCATTGTGTTGTCTGTCCTTCTGTCTTTTGGTCATTGTGTTGTCTGTCCTTCTGTCTTTTGGCCATTGTGTTGTCTGTCCTTCTTCTTTTGGTCATTGTGTTGTCTGTCCTTCTTCTTTTGGTCATTGTATTGTCTGTCCTTCTTCTTTTGGCCATTGTGTTGTCTGTCCTTCTTCTTTTGGCCATTGTGTTGTCTGTCCTTCTTCTTTTGGTCATTGTGTTGTCTGTCCTTCTTCTTTTGGCCATTGTGTTGTCTGTCCTTCTTCTTTTGGCCATTGTATTGTCTGTCCTTCTTCTTTTGGCCATTGTGTTGTCTGTCCTTCTTCTTTTGGCCATTGTATTGTCTGTTCTTCTTCTTTTGGTCATTGTATTGTCTGTCCTTCTTTTGGTCATTGTATTGTCTGTCCTTCTTCTTTTGGCCATTGTGTTGTCTGTCCTTCTTCTTTTGGCCATTGTGTTGTCTGTCCTTCTTCTTTTGGTCATTGTATTGTCTGTCCTTCTTCTTTTGGCCATTGTGTTGTCTGTCCTTCTTCTTTTGGCCATTGTGTTGTCTGTCCTTCTTCTTTTGGTCATTGTGTTGTCTGTCCTTCTTCTTTTGGTCATTGTGTTGTCTGTCCTTCTTCTTTTGGTCATTGTGTTGTCTGTCCTTCTTCTTTTGGCCATTGTGTTGTCTGTCCTTCTTCTTTTGGCCATTGTGTTGTCTGTCCTTCTTCTTTTGGTCATTGTGTTGTCTGTCCTTCTTCTTTTGGTCATTGTGTTGTCTGTCCTTCTTCTTTTGGCCATTGTGTTGTCTGTCCTTCTTCTTTTGGTCATTGTATTGTCTGTCCTTCTTCTTTTGGCCATTGTGTTGTCTGTCCTTCTTCTTTTGGCCATTGTGTTGTCTGTCCTTCTTCTTTTGGTCATTGTGTTGTCTGTCCTTCTTCTTTTGGTCATTGTGTTGTCTGTCCTTCTTCTTTTGGTCATTGTATTGTCTGTCCTTCTTCTTTTGGCCATTGTGTTGTCTGTCCTTCTTCTTTTGGCCATTGTGTTGTCTGTCCTTCTTCTTTTGGTCATTGTGTTGTCTGTCCTTCTTCTTTTGGTCATTGTGTTGTCTGTCCTTCTTCTTTTGGTCATTGTGTTGTCTGTCCTTCTTCTTTTGGCCATTGTGTTGTCTGTCCTTCTTCTTTTGGCCATTGTGTTGTCTGTCCTTCTTCTTTTGGTCATTGTGTTGTCTGTCCTTCTTCTTTTGGTCATTGTGTTGTCTGTCCTTCTTCTTTTGGCCATTGTGTTGTCTGTCCTTCTTCATTTGGCCATTGTGTTGTCTGTCCTTCTTCTTTTGGCCATTGTGTTGTCTGTCCTTCTTCTTTTGGCCATTGTGTTGTCTGTCCTTCTTCTTTTGGTCATTGTGTTGTCTGTCCTTCTTCTTTTGGTCATTGTGTTGTCTGTCCTTCTTCTTTTGGTCATTGTATTGTCTGTCCTTCTTCTTTTGGCCATTGTGTTGTCTGTCCTTCTTCTTTTGGCCATTGTGTTGTCTGTCCTTCTTCTTTTGGTCATTGTGTTGTCTGTCCTTCTTCTTTTGGCCATTGTGTTGTCTGTCCTTCTTCTTTTGGCCATTGTGTTGTCTGTCCTTCTTCTTTTGGCCATTGTGTTGTCTGTCCTTCTTCTTTTGGTCATTGTATTGTCTGTCCTTCTTCTTTTGGTCATTGTGTTGTCTGTCCTTCTGTCTTTTGGTCATTGTGTTGTCTGTCCTTCTGTCTTTTGGCCATTGTGTTGTCTGTCCTTCTTCTTTTGGTCATTGCGTTGTCTGTCCTTCTTCTTTTGGTCATTGTATTGTCTGTCCTTCTTCTTTTGGCCATTGTGTTGTCTGTCCTTCTTCTTTTGGCCATTGTGTTGTCTGTCCTTCTTCTTTTGGTCATTGTGTTGTCTGTCCTTCTTCTTTTGGCCATTGTATTGTCTGTCCTTCTTCTTTTGGCCATTGTGTTGTCTGTCCTTCTTCTTTTGGCCATTGTATTGTCTGTTCTTCTTCTTTTGGTCATTGTATTGTCTGTCCTTCTTCTTTTGGTCATTGTATTGTCTGTCCTTCTTCTTTTGGCCATTGTGTTGTCTGTCCTTCTTCTTTTGGCCATTGTGTTGTCTGTCCTTCTTCTTTTGGTCATTGTATTGTCTGTCCTTCTTTTGGCCATTGTGTTGTCTGTCCTTCTTCTTTTGGCCATTGTGTTGTCTGTCCTTCTTCTTTTGGTCATTGTGTTGTCTGTCCTTCTTCTTTTGGTCATTGTGTTGTCTGTCCTTCTTCTTTTGGTCATTGTGTTGTCTGTCCTTCTTCTTTTGGCCATTGTGTTGTCTGTCCTTCTTCTTTTGGCCATTGTGTTGTCTGTCCTTCTTCTTTTGGTCATTGTGTTGTCTGTCCTTCTTCTTTTGGTCATTGTGTTGTCTGTCCTTCTTCTTTTGGCCATTGTGTTGTCTGTCCTTCTTCTTTTGGCCATTGTGGTGTCTGTCCTTCTTCTTTTGGCCATTGTGTTGTCTGTCCTTCGATTCACGGATTTTGATTACCCCTTTGGTATCTTCAAAATCGTGTTAGAGAAAACTGAAGGGGCAATTAAGAATGGAAAATTAAGAGACACCGGCAACATTGGATACACCAGACTGGGGGACGAACTCAAATAAAACACAAAAAAACAACCAAATAAGATGTGCGATATGGACCCCACCAAAATCCCGGTGGGACCCAGGAGCTTGTGAATGGGTAAGTAGTTCCTGTTTCGTATAAGACACCCGCTATGTTACATATATTGTCAAGTCCGTTAAAAGTCGGTGATAGAGGAAAGAAGATACCGTCTATTGTGTTGTCGGTGATAGAGGAAAGAAGATACCGTCTATTGTGTTGTCGGTGATAGAGGAAAGAAGATACCGTCTATTGTGTTGTCGGTGATAGAGGAAAGAAGATACCGTCTATTGTGTTGAAGTATTCAACTAGGGATAATGTTTTACTTTTAACAAAACGGGTCTAGTCTCATTTTACAACATTTTGTAACTTTAAGTTGGTGAAAGTTATGTTAAAATACGTACTTTCCTGATCAAAGAACGATAACCTTCCAAAACGTTTGCTTTTCAAAACAGTTGATATCTCCCTTGATAATGGTTCTGATAATATCTTACTGGTAGGAGCTTATATTTTTTTTTCTCTTGTAATATTCATTTGTCCACTTCCTGCCGAGTAATACATTACAGTGCTGAAGTTCAAAGAACCATAATGCCCCGAACACCGTTTATTTCCGTGTAATAGGTTAAATAAAATCTTATGATGATTGATAACTTAAGAAATAATTTATGGAAGGGGTAAGTTTGTTGGAGATTTTAATATGTGTATCATTATCTGCGTAACATTTGCGTAGATAATGTTACCCATAAGCTCGGGGTAAAAATTTCACGCAGATAATGTTAACCATATTAAAATCTCCAACAAACTTACCCTTTCCATAAATTATTTCTATTCTAATACTGTAATAGTACATATACGGTAAATGTTTAATCCGCATTCCTTTATAGTGTACCCACCCATATTAAAATCTCCAACAAACTTACCCCTTCCCATATTAAAATCTTCAACAAACTTACCCCTTCCCATATTAAAATCTCCAACAAACTTACCCTTTCCCATATTAAAATCTCCAACAAACTTACCCCTTCCATAAATTATTTCTATATAATTACATTACTTCCGTATTTCATTGAAATTTTACAATATGATTAGTTATGAAGTGGTCACATGATTATAAAAGTGATGTTTCACATCCCAATGAAACTCAAATCCGAACTTGCACGTGCCTTCACGACGACGTCAGATGTAAACAATCAATGGCGTATAATAGAACAGGCAAATACGTCATGATCATCAGCGCGTGTAAGTCATAATAAATCAGGGATTTTTATATCCTGCCAACACAGCACGTCATATTAGAATTTTCCATTATTAATTGATTATGTGTTATCTGAAAACCAACTGTAATCTTTTCTAACGATCCTCCAGTAATTGACCACAGGCGTACGGAAAGGTCATAGATTGAACGTATTAACTTAGTCAAGATTCAAGATTCAAGATTCTTAATTTCTCATAAAACCATAGATTAAACAGTGGTACAGAGAATTTGCCAATTTAACATAAATAGATAATAAATACACATGACAAGACAAGATGGTCTACAAAATTAAATAATAATAACACAAATGAAATAACATCATTTAATTTGGATGACAGAGATATGTGGTTAACCAGGAGGACTAGCATGATATTGTAGGACACGAATAAATTTGCACAGCTTCGTTAGTTTTGTTTTATTTTTAATTTGGAATAATTGACCAAATCTCAAAGTATTGATTCCGCGTGAAAAATATTGACTCCGGTATAATTTTCTTTCGTTTGCCAAAGATTTACATTGAAGAATGTAGTGAAATTCATCACCTATCTCTGCATCCGTGCATATATTACACAGCCTATTCCCATGATCAATACCATTCCATCTTCATAGTCAGATCTTGTGAAAACAAACACTGCTTACTTATTCAATCAAGACTTCTGTATTGATTATTACATCAAACGAATGGTATTTCTGTCTCGTTGTCATCACCAAGGCAAATTTATTGTATTGTAGGGTAGTACAGATTGACACTGTAATACAACGTTCATTAAAAACCTAGTTTAAATTACACAAGACAAGAGAATAATACCGACCATTATCATACAGAACAAACTGGAATGACACTCACGTACGTAAAACAGAACAAAATATGTACAACACCAAACATCCAGAACTTTTAATTTCTTGGCTATAATTTCGGATTGTTGTAGTACTTCAATCGGAGAATATTTACTTAAAAAGATCCGTATTTGTATATTCGATAAATCACAATTTGCTATTAATGTTGATTGTGGTGCGAATGTTAGATGCTAAGGAATTTGTTATATCACCGACAGTTGTTAATCAATAGAAAAAACTACAATGTCAATAGTCTTATGTAAAACATTTAATGTATTACCGTTATTGTCAACCTCTTAAGACTACAATGTCAGCGGTTTAACTTAAAAACTTCTAACTTATTGATTTTTGACAAGGACTAAGAACTAATTATGTCAACAGTTTGTTAAAGACATTACACGTCTTATTGCTTTGTTGTAAAGAACTTAAGACTGAAATGGCAACAGTCAACATTTAACATATAGTTTTTATCAAGGATTAAAGATTAAAAAAGCCAACGACCTGTTTAAAAACATCCATCTTACTATGGTTGTTGTCAAGGACTAAGCACTAAATAAGTCAACAGTCCGCTTGAAAACATTTATTTAGATCGGTCTTTGATCTATTAATATTGTTTCCGTGTCCACACTAACGTCATAAACACGTAGATTAGTGCACACGACACGTTTCTGGAATAACCTTCATCAGGTACGCTCAAAGTCAAAACATTGGAAAACCAAATAATTTAAGTGTTTGGGAGTAATACAACCGAAAGGTTTAAACAGAATAGGCAAATCGGCTAAGGCCGACGGAGGAGAATCTTAGTTTTGATGATAAAGTAATTATTTAAGTATTGTAAGCTTAAATAATAGGTTCATCAAATAAACCATGTCAGTACTGAAGCACTGACTACTTGGCGGATGCTACCCTCGGGGATTAATAGTCCACCAGTAGTGGTATCAACCTAGTGATAGTAATAATAACGTAGGATGCTACCCTCGGGGATTAATAGTCCACCAGTAGTGGTATCAACCCAGTGATAGTAATACTAACGTAGGATGCTTCCCTCGGGGATTAATAGTCCACCAGTAGTGGTATCAACCCAGTGATAGTAATAATAACGTAGGATGCTACCCTCGGGGATTAATAGTCCACCAGTAGTGGTATCAACCCAGTGATAGTAATAATAACGTAAGATGCTATCCTCGGGGATTACTAGTCCACCAGTAGTGGTATCAACCCAGTGATGGTAATACTAACGTAGGATGCTACCCTCGGGGATTAATAGTCCACCAGTAGTGGTATCAACCCAGTGATAGTAATAATAACGTAGGATGCTACCCTCGGGGATTAATAATCCACCAGTAGTGGTATCAACCCAGTGATAGTAATAATAACGTAGGATGCTACCCTCGGGGATTAATAGTCCACCAGTAGTGGTATCAACCCAGTGATGGTAATACTAACGTAGGATGCTACCCTCGGGGATTAATAGTCCACCAGTAGTGGTATCAACCCAGTGATAGTAATAATAACGTAGGATGCTACCCTCGGGGATTAATAGTCAACCAGTAGTGGTATCAACCCAGTGATAGTAATACTAACGTAGGATGCTACCCTCGGGGATTAATAGTCCACCAGTAGTGGTATCAACCCAGTGATAGTAATAATAACGTAGGATGCTACCCTCGGGGATTAATAGTCCACCAGTAGTGGTATCAACCCAGTGATAGTAATAATAACGTAGGATGCTACCCTCGGGGATTAATAGTCCACCAGTAGTGGTATCAACCCAGTGATAGTAATACTAACGTAGGATGCTACCCTCGGGGATTAATAGTCCACCAGTAGTGGTATCAACCCAGTGATAGTAATAATAACGTAGGATGCTACCCTCGGGGATTAATAGTCCACCAGTAGTGGTATCAACCCAGTGATAGTAATAATAACGTAGGATGCTACCCTCGGGGATTAATAATCCACCAGTAGTGGTATCAACCCAGTGATAGTAATAATAACGTAGGATGCTACCCTCGGGGATTAATAGTCCACCAGTAGTGGTATCAACCAAGTGATAGTAATACTAACGTAGGATGCTACCCTCGGGGATTAATAGTCCACCAGTAGTGGTATCAACCCAGTGATAGTAATAATAACGTAGGATGCTACCCTCGGGGATTAATAGTCCACCAGTAGTGGTATCAACCCAGTGATAGTAATAATAACGTAGGATGCTACCCTCGGGGATTAATAGTCAACCAGTAGTGGTATCAACCCAGTGATAGTAATACTAACGTAGGATGCTACCCTCGGGGATTAATAGTCCACCAGTAGTGGTATCAACCCAGTGATAGTACTAATAACGTAGGATGCTACCCCCGGGGATTAATAGTCCACCAGTAGTGGTATCAACCTAGTGATAGTAATACTAACGTAGGATGCTACCCTCGGGGATTAATAGTCCACCAGTAGTGGTATCAACCCAGTGATAGTAATAATAACGTAGGATGCTACCCTCGGGGATTACTAGTCCACCAGTAGTGGTATCAACCCAGTGATAGTAATACTAACGTAGGATGCTACCCTCGGGGATTAATAGTCCACCAGTAGTGGTATCAACCCAGTGATAGTAATAATAACGTAGGATGCTACCCTCGGGGATTAATAGTCCACCAGTAGTGGTACCAACCCAGTGATAGTAATAATAACGTAGGATGCTACCCCGGGGATTAATAGTCCACCAGTAGTGGTACCAACCTAGTGATAGTAATAATAACGTAGGATGCTACCCTCGGGGATTAATAGTCCACCAGTAGTGGTACCAACCTAGTGATAGTAATAATAACGTAGGATGCTACCCTCGGGGATTAATAGTCCACCAGTAGTGGTATCAACCCAGTGATAGTAATAATAACGTAGGATGCTACCCTCGGGGATTAATAGTCCACCAGTAGTGGTACCAACCCAGTGATAGTAATAATAACGTAGGATGCTACCCTCGGGGATTAATAGTCCACCAGTAGTGGTATCAACCCAGTGATAGTAATAATAACGTAGGATGCTACCCTCGGGGATTAATAGTCCACCAGTAGTGGTATCAACACAGTGATAGTAATAATAACGTAGGATGCTACCCTCGGGGATTAATAGTCCACCAGTAGTGGTATCAACCCAGTGATAGTAATAATAACGTAGGATGCTACCCTCGGGGATTAATAGTCCACCAGTAGTGGTATCAACCCAGTGATAGTAATAATAACGTAGGATGCTACCCTCGGGGATTAATAGTCCACCAGTAGTGGTACCAACCCAGTGATAGTAATAATAACGTAGGATGCTACCCTCGGGGATTAATAGTCCACCAGTAGTGGAATCAACCCAGTGATAGCAATAATAACATAGTTATCTAATATTTGCACATTGTTGACAATAATAGATAGTAAGAAAAGACACCAAAGGGACAACCAGAAGCTGTAAAATGGGTAATAACAGAAAATTATCAGACCTTATTCCAGAATTCAACACGTTTCTGTATTTATGTAATATTTTTATTAAAGTCTATTATTTGTCAGTTTGTCATACTTTTTTGCGTATTTTTCGGTAATAACTGTTTTCCATTCGATTGTTCAAGTCGTTTTTTCATTCCCCACTGGTTAATTGAGCAATATGTTTTAATTTGTGCTCTACTCACTGTTCCTATAGCACACAGACATTTGTGTTCTACTCACTGTTCCTATAGCACACAGACATTTGTGTTCTACTCAATGTTCCTAAAGCACACAGACATTTGTGTTCTACTCACTGTTCCTATAGCACACAGACATTTGTGTTCTACTCACTGTTCCTATAACACACAGACATTTGTGTTCTACTCACTGTTCCTATAGCACACAGACATTTGTGTTCTACTCACTGTTCCTATAGCACACAGACATTTGTGTTCTACTCACTGTTCCTATAGCACACAGACATTTGTGTTCTACTCACTGTTCCTATAGCACACAGACATTTGTGTTCTACTCACTGTTCCTATAGCACACAGACATTTGTGTTCTACTCACTGTTCCTATAGCACACAGACATTTGTGTTCTACTCACTGTTCCTATAGCACACAGACATTTGTGTTCTACTCACTGTTCCTATAGCACACAGACATTTGTGTTCTACTCACTGTTCCTATAGCACACAGACATTTGTGTTCTACTCACTGTTCCTATAGCACACAGACATTTGTGTTTTACTCACTGTTCCTATAGCACACAGACATTTGTGTTCTACTCACTGTTCCTATAGCACACAGACATTTGTGTTCTACTCACTGTTCCTATAGCACACAGACATTTGTGTTCTACTCACTGTTCCTATAGCACACAGACATTTGTGTTCTACTCACTGTTCCTATTGCACACAGACATTTGTGTTCTACTCACTGTTCCTATTGCACACAGACATTTGTGTTCTACTCACTGTTCCTATTGCACACAGACATTTGTGTTCTACTCACTGTTCCTATAGCACACAGACATTTGTGTTCTACTCACTGTTCCTATAGCACACAGACATTTGTGTTCTACTCACTGTTCCTATAGCACACAGACATTTGTGTTCTACTCACTGTTCCTATAGCACACAGACATTTGTGTTCTACTCACTGTTCCTATAGCACACAGACATTTGTGTTCTACTCACTGTTCCTATAGCACACAGACATTTGTGTTCTACTCACTGTTCCTATAGCACACAGACATTTGTGTTCTACTCACTGTTCCTATAGCACACAGACATTTGTGTTCTACTCACTGTTCCTATAGCACACAGACATTTGTGTTCTACTCACTGTTCCTATAGCACACAGACATTTGTGTTCTACTCACTGTTCCTATAGCACACAGACATTTGTGTTCTACTCACTGTTCCTATAGCACACAGACATTTGTGTTCTACTCACTGTTCCTATAGAACACAGACATTTGTGTTCTACTCACTGTTCCTATAGCACACAGACATTTGTGTTCTACTCACTGTTCCTATAGCACACAGACATTTGTGTTCTACTCACTGTTCCTATAGCACACAGACATTTGTGTTCTACTCACTGTTCCTATAGCACACAGACATTTGTGTTCTACTCACTGTTCCTATAGCACACAGACATTTGTGTTCTACTCACTGTTCCTATAGCACACAGACATTTGTGTTCTACTCACTGTTCCTATAGCACACAGACATTTGTGTTCTACTCACTGTTCCTATAGCACACAGACATTTGTGTTCTACTCACTGTTCCTATAGCACACAGACATTTGTGTTCTACTCACTGTTCCTATAGCACACAGACATTTGTGTTCTACTCACTGTTCCTATAGCACACAGACATTTGTGTTCTACTCACTGTTCCTATAGCACACAGACATTTGTGTTCTACTCACTGTTCCTATAGCACACAGACATTTGTGTTCTACTCACTGTTCCTATAGCACACAGACATTTGTGTTCTACTCACTGTTCCTATAGCACACAGACATTTATGTTCTACTCACTGTTCCTATAACACACAGACATTTGTGTTCTACTCACTGTTCCTATAGCACACAGACATTTGTGTTCTACTCACTGTTCCTATAGCACACAGACATTTGTGTTCTACTCACTGTTCCTATAGCACACAGACATTTGTGTTCTACTCACTGTTCCTATAGCACACAGACATTTGTGTTCTACTCACTGTTCCTATAGCACACAGACATTTGTGTTCTACTCACTGTTCCTATAGCACACAGACAGTTTGTTTTCTTGTTTATTACTTACAATTCAAGAATTGATTTTTTGCAAATTACCTGAAGTGGAGTCAAGTGAAGTAGAAATTAAATTAATCCCTGAATGAAAGTAAGAATGAATACCTTATATTGCATTAAAATCAAATTAACTCGTAATTGTTCTGAAAATCAAATTATCCCTGGTGTAGTCCTAAATCAACAAATTTCAATGTCAATTTGTTGACATGAATAAGCGAGAGGCGTATATTATCTTTGTTTTATATTCTAATTGCTTTTTATAATATCGTTTTCAATCATACGATTTTTGCCAATGTTTATATTTTCGATTGAGATTTATTTCACTATGTCGTGAAAAATCATGTTATAGATTCAAAAATACCCTACACCGCTGACCATGTGAAGTGTTGCAACTGTTTTCATAATTTGGGGGGTGGGGGTGGGAGCGGGGGGGGGGGGGGGGGGTGGTAGGTGATGTGAGGGTGTTAAATGGATCGTACCTATTTATTAATACATCTACAATGTCTAACAATTTATCAATACTAATATGTCCAATCAGGCTTAACATATAATAATAATCTAGTAGTTGGTTGTAAGAAGTTCAGTTTCTCAATGTATACATCCTTTCCATAGTAAACGACAAACTGACATTAGGAATACAAATGATTTTTTACATTATATGAAATAAATGTTAGAAAAACTGAAGGGGCAATCACGAATGGACATTCCAGAGAAACTGGCAACATTGGCTACACAAGATGCAAGACGAAGACAAACAAAACAAAAAACACTACACACTATGTGTTGGACACCACCATACACAAGACACAAGACGAAGACAAAAAACAAAAAATCCCCAACACAATATGTGTTGGCCACTACTAAACACAAACAAAACAAATAACGTAAATAAGACATGAGCCCTCCTACAAACAACTGGGGGTAAACACGAACCAAACACCTTAAATAAGACATGAGCTCTACTACAAACAACTGGGGGTAAACACGAACCAAACACCTTAAATAAGACATGAGCTCCCCTACAAACAACTGGGGGTAAACACGAACCAAACACCTTAAATAAGACATAAGTCCTCCTACAAACAACTGGGGGTAAACACGAACCAAACACCTTAAATAAGACATGAGCTCCCCTACAAACAACTGGGGGTAAAGACGAACCAAACACCTTAAATAAGACATGAGCCCTCCTACAAACAACTGGGGGTAAACACGAACCAAACACCTTAAATAAGACATGAGCCCTCCTACAAACAACTGGGGGTAAAGACGAACCAAACACCTTAAATAAGACATGAGCCCTCCTACAAACAACTGGGGGTAAACACGAACCAAACACCTTAAATAAGACATGAGTCCTCCTACAAACAACTGGGGGTAAAGACGAACCAAACACCTTAAATAAGACATGAGCCCTCCTACAAACAACTGGAGGTAAACACGAACCAAACACCTTAAATAAGACATGAGCCCTCCTACAAACAACTGGGGGTAAAGACGAACCAAACATCTTAAATAAGACATGAGCCCTCCTACAAACAACTGGAGGTAAACACGAACCGAACACCTTAAATAAGACATGAGCCCTCCTACAAACAACTGGGGGTAAACACGAACCAAACACCTTAAATAAGACATGAGTCCTCCTACAAACAACTGGAGGTAAACACGAACCAAACATCTTAAATAAGACATGAGCCCTCCTGCAAACAACTGGGGGTAAACACGAACCAAACACCTTAAATAAGACATGAGCCCTCCTACAAACAACTGGAGGTAAAGACGAACCGAACACCTTAAATAAGACATGAGCCCTTCTACAAACAACTGGAGGTAAAGACAAACCAAACACCTTAAATACAACATGAGCCCTCCTACAAACAACTGGAGGTAAACACGAACCAAACACCTTAAATAAGACATGAGCCCTCCTACAAACAACTGGAGGTAAAGACGAACCGAACACCTTAAATAAGACATGAGCCCTCCTACAAACAACTGAGGGTAAACACGAACCAAACACCTTAAATAAGACATGAGCTCTCCTACAAATAACTGGGGGTAAACACGAACCAAACACCTTAAATAAGACATGAGTCCTCCTACAAACAACTGGAGGTAAACACGAACCAAACACCTTAAATAAGACATGAGCTCTCCTACAAACACCTGGGGGTAAAGACGAACCAAACATCTTAAATAAGACATGAGCCCTCCTACAAACAACTGGAGGTAAACACGAACCGAACACCTTAAATAAGACATGAGCCCTCCTACAAACAACTGGGGGTAAACACGAACCAAACACCTTAAATAAGACATGAGCCCTCCTACAAATAACTGGGGGTAAAGACGAACCAAACACCTTAAATAAGACATGAGCCCTCCTACAAACAACTGGGGGTAAACACGAACCAAACACCTTAAATAAGACATGAGCTCCCCTACAAACAACTGGGGGTAAACACGAACCAAACACCTTAAATAAGACATGAGTCCTCCTACAAACAACTGGAGGTAAACACGAACCAAACATCTTAAATAAGACATGAGCCCTCCTACAAACAACTGGGGATAAAGACGAACCAAACACCTTAAATACGACATGAGTCCTCCTACAAACAACTGGGGGTAAAGACGAACCAAACACCTTAAATAAGACATGAGCCCTCCTACAAACAACTGGGGGTAAACACGAACCAAACACCTTAAATACGACATGAGTCCTCCTACAAACAACTGGGGGTAAAGACGAACCAAACACCTTAAATACGACATGAGTCCTCCTACAAACAACTGGAGGTAAACACGAACCAAACATCTTAAATAAGACATGAGCTCTCCTACAAACAACTGGGGGTAAACACGAACCAAACACCTTAGATAAGACATGAGTCCTCCTACAAACAACTGGAGGTAAACACGAACCAAACATCTTAAATAAGACATGAGCTCTCCTACAAACAACTGGGGGTAAACACGAACCAAACACCTTAAATAAGACATGAGCCCTCCTACAAACAACTGGGGGTAAAGACGAACCAAACACCTTAAATAAGACATGAGCCCTCCTACAAACAACTGGGGGTAAACACGAACCAAACAACTTAAATAAGACATGATACCTCCTACAAACAACTGGAGGTAAACACGAACCAAACATCTTAAATAAGACATGAGCCCTCCTACAAACAACTGGGGGTAAACACGAACCGAACACCTTAAATAAAACATGAGCCCTCCTACAAACAACTGAGGGTAAAGACGAACCAAACATCTTAAATAAGACATGAGCCCTCCTACAAACAACTGGGGGTAAACACGAACCAAACACCTTAAATAAGACATGAGCTCTCCTACAAACAACTGGAGGTAAACACGAACCAAACACCTTAAATAAGACATGAGCCCTCCTACAAATAACTGGGGGTAAACACGAACCAAACACCTTAAATAAGACATGAGCCCTCCTACAAACAACTGGGGGTAAAGACGAACCAAACACCTTAAATACGACATGAGCCCTCCTACAAACAACTGGGGGTAAACACGAACCACACACCTTAAATAAGACATGATACCTCCTACAAACAACTGGAGGTAAAGACGAACCAAACACCTTAAATAAGACATGAGCTCTCCTACAAACAACTGGGGGTAAACACGAACCAAACATCTTAAATAAGACATGAGCTCCCCTACAAACAACTGGGGGTAAACACGTACCAAACACCTTAAATAAGACATGAGCCCTCCTACAAACAACTGGGGGTAAACACGAACCAAACACCTTAAATAAGACATGATACCTCCTACAAATAACTGGAGGTAAACACGAACCAAACACCTTAAATAAGACATGAGCCCTCCTACAAACAACTGGGGGTAAAGACGAACCAAACACCTTAAATAGGAAATGAGCCCTCCTACAAATAACTGGGGGTAAAGACGAACCAAACACCTTAAATAAGACATGAGTCCTCCTACAAACAACTGGGGGTAAAGACGAACCAAACACCTTAAATACGACATGAGCCCTCCTACAAACAACTGGGGGTAAACACGAACCAAACATCTTAAATAAGACATGAGCCCTCCTACAAATAACTGGGGGTAAAGACGAACCAAACACCTTAAATAAGACATGAGCCCTCCTACAAACAACTGGGGGTAAAGACGAACCAAACACCTTAAATACGACATGAGCCCTCCTACAAATAACTGGGGGTAAACACGAACCAAACACCTTAAATAAGACATGAGCCCTCCTACAAACAACTGAGGGTAAACACGAACCGAACACCTTAAATAAAACATGAGCCCTCCTACAAACAACTGGGGGTAAAGACGAACCAAACATCTTAAATAAGACATGAGCCCTCCTACAAACAACTGGGGGTAAACACGAACCAAACATCTTAAATAAGACATGAGCTCTCCTACAAACAACTGGAGGTAAACACGAACCAAACACCTTAAATAAGACATGAGCTCTCCTACAAATAACTGGGGGTAAACACGAACCAAACACCTTAAATAAGACATGAGCCCTCCTACAAACAACTGGGGGTAAAGACGAACCGAACACCTTAAATAAGACATGAGCTCTCCTACAAATAACTGGGGGTAAACACGAACCGAACACCTTAAATAAGACATGAGCCCTCCTACAAACAACTGGGGGTAAACACGAACCAAACACCTTAAATAAGACATGAGCCCTCCTACAAACAACTGGGGGTAAAGACGAACCAAACACCTTAAATAAGACATGAGCTCTCCTACAATCAACTGCAGGTAAACACGAACCAAACATCTTAAATAAGACATGAGCCCTCCTACAAACAACTGGGGGTAAACACGAACCAAACACCTTAAAAACGACATGAGCCCTCCTACAAACAACTGGGGGTAAACACGAACCAAACACCTTAAATAAGACATGAGCCCTCCTACAAACAACTGGGGGTAAACACGAACTAAACACCTTATATAAGACATGAACTCTCCTACAAATAACTGGGGGTAAACACGAACCGAACACCTTAAATAAGACATGAGCCCTCCTACAAACAACTGGGGGTAAACACGAACCAAACACCTTAAATAAGACATGAGCCCTCCTACAAACAACTGGGGGTAAAGACGAACCAAGCACCTTATATAAGACATGAGCCCTCCTACAAACAACTGGGGGTAAACACGAACCAAACATCTTAAATAAGACATGAGCTCTCCTACAAATAACTGGGGGTAAACACGAACCGAACACCTTAAATAAGACATGAGCCCTCCTACAAACAACTGGAGGTAAAGACGAACCAAACACCTTAAATAAGACATGAGCCCTCCTACAAACAACTGGGGGTAAACACGAACCAAGCACCTTAAATAAGACATGATACCTCCTACAAATAACTGGGAGTAAACACGAACCAAACACCTTAAATAAGACATGAGCCCTCCTACAAACAACTGAGGGTAAAGACGAACCAAACATCTTAAATAAGACATGAGCCCTCCTACAAACAACTGGGGGTAAAGACGAACCAAACACCTTAAATAAGACATGAGCTCTCCTACAAACAACTGGAGGTAAACACGAACCAAACATCTTAAATAAGACATGAGCCCTCCTACAAACAACTGGGGGTAAACACGAACCAAACACCTTAAATAAGACATGAGCCCTCCTACAAACAACTGGGGGTAAAGACGAACCAACCACCTTAAATAAGACATGAGCCCTCCTACAAACAACTGAGGGTAAACACGATTCGAGCATCGTTTTAATACGGGAATCGCAACGGACATCACAGTACAGAAGTACGAACGTAAAGACACATAATATGACAATACACAAAAAACTTAAAAGGAGGAGCAACATGGATCCCAACAAACAAACACGGGGATGAACGCAGGTGCTCGCAAAGGATAAGAAATTCATGCTTCTTATAAAACACCCACCATGTTACTCATATTTATAGTCCGATCAAAGTCTAGGCAGTGATAGAGGAAAGAAACAAATCTACGTAAAAAGTAAAATATCTTTTGTCATTTGAGATATGCATATTTCGTAACTGTGAACTGTTGTAGCGAGGACTTCAACTTAGGAGCAGCGTAGCCGTGTTTGAGTAGCTTTTACGTCACCAGCGGAGCTCTGTCTAGAAAATCACTGTACTGGGCACAAGCTCTAGAATAACGTATGAGCTGTGAAATGTAAACTCCATACGATTGTTAACACGTGTGTCCTCTACCGAAACATCGGTGGTGTTCTAGCTGGTTACTGTGGAATGTGTTTCTTAACGTAAAATATGCAGGTTATATGCGTATATTTGCTTTGTAACATATCACATTTTTACAGCTTATTCAAGTTCTAGATTGGAATCATGGAAAGGGTGATTTAACACTCTGTATTCCGATGATAGCTTAGATTTAAATAACATTAATCTTATTGTAAAATGCATTAACAAAATTCCAAACTTGAATACTGGAGAAATTGACAATAAAGCAGAAGAATTCAGTTGTGAACTTTGGTATTTCAGTATTCATTAAACCCAGAAAAGGCAACAATAAATCATGGCATTAGATAGAAAACGACTTTAAACACGCAATGGTAAACATCATACAATTTTTTGTAATTTGGATATACCTGTTAATCTCTTTCCCCATTGGCTATAGCTGTTTTGAATAAATATATTTCAAATGCAGGACAAGAAGAACCAGAACAAGCTAAATGATATCTGAAAAGTACATTGTATACTGAAACAAACATTCAAGTTTCATGAATTGAACACGATCTCATCTGAAGGACCCGTGACATCTAATACCAACGTCTTACATTTTTTTTATTGACATGTTGCACTTTCATCCAATAACACAAGGATAGCATTCACGAACATCATATGATATTGAAAGGACGTCAATTTATTTGTATGACGGATGGTTGTTTAACGCCACGTGGTCCGTGGTGGGAAGTAGTATTTTCATGAGCAAAATAAGGCTGGTAATTTGCTTGTCACAAATAAAACAGGCGGGACTATATATGGTCAGAAAATATTGCTTTGCAATGGACAATCAACGACAAATCCCTTAGAATCTGTTATTCATCAAGTACTATTGCAAGTTATTTTGACGTGTAAAAAGCGATACCATTTCAAAGCACTAGAAATTCAAATAGGTGCTGCCCATAAGAAAAATTGCGTGTCTATTTGATTCGTCCCTCTGAACCAACAGACTACTCTTTAGGAAGAGGATTTGCATCCCAACGCGGATTTGTTATTGTTCCTTTGGTGTCAAAGGGTCATTTAATTACGTAATGTGTCCGTCCGTTCAGTATAAAGATAAAGAAGTCAAGAAAAATATCAAGGATATTTTTTATCAATGTGTGACGTAAAAATAGTTTTGACATTTACGTCACCGAATATGGTACTGGTTTGACAACTATTTTACCTATTTTGTTCCTGTATTTAAATACTGTTATAGTGACAGCCGGAACCTTTGAACCGCAATGAGAGCGGGAGGTTTGGCGCTTTAAAAAAATCTGATTCAACCCACCATATCTTTAGAAATGCCTGTACCAAGTCAGGGTCATTACGGTTTTCACAGTTTTCCGGTTGTTGACTGATTTTGTCTGTTTATATAATTATGAGTTTTGACTTTCCCTTTGTAAGATTGTTCGGAGTTCGGTAATTTTGTTATTACCCTTATTCAAATTGACTACTTAGTTTCTAAGGATACAATATTACAGACGGCAGACGAAGGACACAACATGATGCCGTTAACTCGCATGGTCCTTCGTCCCGTGTAAGCTCAGAATTTGTTTTTACTTAACGGTAGCCCCCACACATAATCAATACTGCCATGTATTTAAAGTAGCATACATTGTTTCAACCGGTACCGTATTTTATAACTAGAAAATTCAATATAATACCTCTCTTCCTCCTTGACGGTACATAATTGTGCATAGAAATCATGCACGCAACAATAAAATTAAGACCATACATTCTGTTTACAGCTAACCTGATATGATAATTAGAACTAATAGTGATTTATAGGAAACGTCGTTCATTTTAATAAACGTTTTAAGGATGTTCTGAAAGTGATTGTAAAAGAAGTTGATTTACAAATCAATACAGACAGCTTAATTTCCTTATCATTTTCTCGGGCAAAAAATAAAAACTTCTTGTTCACTGAATTTTATCAAAATCTGAATAATTATATCAATATATTCAGTTTGTAGACAATATTGACTGTTAATATTGTATAGCTATATTGTAAAGATATATGAGAAACAGTCGTTTGTCTAGAATAAAAGCAATATTGCTACATAACAAACATATTCATTTATCATATTACGGAAATCTTAAATAACTAGACAATAATAAATTACCTTGAACATACAAAACAACTCAAGATCAAATTACAAAAAAATAGACAATTCTACGACAAAATACAATCTTCTTTGTAAACATTGAATGTACTTTACATGAAGTAAATTACGATCTGCTTAATCTACGTTATTGATCATTACAATCTAACTTTAATCACAATTAACTTGACACCACTGTAAAGAGACAATGAAACTATTAACTTTATACAATATTGTTCATATATCATACATGATGTTTCTTTATAGTAATCAAATTCCTCCATGTCTGGGGGAAAGTGCATCATTCCCAATCGGTATTTTTGCAATCTTTTAAAACAGTTGGCATGATCTTAAAACATTTACACAACAAACTATAAAAAGCTATAATTGCAACCATTCACAGTCTAAACACAAAACAATTAAGGCATTAAGAATTGGGAATTAATTAGATCATGATAATTTCCTTATTTCTTAATTCAAATATATGGGAAGGAAAAACAAATTGGACCGGACCCCCGCCCCCAGTCATCGACATGTTTCTCAATTGAACGAACGATGTTAAAATGACGACCTCTCTATTAAATAATAATCAATCTTCACATTATTCAGTATATTACAGTCAACTGTAGATTTGAAATGACCTTTATTTCATTGTCATGTTTAAAATTTGAAGATAGGAAAGAGATTAGCAGAAGCCGTGTTTCTAAAAAGGACAGTCAATACAATAGCCAAACGAAAAAGGACAAAAGGAAAAACAATGATCTACAAAACACTACACAGAAATCTAAAGATTGAACAACACGAACCCCACTGAAGACCGAGTGAACTCGGGTGGTCAAAATAGATCAGCAGTTCCTACTCGATGACAAGTCATGAACAGGGCAAGTAGGACGGTATTGTGACTACGACAAAACTGAATATATCAGAGGTAATCATTGAAACGGATATACTGAAACCGTTAATGATGTCATGATGTCGATTGTAAAACTTTAGAAGTCATGATTTCAATTGTACTACAACCCTTGGTTCTGGAGTGTCTATCAGAATCGAAGATGGGTCGTGAACCCATGGTAGATACGAGTGGTGCATTGAGCGTATGCCTTAAGTCATTCATCAACAATAACTATATATCTTAATAGAAATCTGACCCCCTCATGGGGGGACAATGTTTATAAACTAAAATGTATTTCATCATGATTATACACAAGCTATACATACTTCGTTTGTGAGGACAATATATTCAAAGATATGAAATGTATAGAAACCGATATATATATACAATATACATAATTTATATTGTCGGAAAATATATAATTTATTTATACGAGATTAAGAAACTGATGGCCTGTTTTACAACGAGTGCAACTAGATTTTATATTTACTGCCATTGTACGTATATTGTGCTTTTCCTGTAATGGCCCCGAAAAGTCCAAACCAACTGCCACATTTTCTGAAAAGAGCAGAAGCAATCGCTGTTCTAATAGTTTTCAATGTCCAATATGATGTACGCAAAATAATCACACAACTGCAGAATACATAGAACTAAATGATTTTGGTTATATCATGTTGTTGTTTCTTCAACATCTTTGTCATGTATCACTGTGACCTTCAGCTTTTCAAGTGCAGAGTTTCATTGAGATTAGGAAACACAAGATACGTTTAAAACATCAAATCATTATGACTTTTTATTGAGTACACACATGTGTTTGCTTTGTTAAAAATGGAATCAGGAACGAATTTAGGAATGTGGACAATGTAGCACGTGCGTCGATTATAAAAGTCTGAAGATGAGACGTTAATAACGTGCAAGTGTTGTATTGAGCTGATAACACAGTCATCTGTCAATGATTTGTATACATCTTAATAAACATCTGACACCTCATGAGGGAAAAGTGAAAGACATCTAAAACAGATATGTATTTCTTCATAATTATCAACAAGCTTAGTCCATTAACAACACACGGTGCTTGTGAAGACAATATATTGCAAGAAATGAAATCCATAGAAACCGACTTATCATAGTTAATGTTATCACTAACATATAAAACTATACGATTTTAATTATTCACATGCTTGCTTCATTAACATCTTTATTATATCACTCTTGGCATGTATTACTTTAACCTTCAGCTAGACAAGTGCACAGTTTCATAAGGATTTGGAATAACAAAGGGCGTTTATAACATCAAATCATATGACTTTTCATTGGCTTAGACATAAAATGTTTTGCATCGTTTAGAATGAAATAAGGTACGACCTTGGGTATGGGGACAATGTATCACGAGCATTGACTATCAAAATCAAAGGGTTAGACGTTAATGGATGAAAGTGTGCATTGAGTTCATACCACAGTCATCTGTCAATAATTTGCATACATCTTAATAGGAATCTGACACCTCGTGAGGGCACAACGAAAGACACTTAAAACAGATATATATGTAATCATCATTATCAATAAGCTAAGTCGCTTAACAACATACTGTGCTTGTGAAGACAATATATTGCAAGAAATGAAATCCATAGAAACCGACTTATCATAGCCATGCTATCACTGACATGTTGAATTTTATTTATTTCATGCTTTTGTTTCTTTACTATATCATTGTTAACAATTAATACTATAACCTTCAACCTTGTAAAGTACAGAATAACCTTCAACCTTGTAAAGTACAGAATAACCTTCAACCTTGTAAAGTACAGAGTTTCATTGAGATTGAAGACATTAAATTAACATGTCTTTTCATTGGTTTTCACACATGAGAATGAAATCTGATACAAATTAAGGATAATAAAATGTACATGATATCGACATCATGCATCCGGATTATTTCCCGCAATATCATTATATATAATACAAACCTGATACTTAGCATAAGTGTTTGTCACTGTGATTGTATGGTAGTATAATTTACATCTACACTAAGACATGTGGTGTGTTATTGATGCAACATTTTATGACAATGTTTGTCAATGACATGTGTAATGTCTGTTTCTCTGGATATGTTGATGTCATCTAGCAAAATAATATTGTTATAGAAACGATTGACGATACCAAACAGGTAATCAGAAGCCATTATTCGAAGAACGACAAACAGTACACAATGGTCAATGAAAATAGACAAAAAGGAATTCAATTATCCACAAAACACTACACAGACAAATAAAGCTTTGTCAACACCAACCCCACAAAAACAAACTGATGGTGGACGCAGGTGCTCTAAAATGGTCAGCAGTTCCTGTGAAACAGATATTCCTCAACGGTCATGCTGTCGACCGTAAATTTGTCGAAATGATAGGAAACACAAGCTGGGGAATATCAGCTATGTACTCTATGTGCTGCAATGTTAAAAAGTTCACAATGAGAGACAAATGAAATAAGTTTTTGTCGCGATGTTTCGTTCTCAACCGGCTCTCATTGTAATATGTGTGTATTAAGCAGACCTAGCTGTATCTATGGTATCTTTTTCTTCTAGTGCAATATGAAGGCGGAGTTAAAACACCCATAGTCAATAATCCCGACAGATAAACACTCTGATAATAAATCATGGATGCTTCCAGAAAAAGAAATAGTCTACTGTGTTGTTGTTCTGTTTGTAGTAAATACATACGTTGATCTACCGATACAGTGAGCAATCCTTAAATAATACAATGTTCGCCAAAATTAACATTATAAACTGTGGACGACCTTAAACTAGGGGTCGTGGATTCAAAGTTCACAAAAAATATCCACTCTATATTCAGCTTGGATACAAGCAAAAACAGAACTAGAAACACTGTTGTTTTCATGAACAAAAAATGCCCTTTTCTTTCTTTTGAGACCAGACACAATATAGATGTTAAAAATACACATACCAAATATGAAAACCTTGGGCCTGAAGACAAAATTGTTTTGTCCTGGAGTTGTATGATTGGACATTCATTATTTGACCTTGCGGTCAAAGTTCAAGACCATAGTCATTTCGTTCTTATATGTGACACTCTGCCATGTTCTAATACATGTACATACACAATTTGAAGGCATTTCGTCATAACATAAATAGGACACTGCTGTATGATAATTATTTGACATTGTGGTCAAATGTCAAGGTCACAATGACCAAAGTTTTATACGGGACACCCCACCATGTTCTAATGAATATACATTTTAAATATGAAGGCATTAGGCCCTTAGACAAAAATGTTCTACACCGGAAAAGATTCTGTCTACATACAGACGACAGAAGATACTTTGAAACTACGTTGGGGAAGGTATGATCAAAGCATTTTGGGTATCCACTATATCTTTTTCACTTCTTGTATTTAGAAATAGCACTTTTCATATTTATTCATAAAATTTATGTAATGTTAAAATACTATATATTTAAATTGTTGAATATTCCATTACTAAAAAGCATTATATATTTTGTGTATTACAAAATTAATAAAGTAAATTATCTAGATTAAAAACAACAAAAATATCATCATGCACTTGTTCCAACTTTCCAATAAATATTGACATAGAATAGCAAGTGAAAGGCAACGCTTCAATTCCAAAAGAACATGCTATTTTAAATTGCAAAAAAATGGTAAATACAATAAATTTATATTAAATGCAAAAATTCGTGACAAACTTTTTGTATAAATCTATTATTGATCTTAACGGTGTTGATTCAATTGATATTCCCAACATAATACGTCTTAGCGAATGTTCTTACTGTGCATCAGCCACAGAGAAACAGCACAAAACAATTATCAACTTAAAACTGATTTATTTCACAGGATATTTATTGTTCATGATTTCATTGGGTTTTTTTTTCACAGTTATTGTTGACCAATGCTGACGAATTGATCAACACATCTTTATAACACTATGTTCTTACAGAAATCACAGTTTCTCTCTGTAACTTTGTTGAGTCATTATGAACATTTGAAATGTCACATTTTAAAAATCAATATTATCCAATTAAATATTTTTAATTCACATGGTTGTGAACAGTGCTATTGAGGATATTAATTATTTATATATATAAGGAGTTTTGTTTTAACACATTTTAAAACCAGGTAAAATTCACGCTTACTAAATTTAGTTCAGTGCTGTTCCATATACCGTACGGTACATATAGGTAAAGAACATTCAACATAGCATCTTCACCCTGGATCGTCTCAATTTCGGAGTATAAATTTTAACCCGGACCGTCTCAACCTCCGGGTATAGATTTTAACCCGGACCATCTCAAACTCGGTATAGAAATAAGAAATGGTTTCTCTGTTGTGTGATAAAACTATTCCGAAAGACGCGTACACCCCGTAGGAACCCATGTGTATGCAATTTTGAACTGGTCTATTGGTTGCCTGGTACAAACCCTCCAAACTGGAGGGGTAACTAGTGGTTGTAAGTCATGAATCAAATACACAACTTGCCCTTAGAACGAGACACAATACGAAGACTCGTGGCCTGTGCCTATCTCAATTTTCACCCAAAGATCCATTTCACATCCACGATATATCTTTATAAAGATGTTCCCGTCGTATATTGCTGTTTACTTGGGGTTATGGTGTTAAACGCCACTTTCAGCAATATCTCAGTTGAATAGTGGAGGTCAGTTTTATTGGTGGAGAACGCACCGATCTGTCGCAGGTCATTGACATACGTCATTAATTCAGCTATTATGGTCATCTACATGAACGATTTTATTGTTTAATTTTATGTTTTAGTATTTACTTTAGTGAAAATTGAGAAATCAAAAATGTTTAATTCAAAAGATATTCAATAAGCAATTATTGGACATAGAAATGGGATGTATTATAGCAGATAAAAAGAAGAAAAAAAACAATTGTGTATATATGGTCTAAATAGTACAGAAATAAACGCTAGAGAATATCGAGAGGCATTCAGAAATGGACAATCCATGGAAACTGGCAACATTGGGTACACAAGACACAGGACGAAGACAAACAAAGCAAAACACACAACACAATATGTATTGGACATCACCATACACAAGACAAAGACAAACAAAACAAAAACACAACACAATATGCCTTGGACACCACTATACGCAAGCAAGCATAAATAACGTAAATAAGAGCCCTCTTACATATCAACTCTGGTTTTGTTGTAATTCAAATTCCTCTCTTAGAAAAGAACCTATTATTTACTGTTAACTAAAATGTATGTTAAGGTGTGTGAACAATTAAAAACTACTATAATATCTCCAAGTGTGGCCTATGGTTCTTCACTGCCACATATTGACATTCTGAATGTTTGATTAACGACATTAAGAAAAGTCAGAACGATTGATGTGTATGTCCAATTAATCTTGTATATTCTTTACATTTTTTCATTTGAGATAAGAATTTATATGTTTTATCCACAGTGTATGCGGAGAATGTTGAATATTAACTTTTAATCAAGCCATTGACATATTATATAATGTCATCTCGAGGATAGAATCACTTGTCATCATGGTGTCGTTTGGTGCCCTTCATTACAGCATGACCAAGGTGAAGGCCAATAGACTAAGCAACAAAGGCGATTTACTACTGCCTTTATCAGCGCATTAAACAAGACATTCCTTTCTGATCTATTCACAGTTATTTTCCTCTTTCTCTCCGTAATAAAATATAATAATACCGGGACATGACATGTAGATGATCCATTCATCCTTCAGACCAGATTTAAAAGCGAAAAAGTGGAAACTCGGATATGGTCTATGGTATTTAAGAATCTTGTCATATCTATTGACTTTATCATTTATTATGTTATATGTATTACGAGTGTTCAATGGTTACAGAAACAGAATATTTACCGTCACGTCTGACCTATTTTAGACTATGTTACAGAAACAGAATATTTACCGTCACGTCTGACCTATTTTAGACTATGCTACAGAAACAGAATATTTATTGTCACGTCTGACCTATTTTAGACTATGCTACAGAAACAGAATACTTACCGTCAAGTCTGACCTATTTTAGACTATGCTACAGAAACAGAATATTTACCATCAAGTCTGACCTATTTTAGACTATGTTACAGAAACAGAATATTTACCGTCACGTCTGACCTATTGTAGACTATGCTACAGAAACAGAATATTTACCGTCACGTCTGACCTATTTTAGACTATGCTACAGAAACAGAATATTTACCGTCAAGTCTGACCTATTTAGACTATGCTACAGAAACAGAATATTTACCGTCATGTCTGACCTATTTTAGACTATGCTACAGAAACAGAATATTTGCCATCAAGTCTGACCTATTTTAGACTATGTTACAGAAACAGAATATTTACCGTCACGTCTGACCTATTGTAGACTATGCTACAGAAACAGAATATTTACCGTCACGTCTGACCTATTTTAGACTATGCTACAGAAACAGAATATTTATCATCAAGTCTGACCTATTTTAGACTATGTTACAGAAACAGAATATTTACCGTCATGTCTGACCTATTGTAGACTATGCTACAGAAACAGAATATTTACCGTCACGTCTGACCTATTTTAGACTATGCTACAGAAACAGAATATTTACCGTCAAGTCTGACCTATTTAGACTATTCTACAGAAACAGAATATTTACCGTCATGTCTGACCTATTTTAGACTATGCTACAGAAACAGAATATTTGCCGTCATGTCTGACCTATTTTAGACTATGCTACAGAAACAGAATATTTACCGTCAAGTCTGACCTATTTTAGACTATGCTACAGAAACAGAATATTTACCGTCAAGTCTGACCTATTTTAGACTATGCTACAGAAACAGAATATTTACCATCAAGTCTGACCTATTGTAGACTATGCTACAGAAACAGAATATTTACCGTCACGTCTGACCTATTTTAGACTATGCTACAGAAACAGAATATTTACCGTCAAGTCTGACCTATTTAGACTATGCTACAGAAACAGAATATTTACCGTCATGTCTGACCTATTTTAGACTATGCTACAGAAACAGAATATTTACCGTCATGTCTGACCTATTTTAGACTATGCTACAGAAACAGAATATTTACCGTCAAGTCTGACCTATTTTAGACTATGCCACAGAAACAGAATATTTACCGTCACGTCTGACCTATTTTAGACTATGCTACAGAAACAGAATATTTACCGTCAAGTCTGACCTATTTTTAGACTATGCTACAGAAACAGAATATTTACCATCAAATCTGACCTATTTTAGACTATGCTACAGAAACAGAATATTTACCGTCACGTCTGACCTATTTTAGACTATGCTACAGAAACAGAATATTTACCGTCATGTTTGACCTATTTTAGACTATGCTACAGAAACAGAATATTTACCGTCACGTCTGACCTAGTTTAGACTATGCTACAGAAACAGAATATTTACCGTCACGTCTGACCTATTTTAGACTATGCTACAGAAACAGAATATTTACCGTCAAGTCTGACCTATTTTAGACTATGCTACAGAAACAGAATATTTACCGTTACGTCTGACCTATTTTGGACTATGCTACAGAAACAGAATATTTACCGTCACGTCTGACCTATTTTGGACTATGCTACAGAAACAGAATATTTACCGTCACGTCTGACCTATTTTGGACTATGCTACAGAAACAGAATATTTACCGTCACGCCTGACCTATTTTAGACTATGCTACAGAAACAGAATATTTATTGTCACGTCTGACCTATTTTAGACTATGCTACAGAAACAGAATACTTACCGTCAAGTCTGACCTATTTTAGACTATGCTACAGAAACAGAATATTTACCATCAAGTCTGACCTATTTTAGACTATGCTACAGAAACAGAATATTTGCCATCAAGTCTGACCTATTTTAGACTATGCTACAGAAACAGAATATTTACTGTCAAGTCTGACCTATTTAGACTATGCTACAGAAACAGAATATTTACCGTCATGTCTGACCTATTTTAGACTATGCTACAGAAACAGAATATTTGCCGTCATGTCTGACCTATTTTAGACTATGCTACAGAAACAGAATATTTACCGTCAAGTCTGACCTATTTTAGACTATGCTACAGAAACAGAATATTTACCGTCAAGTCTGACCTATTTTAGACTATGCTACAGAAACAGAATATTTACCATCAAGTCTGACCTATTTTAGACTATGCTACAGAAACAGAATATTTACCGTCATGTCTGACCTATTGTAGACTATGCTACAGAAACAGAATATTTACCGTCACGTCTGACCTATTTTAGGCTATGCTACAGAAACAGAATATTTACCGTCATGTCTGACCTATTTTAGACTATGCTACAGAAACAGAATATTTACCGTCATGTCTGACCTATTTTAGACTATGCTACAGAAACAGAATATTTACCGTCAAGTCTGACCTATTTTAGACTATGCCACAGAAACAGAATATTTACCGTCACGTCTGACCTATTTTAGACTATGCTACAGAAACAGAATATTTACCGTCAAGTCTGACCTATTTTTAGACTATGCTACAGAAACAGAATATTTACCGTCAAATCTGACCTATTTTAGACTATGCTACAGAAACAGAATATTTACCGTCACGTCTGACCTATTTTAGACTATGCTACAGAAACAGAATATTTACCGTCATGTCTGACCTATTTTAGACTATTCTACAGAAACAGAATATTTACCGTCATGTTTGACCTATTTTAGACTATGCTACAGAAACAGAATATTTGCCGTCATGTCTGACCTATTTTAGACTATTCTACAGAAACAGAATATTTACCGTCATGTTTGACCTATTTTAGACTATGCTACAGAAACAGAATATTTATCGTCACGTCTGACCTAGTTTAGACTATGCTACAGAAACAGAATATTTACCGTCACGTCTGACCTATTTTGGACTATGCTACAGAAACAGAATATTTACCGTCACGTCTGACCTATTTTGGACTATGCTACAGAAACAGAATATTTACCGTCATGTCTGACCTATTTTGGACTATGCTACAGAAACAGAATATTTACCGTCACGCCTGACCTATTTTAGACTATGCTACAGAAACAGAATATTTACCGTCAAGTCTGACCTATTTTAGGCTATATTACAGAAACAGAATATTTACCGTCAAATCTGACCTATTTTAGACTATGCTACAGAAACAGAATATTTACCGTCAAGTCTGACCTATTTTAGACTATGCTACAGAAACAGAATATTTACCGTTACGTCTGACCTATTTTGGACTATGCTACAGAAACAGAATATTTACCGTCACGTCTGACCTATTTTGGACTATGCTACAGAAACAGAATATTTACCGTCACGCCTGACCTATTTTAGACTATGCTACAGAAACAGAATATTTACCGTCAAGTCTGACCTATTTTAGACTATGCTACAGAAACAGAATATTTACCGTCACGTCTGACCTATTTTAGACTATGCTACAGAAACAGAATATGTACCGTCAAGTCTGACCTATTTTAGACTATGCTACAGAAACAGAATATTTACCGTCACGTCTGACCTATTTTAGACTATGCTACAGAAACAGAATATTTACCGTCACGTCTGACCTATTTTAGACTATGCTACAGAAACAGAATATTTACCGTCACGTCTGACCTATTTTAGACTATGCTACAGAAACAGAATATTTACCGTCATGTCTGACCTATTTTAGACTATTCTACAGAAACAGAATATTTACCGTCATGTTTGACCTATTTTAGACTATGCTACAGAAACAGAATATTTACTGTCAAGTCTGACCTATTTTAGACTATGCTACAGAAACAGAATATTTACCGTTACGTCTGACCTATTTTAGACTATGCTACAGAAACAGAATATTTACCGTCACGTCTGACCTATTTTGCTACAGAGATGTAAACAAGAATCCAGGTAGAAATAGACATCTCAAATGTTTTATTTAAGCTGCCAGAGTATCAACAACAACATCTTAAATGTTTTATTTAAGTCGCCAGAGTATCAACAACAACATGATGTGACAATGATGTTCCATTTGTTAACCTTTTAATCTATTTGATTGAGCTATAAAATAGTCTATATATAGGTTTTCGTATCGACATCGAATATGTCACTACCAATCGAGCTACTACACATCAAAGGCCACTTTGTACATACATATTGATACTGTCACATTTCCTATAGCGTTGTGGACTGTCAACCTCAATAAAAGTCGGAAGTAGAGTTGTGAAGTAGTTTCTTACGACCAGCATTTAACCCTGAAGTTTATTCTAATAGACAAGGTATACTTTTCATACCGTTTCAGTATGTTCGGTTAAAACTTCAACAAGTGTTTCAATCGATTTTCTATTAAACATGAAATATTGGATTTCTCGATGAATGCAATCAATTATAGAAAAAAAATCCGATTATGGAAATTCATCCTAATCGTTCTTTGATTTTTTTCTTGTAGAATTCTAGTCAACAACTTAAAAATATATCTCAAATAGATAAACTTCTTATTAGTCTTATGGACGATATTTTGTCAATTTCGTTGTCATTGTAACCTTACAATATCAACAGTAGCAATCTATGTAGACGAGGAAGGAATTACCAAGGTCCACTGTCCGTTGTTTTCATTATAATTTATTTCAATCGCGATTTAATATCTTTAACAGTACATATGCAAGTGAGATTGTTTTATAAATATATCATTGGCCTGGTATTTTCATGTTAGACTATTATAAACCAGAAGATTACATACAAGAAAATTGTCATTTAAATCATTGTCGGTTCTGTTGAAATTATAATCATATTTGGTAGCGGACTCGGTGAGTGCCAGAATTAGGACGAATGTTGTACTTTCGGAAATGTATCGTCTCTTTTCTCAAGAAAAAATATAAGACTGATTCACTAACTAAACACTTCAATACAGGGAACCAACCATTGAAGTCCTCGTAAGGGATTGCTAAATTATGCACAGCTTCTCTGATATATATTTATTTCTATTAACTAAAGAAAAGAGCTAACAGACACAGAATATTTGATTTGTTTATGTGAATATATGTCGTTAACTATAAAAACAAAATACTACAAAAATGTGCGGCAACTAATTATGAAATACAAAGGTCTAAATAAAACTTGGAACTTTAAATTCTTTAAAAAAGTAGTAATTATTTAAATACAAAAAGCTGCTCTGTTGACCCCAGCTTTAAAAAATAAATAAGTTTGTAAGTGATTTAGAAGTGTATGAAACACATTTGGAATCCAATATAAAACAAAATGAAGTGACAATGCAATATTCCAAGATGGCGTCCTATGTGTTGACCTTCTCGTAATAGGCAATTTGATTGATATATAAACATCGTGATGGACCTTTTGTATTAATTTCAAATTAACAGGTGTCACATTGATGCTTCTAGACAATGGATCCCTCCACCGGCAAGATTTATTTCTTTGTATTCTATTTAAGGAATAATTCATGGAAGCCATAGTTTGTATCTAGTCTTAACATGAGTAAAATTATTTTCGTAAAATTTTTATCCCGAGAGATAGCGAAGGGTAAAATGCAACAAAATAATATTACCCATCTTTAAGCGTTATGCAAACTATGGCTTCCATGAATTATTTCGATTCTAGTAGGAACAATCTAACTTATTTTTCTAAGAGGACGTCAGTAATGGTAATGCATGTCATAACAAAGTCCACAAACCTTCATGTTTACAGTTTTGTTTTTCCTGCATAGATAACTAGGAGATGTTGCAATTAAGTTACTGATATTTTCAAATTTGATGACATTTTGAATTTAGCAACTTAAGCAAGTAAAATGCTCACAAAATCATATAATAAATCAGTCACCAGTTTGTGTCAATGTCATCAGCGTTCCTTGTATTACTTCACCGGAAGACGATAATTACAAAAGTCAGAGTCGATAGATAGTTGTCATTAGTATGTTAACCGGAAAAAATATATGTAAAGAGACAATACCAATATCTTTGTATGCACCACGGTTCTGAATGAATTCAGGAAATTGCATAGGAATTATGTCAAAATTTGTTTGACAATACGCATATGCGAATTAAAATATATCGCTAGTCTTATCACGATATTATTTATATTGCGAGTGAGAGACGTCATGTTAGAATTTTAGTTGTATCTACTGAATATTTTTTTCAAGCCATAATTTAGAATTGATGGATTGATTGATTACCGTTATTTTCTCAATGATTGAAGATTTTTTTTATAATAGAATTCATATATTAGTTTAAAGATTGACATATGTAGTTTTTATGTGAGTTTGAGATTGAGTTTTGGTGTTTAACGCCACTTTCAGCAATATTTAAGCTATATCTTGGCGACCAGTTTTAGTGGTGGAAGAATCCGGGGAAACCGGAACCATGGGCAAGCAACTGGTAAGCTTTATCACTTGCAGCTGCGAGTCGAGTGCACCCTTTTTGTAATCTACAAAGCCCGGCGCGAACCCACGCCGTATTGGTCATATGCTTGTATGAGTTGCTAGGTAGTAATCCAACTACCTAGCTCATTGAGCCACCCGGGCACTCAATTTTTATGTGTATCTTTGGTCTGAACCAGTTGAATGTAATAAGACATAAATGAATATTACCGATAAACAGATATATTTGACCTATCCCAAAAATATATGATATCAAATATTAAAAAAAAAAACGAATTAAAAATGAAAATTGAATTATATGTGTTAGGAGTATCGATTTTGACTCTGGTTCTATGATTTTTCGATTGTATTTTTCGAACAGTTCCGACAGTATTGTATTTTTCGAACAGTTCCGACAGTATTGTATTTTGGGAACTGTTCCGACAGTATTGTATTTTGGGAACGGTTCCGACAGTATTGTATTTTGGGAACGGTTCCGACAGTATTGTATTTTGGGAACGGTTCCGACAGTAATGTATTTTGGGAACGGTTCCGACAGTATTGTATTTTGGGAACGGTTCCGACAGTATTGTATTTTGGGAACGGTTCCGACAGTAATGTATTTTGGGAACGGTTCCGACAGTATTGTATTTTGGGAACGGTTCCGACAGTATTGTATTTTGGGAACTGTTCCGACAGTATTGTATTTAGGAACTGTTCCGACAGTATTGTATTTTGGAACTGTTCCGACAGTATTGTATTTTGGAACTGTTCCGACAGTATTGTATTTTGGGACTGTTCCGACAGTATTGTATTTTGGGAACTGTTCCGACAGTATTGTATTTTGGGAACTGTTCCGACAGTATTGTATTTTGGAACTGTTCCGACAGTATTGTATTTTGGGAACTGTTCCGACAGTATTGTATTTTTGTTTTTTAGGTTTTCATTTTAATAACACTAACAATTTATGTTCAATATTTCTAAGAAAATCTGCACTTGTATGCGTCTATATCTGGTGACATGCATTCTATTGATTTCTTTATATTACAGGTATAATAAAACCAGATATGTTGACAACTTAATTTTAAATTTCTGCCTTCTTTCTATTATCATAGATGGTTTATTTTAATATAGGTTCTAACAACACAAAGAAGAAAAAAAACATAATAAAGCTGTCTGAAAGGCCACCTCTGTACTACCCATACACCTGGTCAAATGTAGGTTACATGTAAATATAAAAAATGATTTAGAGAACAACTGTATCAAGAAAATCCTGTTGTCTTCTTACGTTGAATCTACATTTCCTGAAGATTAATATTTAAAGTAATTAAGAGAGCAACGGGGCATCAATCAATGGTTTATCTGGATAACCTTGAAAGAATGTAAATACAAGTTACGACTGAACGGCTAACAATAACACTCAAAACATATGTTACAATATGAATATAAAATAATAAATACCTAAGCCTGGAATAAGTATGTTAAAGATCAAACACATTATAGCCACTGGCTTCATCATGGCCGGTATAGAATCCCTCAAACTTGATTCCGTATCCTCCTTCTCCCTGTCCTTTGATTGAGTTCTTGTTGTGTGTGTATGGTGCACTGACGGAGGGAAATATCCAGGTAAAACGGGCCTTCCATATCCTTTGTTAGGTTTCCTCTGTAGTCGAGGTGACGGTGTTGGGGTAGATCCACCACTGTACACAACCTGCATCCTAAAGTTACTGAATGCAACACAATATCACAGAATATCACACAAATACGCTTTTTATTACAGATTATGAATTCAATATATCTTCATTTATATAGTAATATCGTTGAAGTCGCTAACACCTTATTAACCAGTGATTAATGGCAAATGGTTCAAAGAGATATCATTGAAGATCATTTTGATCATACGGCGTTAAATGTCTCATCGGGATAGAAAAATCAAAACAGATCCATATGTTCCTTGCTACACTGATGTGTTCTATTTCCCCCTGTAGTATTAGACGGTGTTTAGATTTTAAATGACAGTCTTTATCGATCCGTTCATTTTATATAGCTCTATCTATAACTGATAGTTCTAAGAAACAATAAGTAAATGGCGGTTTCCATTATTTTCAGATCAATAACAACCAATTTTTAAATCGCAGTGCTTTATGATCATATTATTCAATATTCCATGAATAGCATCATATTTCTTTGTTGTGAAAATGAACTTAACATCAATATGTTAAACTATACATTATATATAGTCCACACCAATCTGTTACAATAGGATACACTGTAACCTTAAGTTCAGCTAATATTTGTTGTAATAGAAAGCCAGACTCAATTGAGCATCCGTGTGTTGCCAAGGTACATGTAAACATCAAATGAATATTTTAATCCGAAAGTACAACAATCACCTACAGACAAAAACAAATTCGATCAGAAAATTAACAAAACGTAACATTTTGCCAATAATCCTATTATAACATATGTTTTTGTTAGATAACACACTACTTAGATTTCCAGTAGTGATAAGTGTTGTAAAACAATACAATTTGGCTGTTTAACAAAATGAATTGTTTGTACAAGAATATCAGAACTCGCGTGGTTATTGATAAATATTAATTTTCAAGTACGAAAAAAATTATATGCATGTATAATATATTTCAATTTAATGATCACAGTATTCTGGTCAACTTAAGGATAACGTAAGTCTGGTATATTTAATGATTACATTAAAATAACTGTTAAAGATCTTTTTAAGAGTACGGTTTATTGGCGTCGAAAATTTGTTTTTTCGGCATTATTTATGTATCTTTATCGAGTAAAGCAATCAAATAAATTGCTCAAAACCATTGCATTTCACCTTTAAGCCTAAGACACTACTAAATTGTCAAGGAAGTTTTGTTTATGATGACACACATACATCAATAAAAAAACATACCTTTGTGTACAAATGGATGTTAAATAGAACAAGTATTTAAAGAAATTAGATCAACTAGTGCGTCGCAAATTCTTTAAACAGCGTGCTAAACTCTGTAATGTCACATTTTATTGTCAGATTACCTAAAGAATTCTGGGATCTCATAGGCTTTCTGCAACATAAATGGATGAAAGGATGTTTGAACATTAATTGTATTTTATTGTTATTAGTAAGAAAGGATATGGATGTAAATGAACATGCAGCATTACGCTTAAAGCCCTGTTAAGGACCTGTTACACGGCAAAGCAAGTTGCATAAGCCTTGTTTCATAAGCCAGATAATACCATGTATACAGTTTTATTACTCTTTGTCATGCAACTTTCAAGAGTTGTAAGATACACATTTTGGAACAGAACATGTTTTTATGTACAGCCAGTGTCATGATATTTTATATCTGTGACCAATGCGAAATCATGGTTTGAGGTCATGAGGTTCACAACAGCATCGACAAACACAAACACATGGCATATAAAACATGGTTGAATACAAATGGGAAAAGAGTAGCGATGTTGTTTGGACTACGGAACAGATGGAAACCTTCACCATCTCTATGAACAGGAGACTGATTTGTGGCATATATCAAGCCAGAACTACTCAAAAAAGATGTGATGTGCTGAGCTTTAGAGAGAACAAAATACATACAGGAATAATTATTTCTTCGTCTTCAGGAATTTTGGCCTGAACTGATAGTAAAAAATTGCCTGCAATAATATGCAACTTGAAATACTATGTAAACAGACAAGTATCTCCTGATACAAAAGGTTCAAACAGCAAGATTAACTTACTTTACCGTGTAGCAGGGCCTTTAGTACATACAAAAACAAATAAAGGAACGACGTTTGTTATTGTTATTCTTGATTTCACAGTAACAGTAGGATGTGGAATCGTGGCGTGCCATTTTCAATACAATTGATTGATGGCTTGTTCATTGTTTAACACACAGCTTCAAATATTTCATTCACAAAAGTACACAATATATAAAAAATATAACAATAAATGAGGAAAGAATGGGATAACCGAAGCAGCGTCTTCTGCCTTCCACTGGAGAAGTGTGGAGTGTTGGGTAGGGGTAACATATGATATTTTGTTCGTATTATAACCTGATAGCGCCATCTGGAGGGCACCTATATCAACTATCTGTGTATTCGATACACAACTATATTGGATGAGTCCTGGGAATCGTCAACAGTAAATAAGAAAGTCGTCGTTATATTAGGAACCGTAGTCATGGTCAAGGTCGTATGATTTACATCTAGTTATATTAGGAACCGTAGTCATGGTCAAGGTCGTATGATTTATATCTAGTTATATTAGGAACCGTAGTCATAGTCAAGGTCGTATGATTTACATCTAGTTATATTAGGAACCGTAGTCATAGTCAAGGTCGTATGATTTATATCTAGTTATATTAGGAACCGTAGTCAAGGTCAAGGTCGTATGATTTACATCTAGTTATATTAGGAACCGTAGTCATGGTCAAGGTCGTATGATTTATATCTAGTTATATTAGGAACCGTAGTCATGGTCAAGGTCGTATGATTTACATCTAGTTATATTAGGAACCGTAGTCATGGTCAAGGTCGTATGATTTACATCTAGTTATATTAGGAACCGTAGTCATGGTCAAGGTCGTATGCTTTACATCTAGTTATATTAGGAACCGTAGTCATGGTCAAGGTCGTATGATTTACATCTAGTTATATTAGGAACCGTAGTCATGGTCAAGGTCGTATGATTTACATCTAGTTATATTAGGAACCGTAGTCATAGTCAAGGTCGTATGATTTACATCTAGTTATATTAGGAACCGTAGTCATGGTCAAGGTCGTATGATTTATATCTAGTTATATTAGGAACCGTAGTCATGGTCAAGGTCGTATGATTTACATCTAGTTATATTAGGAACCGTAGTCATAGTCAAGGTCGTATGATTTACATCTAGTTATATTAGGAACCGTAGTCATAGTCAAGGTCGTATGATTTACATCTAGTTATACAACAGTTCACTTCATCATTTAAGTGATAGTTCTATTCACGTCATCATTTAAGTGATAGTTCTATTCACGTTATCATTTAAGTGATAGTTCTATTCACTTCATCATTTAAGTGATAGTTCTATTCACTTCATCATTTAAGTGATAGTTCTATTCACTTCATCATTTAAGTGATAGTTCTATTCACTTCATCATTTAAGTGATAGTTCTATTCACTTCATCATTTAAGTCATAGTTCTATTCACTTCATCATTTAAGTGATAGTTCTATTCACTTCATCATTTAAGTGATAGTTCTATTCACTTCATCATTTAAGTCATAGTTCTATTCACGCACGTGGCGAGATGTACTCAATATAACATTATGATTGATTAATGGATTGCTGGTTACTTTACGTCCAACGACAAATATGTCATGCCTTTTTTGGACGAGAACAAGTTCACTATATATGAATTGATTTTGATTTGATTTTTGGTGTTTAACGCCACTTTCAGCAATATTTCATCTATATCATGGCGACCAGTTTTAGTGGTGGAAGAAGCCGGAATACACGGAGAGAACCACCGACCATGGGCAAGCAACTGGTAAACTTTATCACTTGCGACTGCGAGTCGAGTGCACCCTTTTTTGTAATTTAGAAAGCCGGGCGTGAACCCACGCCGTATTGGTGATAGGCTTGTATGAGTTGTTAGATAATCCAACTACCTATCTCATCACTATGTATATATATATATAACTTTGAGATCCAGTGGGACAGATATATTGCATGGTTGTCACTTGCTTAGACGTTTGTATGATATACTTTATTTCCTGTGACTGTGACTGTATAATGAATTCTTCATTATCCTATACAATATATTAAAAATTGCTGAGTTAGATTGCTGTCAAATTATAATATTAAGTATATATGTACCATCTACCCACGCTTATACACATGTCTTATGTCTATCTCTAGATTTGCCTTACGAGACAAGGTAACACTACGATTATTGAAGCTCCTTTTATTAGGGAGTGGTTGTGGTCGAGTGGTCTAAGGCGCTGGACGTAAGGCTAAGCGAATGGTGCTACAGTGTATCAATGGTGTGAGTTCAAATCCCGTCGAGGGAAGAACAAAACATTTGACAGCTCAAAAATCTAATTCTAACACTGTTTGGTTTAATTTTCAGACGTATATATATATAATATACAAGAATGAAGGAAGAATTGGATTAACGTGGTAATTACCTTTTACTATTACTTTTGTAAATGCAACAGTGCGCCTACATTTTTTGCGAAATCTAAAATGATGATTTTTTTAATCTTGCAATTATCTTTGTTCTCCCCAAACATGGAACCCATTATGGTACACGGTCAGACTTTCTGTATTATAACCAGAGCCCCCCTATTGAGAGTGTATCCCCAAGGACGTGTTCGGCAGCGCTGGAGGTTGAACCCCCATACCCGTCACCACTACACCAGTACTGTCGCAAAGTACGCGAAAAAAGATAATTGCTCTCCCCGAGTCTGTATAATACCCATAAAAAGAAATAAAGATGCTGAGGAAAACAAATTGTTTATCTCAATGTTATCGCAACATTCAATGGTGCCGGAATCCGGGACAGGTGTAAATAGTGATACAAACAATGTAAAAAAAACCCAGACAAACGTAAAATTGAATACAAACAAACGCAAATATGTCACTTACATACTTAAAGGGCCTAAGAACTCGATACAACAACTTAATAGAGACTGAATTAGTGCGATCTGCTGATTTATTGAGAGAAGAAGTGTCGGAATTAGAAATTGAACCCCAAATTCTTAAAGTAAATACATGTCATAACCGTTTTCCTCAATTTTGTCAGAAATTCGAGGAAACAATTGAACGTTTATCCCTGGCTTTAGAGGAAGCACAGGCTGAAGAGGAAACAAAAAAAAAATTGAATCAGAAAGTGAAATGTATTTTAATTTGATCACCGAAGTAACTGGTCGTAAAGAGGAACTGAAATTATATGAACAAATGCTTCAAGAAAAATTCAAACAAATGTCCCAACCAGAATCAGACAATAAGTTAGAGCAATTAACAGACTTACAAACACAAATGCTACATCAAATGACTTTACAACAGAAACAACAACAACTACAACAGGGACCATATCCAGAAAGCATGGGTAGTTTGCTCATTTGCATATCCAAGATGGCGGTTTCTTCAAGCCAGAAATTTTTACAAAGATTTCCTAAAGAAATATTTTGTTCGCATATCCAGAAATTGAGGGTACTTTCCTCATAAATATTCATCATATTTAAATTAGATTTTGATCACGTGACTGCAGTTTCAAGCTTGATGGATCGTTTATTAGATTTGTCAAAAAATAGCCTATAGTACGGAAATTCAATGTGTCCATCAATGATTCGAAAATTAAAAGTTATTGTTTATTTCCGCAAAGTTTTTCTTCTGTCAAAATTCAAATATTTTTGTTTTGTAACGATTTTAGACATGTCTTTGATATCGCGATCATGCAAAAATGATCATATTATATTTATTGTGGGAACCCCGAGTTTAGAAGCTAGAAATATAAGGTTAGTTAATATAATTACATATATTATTGAGGAATCTAAATTAATTTCAGAAAATATGTCGCCAAATGTCATTCATTGTTAAATTTTGTGTCACACGCCACTAGTTTCATGTATTTCAGACATTTTTACATAGACTCTTAAGGCCAAAAAAGGGTTCGTCGCCTCGGATTTTCATTTAGTCCAGGAACCTCGAATATTTAATTGTTTTCGTTAATTTTTATTTCATTTAATTCAGCTTGATTCAATGTATCATTTTCAAGTTCAGAAAATGACACACATGCAATTATGAATGATATCGTCTATATAGATCATATGAAAATTTCAGACGTCCCGGCGTCGCCATCTTAGATATGCAAATGAGCAAAGTACCCATCATTTTTGGTTATGGGGGGTGCGGGCATTTTTCTGAGGTGAAATATTTGAAATTACACCGGTAGAAACAAGCACAGCAAATTTTAGCTAGATGTATAAATTATTCGCGGTTCCCACACTATTTTAAAAACAAGGCATATTTCTGTGAATTCTAATATGGATATCACTGCAGAATTCAAATCTTAATCGACTTCTGACCATTTTTTAAATTGTTTACCATGGATGCACACTATTTCTGAACCAAATACGGAAACTTCCGGTGTAGATCTATCTCTTTTTTCACACATTATTTGAATAAAATTTGCTTCCACGGTTCCCAGGAAGATTGAAATGGTCAGATTTTGGGAAATGTCAGCTTCTGTAAGGGCCACTTGAAGGGTAACGAGTGTTTTCATTAAAACTCGAATTATTATCTGCTGAAAAATAGTCAATCATTGTCGACACCGGTTTAAATATAGAAAATAATTAAGTCGAGGCTCCATGAAGGGTGAATAAACTTTTATAATGATACATTTGAATTCGTTGAATGTTTATTACACAATATCAACAAAACATTGAATACTTGTAGTAAGCACATTATAAAAAATTAACAATATAAAATCTATATACTAAGCGATTTCATTGACATATTTAATACTTATGTAGGGCAAATATTGAAAAAAATGCACAATATATTTTTTATTTACATATTTTTATTTATTTAATTGATCGTGAACAGGGGGGAGGGGGGGGGGAAGGGCAGTGCATATATTTTCGATCTTTTACACACATCATCGAGTTCCTAATGAACATATGATGGCAATTAATTTTGATACGATCACAAATAATTATATGAAGTTATTTATGTGATCTAAACTGATGAAATATTATTAAATAAAATTAGATACGAGTTTACATCAGCGTTCATTGATCAGCGTCTTCCAAATATTATTCAACGTTTATTTGCTGACGTCATACATGACGCGATTTGGCTTATGAATATTCATGAGCAAAAGTACCCATGATTTCTGGCTAAGCAAAATTGTGTACAATTACCAAAACTTGAAATAATGAGTTATAATGGAGACAAACAAAAGTTCAAAGAGTTTTGGGATCAGTTTGAGTGCACTGTTCACATGAATACAAAATTGTCAAACATTAAGAAATTCAGCTACTTAAAAGGCAAACTGCATGGTCAAGCCCAGAGTGCTATATCAGGTCTCACCTTATCAAATGAAAAGTATGATGTCGCAGTAGATATTCTAAAGGAGAGATTTATTTGGGGACGTACAAACCGCAGTAAGTACACACTATGTTGAACTAATTATTATTCTGCAGGTAACAAACCGTACAACAGATCTCAGAATGATTTATGACAAAATTGAACAGAATTTGAGAAGTGTTGCAACAAAACATTGATGAGGATGTATTCATTTCTATGATTACAACAAAACTTCCTAAAGAAGTACTTGTACAGTTAGAGATTCAAAAGGGGACAGGTGTAAAATGGTTCGTCCGAAAATTGAGACATCTTTATAAAGGTTATGTTTTAACCCGTGAAGCTGCGGAAAGTCAAGCAAAAGATAGAAACAATGAATTTAAATCGCCAATTGTACATGCGTTTTCGAACACAAGATACAGACAACTATTGATAAAACCTTGCACACCCTGCACTACAAGTGAAGCATTAATGTCGAGTACACCTGATAGAGCATTAACATTTGATAGGGGTGAAGCCAACAAAATATGCATTTATTGCAAGTCAACTCAGCACTGGTCAGATAAATGTGAAACGTACAAAACTGTTGATGAGCGAAAACGAAAACTTCACGGATTATGCTTTATTTGTCTGAAAACTGGACATAGATTAAAGGATTGTAAAAGTGACAGGAAGTGTGTATATTGTGGAAAGTCTTAAAAAACATCACAGAAGCTTATGTTTGAAGAAGTTTCCGATAAATGCTGAAATGTCAAACCTCACGGAAGACGCAGTTGAAACACCGAACGAAAACGAAGATACATTTCTCTCTTCCGGTGACACCGTTTTAATGCAGACTGCGAAAACTGTTGTACATAATCCGTCAAAACCGAAAACTGAGGAGATACGACTCTTATTGGATTCCGGAAGTCAGAGAACTTACATTACGGAAGCTTTAGCTAGAAAACTTAATTTGAAATATGAAGCCATAGACCAAGTATCAGTTGTAACCTTTGGATCCGACAAACCGCAAACAGTTAGAACTCCGAAAGTGACTCAAAATTAAATTAGCTGATGGGAATTTTATGAAAAGTAATGCTAATGTAGTCCCAAAGATTACAGGTACTGTGCTAAGGCGACCGGTAAAGATTGAGAAATATCAGAACTGGGAATATCTTTGGAGCAAGTTTAGTTTAGCCGATACACTTCCTGTTGTCAAAGAAACATCTACCATTGAACTTCTCATAGGTAATGATTACTACTTGGATATAATTCTACCCGAGAAATTTGAACTACAACCAGGACTTTATTTACTTGGGTCAAAGCTTGGTTGGATTATCACTGGTCGTACTTCAGAAAGGTCTGGTGAAATTCAGGAACAAAGCCTGTTGACATTGAATTTCAGAACTAGCACTCATTCGTCATTTGTCGTTACTGTCGTTGATCAGTCATTGCCCGTTAAACCACCGTTAGAAGATTTTTGGAATCGTGAGAAAATAGGCATAAGCGAACCGTGTGAAAAATCAGACGATATGGCAGCATTTCAAAAATTCAACAAGTCAGTGCAATATCAAAATGGAAGGTACCTTGTGTCCTGGCCATGGAAATCTGAATAATTACAACTTCAGAACAACAAGGAATTGTCGTTTGGTAGATTTCGATCGTTGTTACATAGATTAGGAAATAAACCAGGAATGTTTGAAAATTATGACAAAATCATAAACGAGCAATGTGAAAATGGGATCATCGAAAAAGTTGATATGAATAGTGAGCATGAGGACCACATGACTCATTACATACCAGTATCACATCATGCTGTGGTTGATGCGAAAAAGCCAACTACTAAGGTTAGGATTGTATATGATGCTTCTGAGTGACAATAAAAGTCTGAATGAATATTTATACAGAGGACCAGTTATGTTGAAAGATTTGTGTGGACTTTTACTCCGTTTCCGTATACCGAAATTTGCAGTAGTAGCCGACATTGAAAAAGCCTTTTTGCAGTTGGGATTGCAAAACGAAGACCGAAACGTAACCAAATTTTCTGGATTAAGGACAAAACTATTCCGATATTTGATATCAAGAATGTCCAGATTTACAGATTTTGTCGGGTCCCATTTGGGATCATTTCAAGTCCGTTCTTATTGGCTGCAATGATCGACTTGCATTTGCAAAAGTATAGAAACCCGGTTGCCGAGAAGATCAGAGATAATATCTACGTAGACAAATTGCTAACTGGGGCCGACACTAAAGACAAACTGAAAGAGCTGTATCATGAATCTAAAGACATTTTTTAGGGACGCATCGATGAATCTCAGAGACTGGTGTTCGAATTCAGTAGAATTTATGTCCGAGATACTTCAACAAGACCGAGCAAACAGAAAAACGGAAAGTGCTTGGTATCACATGGACTCCCCAGGATGATCAAATTGCTATTTCTGTTCCACAATTAACAACTTTAGAATCATCAAGTACTAAGAGAGAAGTGTTACAAACGATTGCATCCATGTTTGATCCGTTGGGATTATTTTCACCAGTGACTTTAATGGGAAAGCATTTTATGCAAACTTTGTGAAACAAAAAAGTTGAATGGGATTTTAAATTATCTGAAGAAGATTGTAAGATTTGGCAGGAAATCGCTAAAGACATTCAGCAAATTCCAAAACATACTTTCAATAGATTCATTGGACTAGATGGAAAGGGTACATATCAGTTGCTATTATTTTGCGATGCATCATTAAAGGCATATGCTTGTGCAATATATTTGCGTTAGGAAACAATGGAATCTTGTACAGTAAACTTGATATTCTCGAAACCCAGACTTGCTCCGATTAAGAAGATAAGCATACCGAGATTAGAACTTCTTGACGTTATCATTGGATTAAGACGCCTGACGTTTGTTGAACAACAACTGAAGATCAGTGTACAGAGGAAGATTGTATGGACTGATTCGCAGTGTGTCATATATTGGATAGCATCAAATAAACAAATGTCAACGTTTGTTGAGAACCGATTGCTGACATAGATTTTCGTTATGGGCTTTTGTTTTCGTGTGATGAATGGCCAACTTGGTCATATGATATGACTGTTAAAGACAATGATGTTTTGAAATCAGAACATAAAACAAGCAGTGTAAACGGACAAACTGAACTCCTTGTTGGGGAGCCCCTTGAAGAAAATAATATACTGGAGAAATTTGACAATAGAGTATAACCACTGTTTGGACTGAAGTGTGAAAATTTCTCGAATATGACGAGGTTGGTAAGAGTTACCGCCTGGACTTTACGGTTTATCAAAAAACTGAAGAAAGAAAATATTTCTGGACCACTCACAGTAAAGGAAATCGAAGACGCAAAATTGAAATGGATTGTTCTTATTCAAAGAAAACATTTTGCGAAGGAGATACAATCAATTAGTGACAATAGAATGAACAATATAATACGTCAGTTAGGACTTGTATTAGATAACAAAGGATTGATTCGATGTGTTGACAGGATTAATCATGCACAGGTTTCGGAAGATACGAAAAGGCCAATTTTGATTCCTAAAACAGACACGTTTACCTGTCTATTGATAGAAAGTTATCACAGAAGACTTCTTCATGTTGGGGTTGCACAAGCTTTGTCACAAATACGACAGAAGTACTGGATTCCTCAAGAGAGATCAACTGTTAGAAAGGATTTGAAGGAATGTAGAAATTGTATTCGATACAAGATGCCATTGATACCACCATTTCCTAAAAATCGGATATCCGAGTCTGCTCCGTTTACTTACACTGGAATAAACTATTTTGGTCCATTTTATATAAAATCTCCTACAGGATCAGAAAAGGTTTGGGTATGCTTATACACTTGTCTTGTGATTAGAGCAATTCACTTGGAACTTATGTTGGATATGACCACGGAACAATATTTGCTGGGATTTCGAAGGTTTGTCGCTCAATGTGGGACACCGAAGCAAATTCTATCAGACAATGCATTACGATTTAAATCCGCAAGCAATTTTATTAAAAATGTATGGTGTGAAGTGATTTCAGATTATGATGTCTTGAATTATGTTGAAGATAAAGGTGTAGAGTGGAAATTTATTGTCGAACTTGCCCCCATGGGTGGGCGGATCTTACGAGAGACTTATTGGGTTAGTAAAACGATCTTTACGAAAGGCAATAGGGAAAGTATGTCTAACTGCGGAACAATTAAGAACATTATCAACAGAAGTTGAAGCCGTCGTCAATTGTAGAGCTTTAGTCTACATTGGAGAAGATATTAATTCGTCAAATGTGTTGACACCATCATGCTTTATGACTTTAACCAAACACACCGGAATACCGGAACATGAGGACAATGAAGGTAAAGACTACACACCGCATATGAGTTCAACTGATAATTTGTTAAGCGTATGGAAAAAGGGAAAGAAAAATTCAAACCGATTCTGGCAAATTTGGAGAGACGATTACTTACTTAGTCTTCGTGAAAGGACTACTTTTAAGCTGAAGGAAAGGCGAGTGCTATCTCATCACGAAGCAACTATTGGTGATATTGTTTTAATCAAAGATGATTTGCCACGAGGAATGTGGAAAATTAGGAAAATTATTGAATTAACTGTTAGTAGTGACGGGAAAATTAGATCCACCAAGATTATGTTGCCGACGAACAAGACACTAAATAGAACATTAAACTTTCTGTATTCATTGGAATGTCGTGATAGTGATGAATGCAGTGTCGGGCAAAATGAAAACGATATTTCTGAACAAGAGTTAAGATCGGAGGATCGAATTTGCACTGATGTCAGACCAAGGAGACGAGCTGCCGAAAATGCGAGAGAGAACATTCGTATATGGACAAAAGATAGTGAACATTAACTGTTAAATTTATTTTATTTTTCTTTCCCCCAGGGAGTGTCGAGAAGTACGCGAAAAAAGATAATTGCTCTCCCCGAGTCTGTAACATACCCATGAAAAGAAATAAAGACGCTGAAGAAAACAAAGTGTTTATCTCAATGTTATCGCCACAAGTACTCTGATTTCCTCCACAATAAAACTGTTCGACAGGATATATCCACAGTATTGTTTACAGTGGCACCAAGCACCCGTCATCATTATAATGCTGTTTTACAATGTATAAAAATAGTTACTGTTATAAAAGATCAATAAGTGTGCCTGTTTCTTTTAACCCAAAACCTTTAATTCCAGCTATCATTATATAGATTAAGTTCTGTCACTGAACAATTCTCGATTCGGTGATCATTTGCACCTGATACATGTATATCCAATTGAGCCTCAAGTAAAGAATACTACTGACACTCACAGGTATCCTTCTTACCTTGAACTTCACCTTGAAATCGACAACAGAGGAAGATTAAAAGGAAAGCTCTTTGACAAACGTAATGAACTTTTTCTATAGTCAACTTCCTATTAACAAAATCGGTACCTATTTGTTTTACCAGATGGATATACATTGTAATGTAATTCAAGATGAAGTTTATTTTTGCTTGACAGTTTTGGAATCTTGCCCTCCCATTTTTCGGACCACTCTTAATATTTTCCGTTCTCCCACTTTTCAGTCCACTCCTACGCCTCTGATATTGATAATACACCATTTTGTTTGAGTGAGCTTTCATAATACTGTCTTCATTAGTTCTGTGTTATCCTATTTCAATTACACAAATCGTGCAATGTAGTACTTAATTTATTGAAAACGCCCAACGTGTTGATTACTGAAAGAAAAGTAAAAATAATATGGACGTTTTGTGACAGTAAACACATTAATGGTCGATAATATAGCAAACAGAAATAACATGAACCATTCATTGGCAACACTCTAAAGTTCCAAATACAGAACAACAGAAACCAATTACCAATGAGTCAGCGAAAATTTATTACCCGAAACAACTGCATCCCAACTGAAAAGTAGGTTAATTTACCTGTACCATTGCACCTGTAAAGAATATATTTCAGCTTCCATAAAGTTACTCTAAAATGAGTCAATTGTGATAATGAGCTTGGTAGTATTAAATCCTACTTTTATCACCATTTGTCATGACATATAGAAACGATGAATGGTCGATTTTAATGACTATTTGTGAGGCAATGTGATAAGAAGCGAGTGTTCACCTAGTTCCTCTTACAAGGTCACCTTCAATGTTCTCTAAAGTGTAAAAGACATTAATACCTGGAATTAATGATCGTTACAAAAAAGCCGTGCGTGGCAGAGCATTGTAACTAAATGTTTAAATATTGATAACAATATGTAGTTTATCATTGTTTCACTGGTTTTTCTAATTAGCATTGTATTTCTATGTTTTGTTTCAAATTATTAAATTGATTTATATGGCTTTTTTGAATTTTGAATTTTAAAGTAAAACGAATTAACCAACTTAAAGTGTTACTTTTAACATTGAGTGCTGAAATTGCATCATTTTATCTAAATAAATGGAATTAGTTTCTGAAAATCAATATCAAAATGTTTAAAATCAAATTGTTTTGAAAATAATGTTCAAACTGCATTATACAGTATTCTAATGCTTTCGACAAACCAATAACCTCTCACAAACGTTTGTTATATTTAGCAAAAGGAAACGAAATTTTGATAGAAATCTATCATATCTTGTAATAGACAACATCCTATCATCATTGATTGGTTTTCACAAGAAAGGTGAATATTAATATAATTCATGTGTCAATGGATATCAAATTTTGTAAAAATGCCTTTTTAACATTACATTTAAAAAAATAAAAATGAAGCAAGTGAAGCTCGTATAATTCTTTTAGGTTAGGGTTGTGGTGTTTAATGCCACTTTCAACAATACTTCAGTTATATCGTGGCTGTAAGTTTTATTGGTGGGGGAAACCGGAGTACCCGGAGAAAACCACTGACCTGTTGCAAGTCACTGACAAACTTGATCACATAATGTTGTATAGAGTACACCTTGCCATAGCAGGGTTCGAACTCACAACGTTAGTGGTGATAGGCACTGATTGCATAGGTAGTTATAAATCCATGCCATACGATCACGGCCATGACGGTCCCCGATTTCTTTGATACTGGTAGCATAATATTTTATTTATCTACTTATGAGTTTTGACTTTCCCTTTGTAAGATTGTTCGGAGTTCGGTAATTTCAAGGTGTTGAAAGATTTGTGTGGACTTTTACTCCGTTTCCGTATACCGAAATTTGCAGTAGTAGCCGACATTGAAAAAGCCTTTTTGCAGTTGGGATTGCAAAACGAAGACCGAAACGTAACCAAATTTTCTGGATTAAGGACAAAACTATTCCGATATTTGATATCAAGAATGTCCAGATTTACAGATTTTGTCGGGTCCCATTTGGGATCATTTCAAGTCCGTTCTTATTGGCTGCAATGATCGACTTGCATTTGCAAAAGTATAGAAACCCGGTTGCCGAGAAGATCAGAGATAATATCTACGTAGACAAATTGCTAACTGGGGCCGACACTAAAGACAAACTGAAAGAGCTGTATCATGAATCTAAAGACATTTTTTAGGGACGCATCGATGAATCTCAGAGACTGGTGTTCGAATTCAGTAGAATTTATGTCCGAGATACTTCAACAAGACCGAGCAAACAGAAAAACGGAAAGTGCTTGGTATCACATGGACTCCCCAGGATGATCAAATTGCTATTTCTGTTCCACAATTAACAACTTTAGAATCATCAAGTACTAAGAGAGAAGTATTACAAACGATTGCATCCATGTTTGATCCGTTGGGATTATTTTCACCAGTGACTTTAATGGGAAAGCATTTTATGCAAACTTTGTGAAACAAAAAAGTTGAATGGGATTTTAAATTATCTGAAGATTGTAAGATTTGGCAGGAAATCGCTAAAGACATTCAGCAAATTCCAAAACATACTTTCAATAGATTCATTGGACTAGATGGAAAGGGTACATATCAGTTGCTATTATTTTGCGATGCATCATTAAAGGCATATGCTTGTGCAATATATTTGCGTTAGGAAACAATGGAATCTTGTACAGTAAACTTGATATTCTCGAAACCCAGACTTGCTCCGATTAAGAAGATAAGCATACCGAGATTAGAACTTCTTGACGTTATCATTGGATTAAGACGCCTGACGTTTGTTGAACAACAACTGAAGATCAGTGTACAGAGGAAGATTGTATGGACTGATTCGCAGTGTGTCATATATTGGATAGCATCAAATAAACAAATGTCAACGTTTGTTGAGAACCGATTGAAGGAGATAACTGACATAGATTTTCGTTATGGGCTTTTGTTTTCGTGTGATGAATGGCCAACTTGGTCATATGATATGACTGTTAAAGACAATGATGTTTTGAAATCAGAACTTAAAACAAGCAGTGTAAACGGACAAACTGAACTCCTTGTTGGGGAGCCCCTTGAAGAAAATAATATACTGGAGAAATTTGACAATAGAGTAGAACCACTGTTTGGACTGAAGTGTGAAAATTTCTCGAATATGACGAGGTTGGTAAGAGTTACCGCCTGGACTTTACGGTTTATCAAAAAACTGAAGAAAGAAAATATTTCTGGACCACTCACAGTAAAGGAAATCGAAGGCGCAAAATTGAAATGGATTGTTCACATTCAAAGAAAACATTTTGCGAAGGAGATACAATCAATTAGTGACAATAGAATGAACAATATAATACGTCAGTTAGGACTTGTATTAGATAACAAAGGATTGATTCGATGTGTTGACAGGATTAATCATGCACAGGTTTCGGAAGATACGAAAAGGCCAATTTTGATTCCTAAAACAGACACGTTTACCTGTCTATTGATAGAAAGTTATCACAGAAGACTTCTTCATGTTGGGGTTGCACAAGCTTTGTCACAAATACGACAGAAGTACTGGATTCCTCAAGAGAGATCAACTGTTAGAAAGGATTTGAAGGAATGTAGAAATTGTATTCGATATGAAGGTGGACCGTACAAGATGCCATTGATACCACCATTTCCTAAAAATCGGATATCCGAGTCTGCTCCGTTTACTTACACTGGAATAAACTATTTTGGTCCATTTTATATAAAATCTCCTACAGGATCAGAAAAGGTTTGGGTATGCTTATACACTTGTCTTGTGATTAGAGCAATTCACTTGGAACTTATGTTGGATATGACCACGGAACAATATTTGCTGGGATTTCGAAGGTTTGTCGCTCAATGTGGGACACCGAAGCAAATTCTATCAGACAATGCATTACGATTTAAATCCGCAAGCAATTTTATTAAAAATGTATGGTGTGAAGTGATTTCAGATTATGATGTCTTGAATTATGTTGAAGATAAAGGTGTAGAGTGGAAATTTATTGTCGAACTTGCCCCCATGGATGGGCGGATCTTACGAGAGACTTATTGGGTTAGTAAAACGATCTTTACGAAAGGCAATAGGGAAAGTATGTCTAACTGCGGAACAATTAAGAACATTATCAACAGAAGTTGAAGCCGTCGTCAATTGTAGAGCTTTAGTCTACATTGGAGAAGATATTAATTCGTCAAATGTGTTGACACCATCATGCTTTATGACTTTAACCAAACACACCAGAATACCGGAACATGAGGACAATGAAGGTAAAGACTACACACCGCATATGAGTTCAACTGATAATTTGTTAAGCGTATGGAAAAAGGGAAAGAAACATTCAAACCGATTCTGGCAAATTTGGAGAGACGATTACTTACTTAATCTTCGTGAAAGGACTACTTTTAAGCTGAAGGAAAGGCGAGTGCTATCTCATCACGAAGCAACTATTGGTGATATTGTTTTAATCAAAGATGATTTGCCACGAGGAATGTGGAAAATTAGGAAAATTATTGAATTAACTGTTAGTAGTGACGGGAAAATTAGATCCACCAAGATTATGTTGCCGACGAACAAGACACTAAATAGAACATTAAACTTTCTGTATTCATTGGAATGTCGTGATAGTGATGAATGCAGTGTCGGGCAAAATGAAAACGATATTTCTGAACAAGAGTTAAGATCGGAGGATCGAATTTGCACTGATGTCAGACCAAGGAGACGAGCTGCCGAAAATGCGAGAGAGAACATTCGTATATGGACAAAAGATAGTGAACATTAACTGTTAAATTTATTTTATTTTTCTTTCCCCCAGGGAGTGTCGAGAAGTACGCGAAAAAAGATAATTGCTCTCCCCGAGTCTGTAACATACCCATGAAAAGAAATAAAGACGCTGAAGAAAACAAAGTGTTTATCTCAATGTTATCGCCACAAGTACTCTGATTTCCTCCACAATAAAACTGTTCGACAGGATATATCCACAGTATTGTTTACAGTGGCACCAAGCACCCGTCATCATTATAATGCTGTTTTACAATGTATAAAAATAGTTACTGTTATATAAGATCAATAAGTGTGCCTGTTTCTTTTAACCCAAAACCTTTAATTCCAGCTATCATTATATAGATTAAGTTCTGTCACTGAACAATTCTCGATTCGGTGATCATTTGCACCTGATACATGTATATCCAATTGAGCCTCAAGTAAAGAATACTACTGACACTCACAGGCATCCTTCTTACCTTGAACTTCACCTTGAAATCGACAACAGAGGAAGATTAAAAGGAAAGCTCTTTGACAAACGTAATGAACTTTTTCTATAGTCAACTTCCTATTAACAAAATCGGTACCTATTTGTTTTACCAGATGGATATACATTGTAATGTAATTCAAGATGAAGTTTTTTTTTGCTTGACAGTTTTGGAATCTTGCCCTCCCATTTTTCGGACCACTCTTAATATTTTCCGTTCTCCCACTTTTCAGTCCACTCCTACGCCTCTGATATTGATAATACACCATCTTGTTTGAGTGAGCTTTCATAATACTGTCTTCATTAGTTCTGTGTTATCCTATTTCAATTACACAAATCGTGCAATGTAGTACTTAATTTATTGAAAACGCCCAACGTGTTGATTACTGAAAGAAAAGTAAAAATAATATGGACGTTTTGTGACAGTAAACACATTAATGGTCGATAATATAGCAAACAGAAATAACATGAACCATTCATTGGCAACACTCTAAAGTTCCAAATACAGAACAACAGAAACCAATTACCAATGAGTCAGCGAAAATTTATTACCCGAAACAACTGCATCCCAACTGAAAAGTAGGTTAATTTACCTGTACCATTGCACCTGTAAAGAATATATTTCAGCTTCCATAAAGTTACTCTAAAATGAGTCAATTGTGATAATGAGCTTGGTAGTATTAAATCCTACTTTTATCACCATTTGTCATGACATATAGAAACGATGAATGGTCGATTTTAATGACTATTTGTGAGGCAATGTGATAAGAAGCGAGTGTTCACCTAGTTCCTCTTACAAGGTCACCTTCAATGTTCTCTAAAGTGTAAAAGACATTAATACCTGGAATTAATGATCGTTACAAAAAAGCCGTGCGTGGCAGAGCATTGTAACTAAATGTTTAAATATTGATAACAATATGTAGTTTATCATTGTTTCACTGGTTTTTCTAATTAGCATTGTATTTCTATGTTTTGTTTCAAATTATTAAATTGATTTATATGGCTTTTTTGAATTTTGAATTTTAAAGTAAAACGAATTAACCAACTTAAAGTGTTACTTTTAACATTGAGTGCTGAAATTGCATCATTTTATCTAAATAAATGGAATTAGTTTCTGAAAATCAATATCAAAATGTTTAAAATCAAATTGTTTTGAAAATAATGTTCAAACTGCATTATACAGTATTCTAATGCTTTCGACAAACCAATAACCTCTCACAAACGTTTGTTATATTTAGCAAAAGGAAACGAAATTTTGATAGAAATCTATCATATCTTGTAATAGACAACATCCTATCATCATTGATTGGTTTTCACAAGAAAGGTGAATATTAATATAATTCATGTGTCAATGGATATCAAATTTTGTAAAAATGCCTTTTTAACATTACATTTAAAAAAATAAAAATGAAGCAAGTGAAGCTCGTATAATTCTTTTAGGTTAGGGTTGTGGTGTTTAATGCCACTTTCAACAATACTTCAGTTATATCGTGGCTGTAAGTTTTATTGGTGGGGGAAACCGGAGTACCCGGAGAAAACCACTGACCTGTTGCAAGTCACTGACAAACTTGATCACATAATGTTGTATAGAGTACACCTTGCCATAGCAGGGTTCGAACTCACAACGTTAGTGGTGATAGGCACTGATTGCATAGGTAGTTATAAATCCATGCCATACGATCACGGCCATGACGGTCCCCGATTTCTTTGATACTGGTAGCATAATATTTTATTTATCTACTTATGAGTTTTGACTTTCCCTTTGTAAGATTGTTCGGAGTTCGGTAATTTCAAGGTGTTGAAAGATTTGTGTGGACTTTTACTCCGTTTCCGTATACCGAAATTTGCAGTAGTAGCCGACATTGAAAAAGCCTTTTTGCAGTTGGGATTGCAAAACGAAGACCGAAACGTAACCAAATTTTCTGGATTAAGGACAAAACTATTCCGATATTTGATATCAAGAATGTCCAGATTTACAGATTTTGTCGGGTCCCATTTGGGATCATTTCAAGTCCGTTCTTATTGGCTGCAATGATCGACTTGCATTTGCAAAAGTATAGAAACCCGGTTGCCGAGAAGATCAGAGATAATATCTACGTAGACAAATTGCTAACTGGGGCCGACACTAAAGACAAACTGAAAGAGCTGTATCATGAATCTAAAGACATTTTTTAGGGACGCATCGATGAATCTCAGAGACTGGTGTTCGAATTCAGTAGAATTTATGTCCGAGATACTTCAACAAGACCGAGCAAACAGAAAAACGGAAAGTGCTTGGTATCACATGGACTCCCCAGGATGATCAAATTGCTATTTCTGTTCCACAATTAACAACTTTAGAATCATCAAGTACTAAGAGAGAAGTGTTACAAACGATTGCATCCATGTTTGATCCGTTGGGATTATTTTCACCAGTGACTTTAATGGGAAAGCATTTTATGCAAACTTTGTGAAACAAAAAAGTTGAATGGGATTTTAAATTATCTGAAGAAGATTGTAAGATTTGGCAGGAAATCGCTAAAGACATTCAGCAAATTCCAAAACATACTTTCAATAGATTCATTGGACTAGATGGAAAGGGTACATATCAGTTGCTATTATTTTGCGATGCATCATTAAAGGCATATGCTTGTGCAATATATTTGCGTTAGGAAACAATGGAATCTTGTACAGTAAACTTGATATTCTCGAAACCCAGACTTGCTCCGATTAAGAAGATAAGCATACCGAGATTAGAACTTCTTGACGTTATCATTGGATTAAGACGCCTGACGTTTGTTGAACAACAACTGAAGATCAGTGTACAGAGGAAGATTGTATGGACTGATTCGCAGTGTGTCATATATTGGATAGCATCAAATAAACAAATGTCAACGTTTGTTGAGAACCGATTGAAGGAGATAACTGACATAGATTTTCGTTATGGGCTTTTGTTTTCGTGTGATGAATGGCCAACTTGGTCATATGATATGACTGTTAAAGACAATGATGTTTTGAAATCAGAACTTAAAACAAGCAGTGTAAACGGACAAACTGAACTCCTTGTTGGGGAGCCCCTTGAAGAAAATAATATACTGGAGAAATTTGACAATAGAGTAGAACCACTGTTTGGACTGAAGTGTGAAAATTTCTCGAATATGACGAGGTTGGTAAGAGTTACCGCCTGGACTTTACGGTTTATCAAAAAACTGAAGAAAGAAAATATTTCTGGACCACTCACAGTAAAGGAAATCGAAGGCGCAAAATTGAAATGGATTGTTCACATTCAAAGAAAACATTTTGCGAAGGAGATACAATCAATTAGTGACAATAGAATGAACAATATAATACGTCAGTTAGGACTTGTATTAGATAACAAAGGATTGATTCGATGTGTTGACAGGATTAATCATGCACAGGTTTCGGAAGATACGAAAAGGCCAATTTTCATTCCTAAAACAGACACGTTTACCTGTCTATTGATAGAAAGTTATCACAGAAGACTTCTTCATGTTGGGGTTGCACAAGCTTTGTCACAAATACGACAGAAGTACTGGATTCCTCAAGAGAGATCAACTGTTAGAAAGGATTTGAAGGAATGTAGAAATTGTATTCGATATGAAGGTGGACCGTACAAGATGCCATTGATACCACCATTTCCTAAAAATCGGATATCCGAGTCTGCTCCGTTTACTTACACTGGAATAAACTATTTTGGTCCATTTTATATAAAATCTCCTACAGGATCAGAAAAGGTTTGGGTATGCTTATACACTTGTCTTGTGATTAGAGCAATTCACTTGGAACTTATGTTGGATATGACCACGGAACAATATTTGCTAGGATTTCGAAGGTTTGTCGCTCAATGTGGGACACCGAAGCAAATTCTATCAGACAATGCATTACGATTTAAATCCGCAAGCAATGTTATTAAAAATGTATGGTGTGAAGTGATTTCAGATTATGATGTCTTGAATTATGTTGAAGATAAAGGTGTAGAGTGGAAATTTATTGTCGAACTTGCCCCCATGGATGGGCGGATCTTACGAGAGACTTATTGGGTTAGTAAAACGATCTTTACGAAAGGCAATAGGGAAAGTATGTCTAACTGCGGAACAATTAAGAATATTATCAACAGAAGTTGAAGCCGTCGTCAATTGTAGAGCTTTAGTCTACATTGGAGAAGATATTAATTCGTCAAATGTGTTGACACCATCATGCTTTATGACTTTAACCAAACACACCGGAATACCGGAACATGAGGACAATGAAGGTAAAGACTACACACCGCATATGAGTTCAACTGATAATTTGTTAAGCGTATGGAAAAAGGGAAAGAAAAATTCAAACCGATTCTGGCAAATTTGGAGAGACGATTACTTACTTAGTCTTCGTGAAAGGACTACTTTTAAGCTGAAGGAAAGGCGAGTGCTATCTCATCACGAAGCAACTATTGGTGATATTGTTTTAATCAAAGATGATTTGCCACGAGGAATGTGGAAAATTAGGAAAATTATTGAATTAACTGTTAGTAGTGACGGGAAAATTAGATCCACCAAGATTATGTTGCCGACGAACAAGACACTAAATAGAACATTAAACTTTCTGTATTCATTGGAATGTCGTGATAGTGATGAATGCAGTGTCGGGCAAAATGAAAACGATATTTCTGAACAAGAGTTAAGATCGGAGGATCGAATTTGCACTGATGTCAGACCAAGGAGACGAGCTGCCGAAAATGCGAGAGAGAACATTCGTATATGGACAAAAGATAGTGAACATTAACTGTTAAATTTATTTTATTTTTCTTTCCCCCAGGGAGTGTCGAGAAGTACGCGAAAAAAGATAATTGCTCTCCCCGAGTCTGTAACATACCCATGAAAAGAAATAAAGACGCTGAAGAAAACAAAGTGTTTATCTCAATGTTATCGCCACAAGTACTCTGATTTCCTCCACAATAAAACTGTTCGACAGGATATATCCACAGTATTGTTTACAGTGGCACCAAGCACCCGTCATCATTATAATGCTGTTTTACAATGTATAAGAATAGTTACTGTTATATAAGATCAATAAGTGGGCCTGTTTCTTTTAACCCAAAACCTTTAATTCCAGCTATCATTATATAGATTAAGTTCTGTCACTGAACAATTCTCGATTCGGTGATCATTTGCACCTGATACATGTATATCCAATTGAGCCTCAAGTAAAGAATACTACTGACACTCACAGGTATCCTTCTTACCTTGAACTTCACCTTGAAATCGACAACAGAGGAAGATTAAAAGGAAAGCTCTTTGACAAACGTAATGAACTTTTTCTATAGTCAACTTCCTATTAACAAAATCGGTACCTATTTGTTTTACCAGATGGATATACATTGTAATGTAATTCAAGATGAAGTTTTTTTTTGCTTGACAGTTTTGGAATCTTGCCCTCCCATTTTTCGGACCACTCTTAATATTTTCCGTTCTCCCACTTTTCAGTCCACTCCTACGCCTCTGATATTGATAATACACCATCTTGTTTGAGTGAGCTTTCATAATACTGTCTTCATTAGTTCTGTGTTATCCTATTTCAATTACACAAATCGTGCAATGTAGTACTTAATTTATTGAAAACGCCCAACGTGTTGATTACTGAAAGAAAAGTAAAAATAATATGGACGTTTTGTGACAGTAAACACATTAATGGTCGATAATATAGCAAACAGAAATAACATGAACCATTCATTGGCAACACTCTAAAGTTCCAAATACAGAACAACAGAAACCAATTACCAATGAGTCAGCGAAAATTTATTACCCGAAACAACTGCATCCCAACTGAAAAGTAGGTTAATTTACCTGTACCATTGCACCTGTAAAGAATATATTTCAGCTTCCAATAAAAGTTACTCTAAAATGAGTCAATTGTGATAATGAGCTTGGTAGTATTAAATCCTACTTTTATCACCATTTGTCATGACATATAGAAACGATGAATGGTCGATTTTAATGACTATTTGTGAGGCAATGTGATAAGAAGCGAGTGTTCACCTAGTTCCTCTTACAAGGTCACCTTCAATGTTCTCTAAAGTGTAAAAGACATTAATACCTGGAATTAATGATCGTTACAAAAAAGCCGTGCGTGACAGAGCGTTGTAACTAAATGTTTAAATATTGATAACAATATGTAGTTTATCATTGTTTCACTGGTTTTTCTAATTAGCATTGTATTTCTATGTTTTGTTTCAAATTATTAAATTGATTTATATGGCTTTTTTGAATTTTGAATTTTAAAGTAAAACGAATTAACCAACTTAAAGTGTTACTTTTAACATTGAGTGCTGAAATTGCATCATTTTATCTAAATAAATGGAATTAGTTTCTGAAAATCAATATCAAAATGTTTAAAATCAAATTGTTTTGAAAATAATGTTCAAACTGCATTATACAGTATTCTAATGCTTTCGACAAACCAATAACCTCTCACAAACGTTTGTTATATTTAGCAAAAGGAAACGAAATTTTGATAGAAATCTATCATATCTTGTAATAGACAACATCCTATCATCATTGATTGGTTTTCACAAGAAAGGTGAATATTAATATAATTCATGTGTCAATGGATATCAAATTTTGTAAAAATGCCTTTTTAACATTACATTTAAAAAAATAAAAATGAAGCAAGTGAAGCTCGTATAATTCTTTTAGGTTAGGGTTGTGGTGTTTAATGCCACTTTCAACAATACTTCAGTTATATCGTGGCTGTAAGTTTTATTGGTGGGGGAAACCGGAGTACCCGGAGAAAACCACTGACCTGTTGCAAGTCACTGACAAACTTGATCACATAATGTTGTATAGAGTACACCTTGCCATAGCAGGGTTCGAACTCACAACGTTAGTGGTGATAGGCACTGATTGCATAGGTAGTTATAAATCCATGCCATACGATCACGGCCATGACGGTCCCCGATTTCTTTGATACTGGTAGCATAATATTTTATTTATCTACTTATGAGTTTTGACTTTCCCTTTGTAAGATTGTTCGGAGTTCGGTAATTTCAAGGTGTTGAAAGATTTGTGTGGACTTTTACTCCGTTTCCGTATACCGAAATTTGCAGTAGTAGCCGACATTGAAAAAGCCTTTTTGCAGTTGGGATTGCAAAACGAAGACCGAAACGTAACCAAATTTTCTGGATTAAGGACAAAACTATTCCGATATTTGATATCAAGAATGTCCAGATTTACAGATTTTGTCGGGTCCCATTTGGGATCATTTCAAGTCCGTTCTTATTGGCTGCAATGATCGACTTGCATTTGCAAAAGTATAGAAACCCGGTTGCCGAGAAGATCAGAGATAATATCTACGTAGACAAATTGCTAACTGGGGCCGACACTAAAGACAAACTGAAAGAGCTGTATCATGAATCTAAAGACATTTTTTAGGGACGCATCGATGAATCTCAGAGACTGGTGTTCGAATTCAGTAGAATTTATGTCCGAGATACTTCAACAAGACCGAGCAAACAGAAAAACGGAAAGTGCTTGGTATCACATGGACTCCCCAGGATGATCAAATTGCTATTTCTGTTCCACAATTAACAACTTTAGAATCATCAAGTACTAAGAGAGAAGTGTTACAAACGATTGCATCCATGTTTGATCCGTTGGGATTATTTTCACCAGTGACTTTAATGGGAAAGCATTTTATGCAAACTTTGTGAAACAAAAAAGTTGAATGGGATTTTAAATTATCTGAAGAAGATTGTAAGATTTGGCAGGAAATCGCTAAAGACATTCAGCAAATTCCAAAACATACTTTCAATAGATTCATTGGACTAGATGGAAAGGGTACATATCAGTTGCTATTATTTTGCGATGCATCATTAAAGGCATATGCTTGTGCAATATATTTGCGTTAGGAAACAATGGAATCTTGTACAGTAAACTTGATATTCTCGAAACCCAGACTTGCTCCGATTAAGAAGATAAGCATACCGAGATTAGAACTTCTTGACGTTATCATTGGATTAAGACGCCTGACGTTTGTTGAACAACAACTGAAGATCAGTGTACAGAGGAAGATTGTATGGACTGATTCGCAGTGTGTCATATATTGGATAGCATCAAATAAACAAATGTCAACGTTTGTTGAGAACCGATTGAAGGAGATAACTGACATAGATTTTCGTTATGGGCTTTTGTTTTCGTGTGATGAATGGCCAACTTGGTCATATGATATGACTGTTAAAGACAATGATGTTTTGAAATCAGAACTTAAAACAAGCAGTGTAAACGGACAAACTGAACTCCTTGTTGGGGAGCCCCTTGAAGAAAATAATATACTGGAGAAATTTGACAATAGAGTAGAACCACTGTTTGGACTGAAGTGTGAAAATTTCTCGAATATGACGAGGTTGGTAAGAGTTACCGCCTGGACTTTACGGTTTATCAAAAAACTGAAGAAAGAAAATATTTCTGGACCACTCACAGTAAAGGAAATCGAAGGCGCAAAATTGAAATGGATTGTTCACATTCAAAGAAAACATTTTGCGAAGGAGATACAATCAATTAGTGACAATAGAATGAACAATATAATACGTCAGTTAGGACTTGTATTAGATAACAAAGGATTGATTCGATGTGTTGACAGGATTAATCATGCACAGGTTTCGGAAGATACGAAAAGGCCAATTTTCATTCCTAAAACAGACACGTTTACCTGTCTATTGATAGAAAGTTATCACAGAAGACTTCTTCATGTTGGGGTTGCACAAGCTTTGTCACAAATACGACAGAAGTACTGGATTCCTCAAGAGAGATCAACTGTTAGAAAGGATTTGAAGGAATGTAGAAATTGTATTCGATATGAAGGTGGACCGTACAAGATGCCATTGATACCACCATTTCCTAAAAATCGGATATCCGAGTCTGCTCCGTTTACTTACACTGGAATAAACTATTTTGGTCCATTTTATATAAAATCTCCTACAGGATCAGAAAAGGTTTGGGTATGCTTATACACTTGTCTTGTGATTAGAGCAATTCACTTGGAACTTATGTTGGATATGACCACGGAACAATATTTGCTAGGATTTCGAAGGTTTGTCGCTCAATGTGGGACACCGAAGCAAATTCTATCAGACAATGCATTACGATTTAAATCCGCAAGCAATGTTATTAAAAATGTATGGTGTGAAGTGATTTCAGATTATGATGTCTTGAATTATGTTGAAGATAAAGGTGTAGAGTGGAAATTTATTGTCGAACTTGCCCCCATGGATGGGCGGATCTTACGAGAGACTTATTGGGTTAGTAAAACGATCTTTACGAAAGGCAATAGGGAAAGTATGTCTAACTGCGGAACAATTAAGAATATTATCAACAGAAGTTGAAGCCGTCGTCAATTGTAGAGCTTTAGTCTACATTGGAGAAGATATTAATTCGTCAAATGTGTTGACACCATCATGCTTTATGACTTTAACCAAACACACCGGAATACCGGAACATGAGGACAATGAAGGTAAAGACTACACACCGCATATGAGTTCAACTGATAATTTGTTAAGCGTATGGAAAAAGGGAAAGAAAAATTCAAACCGATTCTGGCAAATTTGGAGAGACGATTACTTACTTAGTCTTCGTGAAAGGACTACTTTTAAGCTGAAGGAAAGGCGAGTGCTATCTCATCACGAAGCAACTATTGGTGATATTGTTTTAATCAAAGATGATTTGCCACGAGGAATGTGGAAAATTAGGAAAATTATTGAATTAACTGTTAGTAGTGACGGGAAAATTAGATCCACCAAGATTATGTTGCCGACGAACAAGACACTAAATAGAACATTAAACTTTCTGTATTCATTGGAATGTCGTGATAGTGATGAATGCAGTGTCGGGCAAAATGAAAACGATATTTCTGAACAAGAGTTAAGATCGGAGGATCGAATTTGCACTGATGTCAGACCAAGGAGACGAGCTGCCGAAAATGCGAGAGAGAACATTCGTATATGGACAAAAGATAGTGAACATTAACTGTTAAATTTATTTTATTTTTCTTTCCCCCAGGGAGTGTCGAGAAGTACGCGAAAAAAGATAATTGCTCTCCCCGAGTCTGTAACATACCCATGAAAAGAAATAAAGACGCTGAAGAAAACAAAGTGTTTATCTCAATGTTATCGCCACAAGTACTCTGATTTCCTCCACAATAAAACTGTTCGACAGGATATATCCACAGTATTGTTTACAGTGGCACCAAGCACCCGTCATCATTATAATGCTGTTTTACAATGTATAAGAATAGTTACTGTTATATAAGATCAATAAGTGTGCCTGTTTCTTTTAACCCAAAACCTTTAATTCCAGCTATCATTATATAGATTAAGTTCTGTCACTGAACAATTCTCGATTCGGTGATCATTTGCACCTGATACATGTATATCCAATTGAGCCTCAAGTAAAGAATACTACTGACACTCACAGGTATCCTTCTTACCTTGAACTTCACCTTGAAATCGACAACAGAGGAAGATTAAAAGGAAAGCTCTTTGACAAACGTAATGAACTTTTTCTATAGTCAACTTCCTATTAACAAAATCGGTACCTATTTGTTTTACCAGATGGATATACATTGTAATGTAATTCAAGATGAAGTTTTTTTTTGCTTGACAGTTTTGGAATCTTGCCCTCCCATTTTTCGGACCACTCTTAATATTTTCCGTTCTCCCACTTTTCAGTCCACTCCTACGCCTCTGATATTGATAATACACCATCTTGTTTGAGTGAGCTTTCATAATACTGTCTTCATTAGTTCTGTGTTATCCTATTTCAATTACACAAATCGTGCAATGTAGTACTTAATTTATTGAAAACGCCCAACGTGTTGATTACTGAAAGAAAAGTAAAAATAATATGGACGTTTTGTGACAGTAAACACATTAATGGTCGATAATATAGCAAACAGAAATAACATGAACCATTCATTGGCAACACTCTAAAGTTCCAAATACAGAACAACAGAAACCAATTACCAATGAGTCAGCGAAAATTTATTACCCGAAACAACTGCATCCCAACTGAAAAGTAGGTTAATTTACCTGTACCATTGCACCTGTAAAGAATATATTTCAGCTTCCAATAAAAGTTACTCTAAAATGAGTCAATTGTGATAATGAGCTTGGTAGTATTAAATCCTACTTTTATCACCATTTGTCATGACATATAGAAACGATGAATGGTCGATTTTAATGACTATTTGTGAGGCAATGTGATAAGAAGCGAGTGTTCACCTAGTTCCTCTTACAAGGTCACCTTCAATGTTCTCTAAAGTGTAAAAGACATTAATACCTGGAATTAATGATCGTTACAAAAAAGCCGTGCGTGACAGAGCGTTGTAACTAAATGTTTAAATATTGATAACAATATGTAGTTTATCATTGTTTCACTGGTTTTTCTAATTAGCATTGTATTTCTATGTTTTGTTTCAAATTATTAAATTGATTTATATGGCTTTTTTGAATTTTGAATTTTAAAGTAAAACGAATTAACCAACTTAAAGTATTACTTTTAACATTGAGTGCTGAAATTGCATCATTTTATCTAAATAAATGGAATTAGTTTCTGAAAATCAATATCAAAATGTTTAAAATCAAATTGTTTTGAAAATAATGTTCAAACTGCATTATACAGTATTCTAATGCTTTCGACAAACCAATAACCTCTCACAAACGTTTGTTATATTTAGCAAAAGGAAACGAAATTTTGATAGAAATCTATCATATCTTGTAATAGACAACATCCTATCATCATTGATTGGTTTTCACAAGAAAGGTGAATATTAATATAATTCATGTGTCAATGGATATCAAATTTTGTAAAAATGCCTTTTTAACATTACATTTAAAAAAATAAAAATAAAGCAAGTGAAGCTCGTATAATTCTTTTAGGTTAGGGTTGTGGTGTTTAATGCCACTTTCAACAATACTTCAGTTATATCGTGGCGGTAAGTTTTATTGGTGGGGGAAACCGGAGTACCCGGAGAAAACCACTGACCTGTTGCAAGTCACTGACAAACTATTTATCTACTTATGAGTTTTGACTTTCCCTTTGTAAGATTGTTCAGAGTTCGGTAATTTCAAGGTGTTGAAAGATTTGTGTGGACTTTTACTCCGTTTCCGTATACCGAAATTTGCAGTAGTAGCCGACATTGAAAAAGCCTTTTTGCAGTTGGGATTGCAAAACGAAGACCGAAACGTAACCAAATTTCTGGATTAAGGACAAAACTATTCCGATATTTGATATCAAGAATGTCCAGATTTACAGATTTTGTCGGGTCCCATTTGGGATCATTTCAAGTCCGTTCTTATTGGCTGCAATGATCGACTTGCATTTGCAAAAGTATAGAAACCCGGTTGCCGAGAAGATCAGAGATAATATCTACGTAGACAAATTGCTAACTGGGGCCGACACTAAAGACAAACTGAAAGAGCTGTATCATGAATCTAAAGACATTTTTTAGGGACGCATCGATGAATCTCAGAGACTGGTGTTCGAATTCAGTAGAATTTATGTCCGAGATACTTCAACAAGACCGAGCAAACAGAAAAACGGAAAGTGCTTGGTATCACATGGACTCCCCAGGATGATCAAATTGCTATTTCTGTTCCACAATTAACAACTTTAGAATCATCAAGTACTAAGAGAGAAGTGTTACAAACGATTGCATCCATGTTTGATCCGTTGGGATTATTTTCACCAGTGACTTTAATGGGAAAGCATTTTATGCAAACTTTGTGAAACAAAAAAGTTGAATGGGATTTTAAATTATCTGAAGAAGATTGTAAGATTTGGCAGGAAATCGCTAAAGACATTCAGCAAATTCCAAAACATACTTTCAATAGATTCATTGGACTAGATGGAAAGGGTACATATCAGTTGCTATTATTTTGCGATGCATCATTAAAGGCATATGCTTGTGCAATATATTTGCGTTAGGAAACAATGGAATCTTGTACAGTAAACTTGATATTCTCGAAACCCAGACTTGCTCCGATTAAGAAGATAAGCATACCGAGATTAGAACTTCTTGACGTTATCATTGGATTAAGACGCCTGACGTTTGTTGAACAACAACTGAAGATCAGTGTACAGAGGAAGATTGTATGGACTGATTCGCAGTGTGTCATATATTGGATAGCATCAAATAAACAAATGTCAACGTTTGTTGAGAACCGATTGAAGGAGATAACTGACATAGATTTTCGTTATGGGCTTTTGTTTTCGTGTGATGAATGGCCAACTTGGTCATATGATATGACTGTTAAAGACAATGATGTTTTGAAATCAGAACTTAAAACAAGCAGTGTAAACGGACAAACTGAACTCCTTGTTGGGGAGCCCCTTGAAGAAAATAATATACTGGAGAAATTTGACAATAGAGTAGAACCACTGTTTGGACTGAAGTGTGAAAATTTCTCGAATATGACGAGGTTGGTAAGAGTTACCGCCTGGACTTTACGGTTTATCAAAAAACTGAAGAAAGAAAATATTTCTGGACCACTCACAGTAAAGGAAATCGAAGGCGCAAAATTGAAATGGATTGTTCACATTCAAAGAAAACATTTTGCGAAGGAGATACAATCAATTAGTGACAATAGAATGAACAATATAATACGTCAGTTAGGACTTGTATTAGATAACAAAGGATTGATTCGATGTGTTGACAGGATTAATCATGCACAGGTTTCGGAAGATACGAAAAGGCCAATTTTCATTCCTAAAACAGACACGTTTACCTGTCTATTGATAGAAAGTTATCACAGAAGACTTCTTCATGTTGGGGTTGCACAAGCTTTGTCACAAATACGACAGAAGTACTGGATTCCTCAAGAGAGATCAACTGTTAGAAAGGATTTGAAGGAATGTAGAAATTGTATTCGATATGAAGGTGGACCGTACAAGATGCCATTGATACCACCATTTCCTAAAAATCGGATATCCGAGTCTGCTCCGTTTACTTACACTGGAATAAACTATTTTGGTCCATTTTATATAAAATCTCCTACAGGATCAGAAAAGGTTTGGGTATGCTTATACACTTGTCTTGTGATTAGAGCAATTCACTTGGAACTTATGTTGGATATGACCACGGAACAATATTTGCTGGGATTTCGAAGGTTTGTCGCTCAATGTGGGACACCGAAGCAAATTCTATCAGACAATGCATTACGATTTAAATCCGCAAGCAATTTTATTAAAAATGTATGGTGTGAAGTGATTTCAGATTATGATGTCTTGAATTATGTTGAAGATAAAGGTGTAGAGTGGAAATTTATTGTCGAACTTGCCCCCATGGATGGGCGGATCTTACGAGAGACTTATTGGGTTAGTAAAACGATCTTTACGAAAGGCAATAGGGAAAGTATGTCTAACTGCGGAACAATTAAGAACATTATCAACAGAAGTTGAAGCCGTCGTCAATTGTAGAGCTTTAGTCTACATTGGAGAAGATATTAATTCGTCAAATGTGTTGACACCATCATGCTTTATGACTTTAACCAAACACACCAGAATACCGGAACATGAGGACAATGAAGGTAAAGACTACACACCGCATATGAGTTCAACTGATAATTTGTTAAGCGTATGGAAAAAGGGAAAGAAACATTCAAACCGATTCTGGCAAATTTGGAGAGACGATTACTTACTTAATCTTCGTGAAAGGACTACTTTTAAGCTGAAGGAAAGGCGAGTGCTATCTCATCACGAAGCAACTATTGGTGATATTGTTTTAATCAAAGATGATTTGCCACGAGGAATGTGGAAAATTAGGAAAATTATTGAATTAACTGTTAGTAGTGACGGGAAAATTAGATCCACCAAGATTATGTTGCCGACGAACAAGACACTAAATAGAACATTAAACTTTCTGTATTCATTGGAATGTCGTGATAGTGATGAATGCAGTGTCGGGCAAAATGAAAACGATATTTCTGAACAAGAGTTAAGATCGGAGGATCGAATTTGCACTGATGTCAGACCAAGGAGACGAGCTGCCGAAAATGCGAGAGAGAACATTCGTATATGGACAAAAGATAGTGAACATTAACTGTTAAATTTATTTTATTTTTCTTTCCCCCAGGGAGTGTCGAGAAGTACGCGAAAAAAGATAATTGCTCTCCCCGAGTCTGTAACATACCCATGAAAAGAAATAAAGACGCTGAAGAAAACAAAGTGTTTATCTCAATGTTATCGCCACAAGTACTCTGATTTCCTCCACAATAAAACTGTTCGACAGGATATATCCACAGTATTGTTTACAGTGGCACCAAGCACCCGTCATCATTATAATGCTGTTTTACAATGTATAAGAATAGTTACTGTTATATAAGATCAATAAGTGTGCCTGTTTCTTTTAACCCAAAACCTTTAATTCCAGCTATCATTATATAGATTAAGTTCTGTCACTGAACAATTCTCGATTCGGTGATCATTTGCACCTGATACATGTATATCCAATTGAGCCTCAAGTAAAGAATACTACTGACACTCACAGGTATCCTTCTTACCTTGAACTTCACCTTGAAATCGACAACAGAGGAAGATTAAAAGGAAAGCTCTTTGACAAACGTAATGAACTTTTTCTATAGTCAACTTCCTATTAACAAAATCGGTACCTATTTGTTTTACCAGATGGATATACATTGTAATGTAATTCAAGATGAAGTTTTTTTTTGCTTGACAGTTTTGGAATCTTGCCCTCCCATTTTTCGGACCACTCTTAATATTTTCCGTTCTCCCACTTTTCAGTCCACTCCTACGCCTCTGATATTGATAATACACCATCTTGTTTGAGTGAGCTTTCATAATACTGTCTTCATTAGTTCTGTGTTATCCTATTTCAATTACACAAATCGTGCAATGTAGTACTTAATTTATTGAAAACGCCCAACGTGTTGATTACTGAAAGAAAAGTAAAAATAATATGGACGTTTTGTGACAGTAAACACATTAATGGTCGATAATATAGCAAACAGAAATAACATGAACCATTCATTGGCAACACTCTAAAGTTCCAAATACAGAGCAACAGAAACCAATTACCAATGAGTCAGCGAAAATTTATTACCCGAAACAACTGCATCCCAACTGAAAAGTAGGTTAATTTACCTGTACCATTGCACCTGTAAAGAATATATTTCAGCTTCCATAAAGTTACTCTAAAATGAGTCAATTGTGATAATGAGCTTGGTAGTATTAAATCCTACTTTTATCACCATTTGTCATGACATATAGAAACGATGAATGGTCGATTTTAATGACTATTTGTGAGGCAATGTGATAAGAAGCGAGTGTTCACCTAGTTCCTCTTACAAGGTCACCTTCAATGTTCTCTAAAGTGTAAAAGACATTAATACCTGGAATTAATGGTCGTTACAAAAAAGCCGTGCGTGACAGAGCGTTGTAACTAAATGTTTAAATATTGATAACAATATGTAGTTTATCATTGTTTCACTGGTTTTTCTAATTAGCATTGTATTTCTATGTTTTGTTTCAAATTATTAAATTGATTTATATGGCTTTTTTGAATTTTGAATTTTAAAGTAAAACGAATTAACCAACTTAAAGTATTACTTTTAACATTGAGTGCTGAAATTGCATCATTTTATCTAAATAAATGGAATTAGTTTCTGAAAATCAATATCAAAATGTTTAAAATCAAATTGTTTTGAAAATAATGTTCAAACTGCATTATACAGTATTCTAATGCTTTCGACAAACTAATAACCTCTCACAAACGTTTGTTATATTTAGCAAAAGGAAACGAAATTTTGATAGAAATCTATCATATCTTGTAATAGACAACATCCTATCATCATTGATTGGTTTTCACAAGAAAGGTGAATATTAATATAATTCATGTGTCAATGGATATCAAATTTTGTAAAAATGCCTTTTTAACATTACATTTAAAAAAATAAAAATGAAGCAAGTGAAGCTCGTATAATTCTTGTAGGTTAAGGTTGTGGTGTTTAATGCCACTTTCAACAATACTTCAGTTATATCGTGGCTGTAAGTTTTATTGGTGGGGGAAACCGGAGTACCCGGAGAAAACCACCGACCTGTTGCAAGTCACTGACAAACTTGATCACATAATGTTATATAGTGTACACCTTGCCTTAGCAGGATTCGAACTCACAACGTTAGTGGTGATAGGCACTGATTGCATAGGTAGTTATAAATCCATGCCATACGATCACGGCCATGACGGTCCACGATTTCTTTGATACTGGTAGCATAATATTTTATTTATCTACTTATGAGTTTTGACTTTCCCTTTGTAAGATTGTTCGGAGTTCGGTAATTTTGTTATTACCCTTATAACAAATATCAATGTTTACATAATATAGATTATAACTTATTGTTGAATACTAAAGACTGTTTTGTGAATTAAAACAAAAGGGTCATATTGTTGTAATTATCTATTTTTTAAACACAAAAGAGTTTGATAACAAATTACAGTTGATTGACAACTTTACTCCAAGTACCATCTGTCCAAGAAGTAGTTACGGTATTACTAATCCATTACTCGTCTTTCATTATTCCTCCTTGTAAGACTCCATACAGACAAGAATGCTTTTCCCTCGTATGATAGGGGTGGAGTGAATCAAATATGGATTATGTTAGAAAAATATTGTTGAAAGTGGCGTTAAGCATCATAACCCTAACCCGAACCCTAAACATATGTTAGTTAGATTACATACAATCATGATCACTCTCATCGTGTAACAATATTAAAACATTTGACTTCTCTCCCTTAGTTAGATTACATACAATCATGATCACTCTCATCGTGTAACAATATTAAAACATTTGACTTCTCTCCCTTAGTTAGATTACATACAATCATAATCACTCTCATCGTGTAACAATATTAAAACATTTGACTTCTCTCCCTTAGTTAGATTACATACAATCATAATCACTCTCATCGTGTAACAATATTAAAACATTTGACTTCTCTCCCTTAGTTAGATTACATACAATCATAATCACTCTCATCGTGTAACAATATTAAAACATTTGACTTCTCTCCCTTTACACTACTGTTTCACACTCTATGTTACAAGACAGATTAAAGGACTTAGTTCAACATTGCTTCGTAAACAATGACAAACGTAGATACAGATCACTTGTTTTAAAAAGGGACAAATCTTATTTTGAAGAAAAAACAACACTCTAAATCGAACAAAAGTTCTATGAAACTGACATCTTAAAAATGATCGAGTTTTTGATTGACAACATATTTAATTTCTTGAAAGAATGTTTCTGCGACCAGTGAAGCTACTAAACCAATGACCCCTAGTTAAAGCCAGGGAAGCTACTAAACCAATAACCCCTAGTTAAAGCCAGGGAGGCTACTAAACCAATGACCCCTAGTTAAAGCCAGGGAAGCTACTAAACCAATGACCCTTAGTTAAAGCCAGGGAAGCTACTAAACCAATGAGTCCTAGTTAAAGCCAGGGAAGCTACTAAACCAATAATCCCTAGTTAAAGCCAGGGAAGCTACTAAACCAATGACCCCTAGTTAAAGCCAGGGAAGCTACTAAACCAATGACCCCTAGTTAAAGCCAGGGAAGCTACTAAACCAATGACCCCTAGTTAAAGCCAGGGAAGCTACTAAGCCAATGACCCCTAGTTAAAGTTGACCCCTAGTTAAAGTCATCGCATCGAACATTCTACGGTCGCCATGATGACTTGATTAAGCTCCACGGAACATCTGTGTCACAGATGATCACGGATATCTTCCGTTTGTTGTAGTTCAAACCCCGTCTTCCTTTCAACATTCATGTCTTATCATCAGATTATTAACAAGAGTTCTATGAAACTGACATCTTAAAAATGATCGAGTTTTTAATTGACAACATATTTAATTTCTTGAAAGAATGTTTCTGCGACCAGGGAAGCCACTAAACCACTGACCCCTAGTTAAAGCCAGGGAGGCTACTAAACCAATGACCCCTAGTTAAAGCCAGGGAAGCTACTAAACCAATGACCCCTAGTTAAAGCCAGGGAAGCTACTAAACCAATGACCCCTTGTTAAGCCAGGGAAGCTACTAAACCAATGACCCCTAGTTAAAGCCAGGGAAGCTACTAAACCAATGACCCCTAGATAAAGCCAGGGAAACTACTAAACCAATGACCCCTAGTTAAAGCCAGGGAAGCTACTAAACCAATGACCCCTAGTTAAAGCCAGGGAGGCTACTAAACTAATGATCCCTAGATAAAGCCAGGGAGGCTACTAAACCAATGACCCCTAGTTAAAGCCAAGGAAGCTACTAAACCAATGACCCCTAGTTAAAGCCAGGGAAGCTACTAAACCAATGACCCCTAGTTAAAGCCAGGGAGGCTACTAAACCAATGACCCCTAGTTAAAGCCAGGGAAGCTACTAAACCAATGACCCCTAGTTAAAGCCAGGGAAGCTATTAAACCAATGACCCCTAGTTAAAGCCAGGGAGGCTACTAAACCAATGACCCCTAGTTAAAGCCAGGGAAACTACTAAACCAATGACCCCTAGTTAAAGCCAAGGAAGCTACTAAACCAATGATCCCTAATTAAAGCCAGGGAGGCTACTAAACCAATGACCCCTAGTTAAAGCCAAGGAATCTACTAAACCAATGACCTCTAGTTAAAGCCAGGGAAGCTACTAAACCAATGACCCCTAGTTAAAGCCAGGGAAACTACTAAACCAATGACCCCTAGTTAAAGCCAGAGAAGCTACTAAACCAATGACCCCTAGTTAAAGCCAGGGAAGCTACTAAGCCAATGATCCCTAGTTAAATTTGACCCTAGTTAAAGTCATCGCATCGAACATTCTACGGTCGCCATGATGACTTGATTAAGCTCCACGGAACATCTGTGTCACAGATGATCACGGATATCTTCCGTTTGTTGTAGTTCAAACCCCGTCTTCCTTTCAACATTCATGTCTTATCATCAGATTATTAACAAGAGTTCTATGAAACTGACATCTTAAAAATGATCGAGTTTTTGATTGACAACATATTTAATTTCTTGAAAGAATGTTTCTGCGACCAGGGAAGCTACTAAACCACTGACCCCTAATTAAAGCCAGGGAGGCTACTAAACCAATGACCCCTAGTTAAAGCCAGGGAAGCTACTAAACCAATGACCCCTAGTTAAAGCCAGGGAAGCTACTAAACCAATGACCCCTTGTTAAGCCAGGGAAGCTACTAATCCAATGACCCCTAGTTAAAGCCAGGGAAGCTACTAAACCAATGACCCCTAGATAAAGCCAGGGAAACTACTAAACCAATGACCCCTAGTTAAAGCCAGGGAAGCTACTAAACCAATGACCCCTAGTTAAAGCCAGGGAGGCTACTAAACCAATGATCCCTAGATAAAGCCAGGGAGGCTACTAAACCAATGACCCCTAGTTAAAGCCAGGGAAGCTACTAAACCAATGACTCCTAGTTAAAGCCAAGGAAGCTACTAAACCAATGACCCCTAGTTAAAGCCAAGGAAGCTACTAAACCAATGACCCCTAGTTAAAGCCAGGGAGGCTACTAAACCAATGACCCCTAGTTAAAGCCAGGGAAACTACTAAACCAATGACCCCTAGTTAAAGCCATGGAAGCTACTAAACCAATGACCCCTAGTTAAAGCCAGTGAGGCTACTAAACCAATGACCCCTAGTTAAAGCCAGGGAAGCTACTAAACGAATGACCCCTAGTTAATGCCAGGGAAGCTACTAAACCAATGACCCCTAGTTAAAGCCAGGGAAACTACTAAACCAATGACCCCTAGTTAAAGCCAGAGAAGCTACTAAACCAATGACCCCTAGTTAAAGCCAGGGAAGCTACTAAGCCAATGATCCCTAGTTAAAGTTGACTCCTAGTTAAAGTCATCGCATCGAACATTCTACGGTCGCCATGATGACTTGATTAAGCTCCACGGAACATCTGTGTCACAGATGATCACGGATATCTTCCGTTTGTTGTAGTTCAAACCCCGTCTTCCTTTCAACATTCATGTCTTATCATCAGATTATTAACAAGAGTTCTATGAAACTGACATCTTAAAAATGATCGAGTTTTTGATTGACAACATATTTAATTTCTTGAAAGAATGTTTCTACGACCAGGGAAGCTGCTAAACCAATGATCCCTAGTTAAAGCCAGGGAAGCTACTAAACCAATGACCCCTAGTTAAAGCCAGGGAAGCTACTAAACCAATGACCCCTAGTTAAAGCCAGGGAGGCTACTAAACCAATGACCCCTAGCTAAAGCCAGGGAAGCTACTAAACCAATGACCCCTAGTTAAAGCCAGGGAAGCTACTAAACCAATGACCCCTAGTTAAAGCCAGGGAAGCTACTAAACCAATGACCCCTAGTTAAAGCCAGGGAAGCTACTAAACCATTGACCCCTAGTTAAAGCCAGGGAAGCTACTAAACCAATGACCCCTAGTTAAAGCCAGGGAGACTACTAAACCAATGACCCCTAGTTAAAGCCAAGGAATCTACTAAACGAATGACCTCTAGTTAAAGCAAGGGAGGCTACTAAACCAATGACCCCTAGTTAAAGCCAGGGAAGCTACTAAACCAATGACCCCTAGTTAAAGCCAGGGAAACTACTAAACCAATGACCCCTAGTTAAAGCCAGAGAAGCTACTAAGCCAATGACCCCTAGTTAAAGTTGACCCCTAGTTAAAGTCATCGCATCGAACATTCTACGGTCGCCATGATGACTTGATTAAGCTCCACGGAACATCTGTGTCACAGATGATCACGGATATCTTCCGTTTGTTGTTGTTCAAACCCCGTCTTCCTTTCAACATTCATGTCTTATCATCAGATTATTAACAAGAGTTTGAAGGTACCAAAGGGGCAATCAGAAACCGTATATCGAAGAAGAACAGACAACACAATGGCCAAAAGAAAAGGAAAAAAAGGACAAACAACGATCGACAAAACATACATATAAAACTAAAGACGATGTCATCAGTGAAGAACGAATTGTTTAATCTTCCGGTTTTAGTTGAGTTTGGGTTGTTGAATTTTTAGTTTTCTGTGTAGTGTTTCGTAGATTATTGTTTGTCCTTTTTTATTTAGCCATTGCATTGTCTGTCGTTCGATTTACGACAGCTGATTACCTCTTTAGTATCGTCAAACTTTTCTTAATTAATAGCGTCCCCAGAGTATCGAAATGATTGGTTGATTGTTGTTAAACGTCAACTGAGCAGTATTTCAGATATATTTTGGACGAGAAGAGATTTACAATTTACACTAAGGTAAGGAAGTGGCACGGAACTCAATGAATTTGTAGCGTTTAATTAATGGTCTATAAGGAATATGATCAGAAGAAATAGCAATGCAACGACCCAACAACGACAACCCCTAACAAATTATTGCTCAGTATGCGGTATAAATGATCTTTTGTGTGCATGGACTGTGGCATTCTACCCACATTAGCTATTCATTTCTGTCCCATCTTATCTTCTAGTACTGTGTTCAGTCGACACAACCAGTGGCAACAACGCAATGAAGTAGTAAGGGATAAACATATCCTGATATAATGTTTTTTTTTCAGTCGATTTAGATGTTGGGCACTTGTTTGCCGTGTACTTACACAGAGATGTACAATTAAGCTGGTAATTATTTAAAGGTTCCCTCAAAACTAGCATGCTTTGTCGAGAAGAGGTATCAGTTTTTAGACATAATGTCCATCTGACTTTTTATACAACCCTTCCAGAATTGTAAACATTTGAATAAACTATACTCTTCTCACATCATAATTGGCTTAGGCTTAGGTTTATGGTGTTTAACGCAATATTTCATTTATATCGTGGAGGTCAGTTTTATTGGTGGAGGAAACCGAAGTACCCGAAGAAAACCACTGACCTGCCGTAAGTTACTGACAAACTTTATCACATAAGGTTGTATCGAGTACACCTCACCTGAGCGTGATTCCAACTCCCACCATGAGTGCTGATAGGCACTGATTACATATATAGTTGGAAATGTAACTACCATACGATCACGACCACGACGTCCCCCACTTGCTATCGGAATAAATACAAATATCACTGTTTTATATGAAAGTGATATCGAATAAACGATATATAATGATTCTGTAAACAATAGCCAGATTTTCAACAAGACATGTAGACATTAATGCTGTAATTATTTTTATATACAACATACATATTCCATTACCACATGGCAAACACCAGAACCACCACAAACACAATAGACATTGATTTGACAGTTTAATACTGATATAAAAGTGCCTGCCTTAAGTAAGATGATTAGCTGTAATAATCGAGAATATTTGCCTTGATCTGCTACTGTCATCATGTATGCTGAATATATCGACATATAGTTCATAGCTACAGTGTCGCCATATGCAGTATAAAATAAACATGAAGTCATTAACGTAATTATATATTCTACATCAACATTTTGCGTTTCTTCAAAACCACCTTCATTGACCTTATAATAATGCACTGCACCAAACCCACACAAAATTAATAGATTGTTTTAATCTTGATTTTTTCAAGAACGCCATGTATTCAAAATGACGTTTTATATATCCTCATGAACTACATTATTAAGTGGTTTCAATTCAGTAAGTTAAATAAATGAATCGATAACAAAGTACAAATGTACTTGTAATCAGGAAGGTAAATAAATGAATCGATATTAGTAGTATATGGGTACGGACAAAACCGCATTTGCTGAGGTGGTGCTACCGGAAGTCACGTGACCGGAAGTGACAGGAAGTATGTTCTGCGCATGCCCGGCTTTTTCCCGTGCGCTTTTTTTCTTACTAGAGTAGTAGTACAAGTACCATGGCTACCGGAAGTTACCGCCGCCCTCCTCCTCCCTCTATACATGTATATACATTGTTTTTCAGAATTGAGAAGAATCATCCTGGAATAGGTTTTTTTTGCTAGAGACTATGCAAGTAGGGATCAAATTTACCATTTCATTCATTTGACTCTTAGGTTATTTAGTACCCCCACAGTGAGAACGCGGATGTGATAGACTACTTGGAGTACATAGCGAACATATCCGAAAACACTGTAGGTGAAAACCATTATTGAATATTATATGAAAATAAAATGGCGGGAAAGGGGCAGATAACCAGGGCTAGAAAACGATAGACGCGGACGTCCTAGAGAGCAACTTCCGGTTGCGCATGCGCACAACCAAGGAACCCCGAGGGGGGCCTACGACAGTCCCATCTTTATTTCTCCTTATAAACCTTGTCACATTTTCTTACCTATTTCATTCATTCACGCTAGGTTTATATATTGTACTTGGGTTTGTTTTCCTTAAGGGTACGCTTTATTAAGCCCGTTTTCCCTTTCCTCTTAACATGACAAACAACGTGTTTATACTTTCCGCCATGTATTATGTGTGTAATTCATAGTGCGCATGTGTGTTACCTCAAACTTATGTGGCCCTGTTTGCGGCCCCGTTAACGGTTATAATTACCGTGGGAACTTCCGGAGTAACCGACCAATCAGCGGCGTTTGACCCACATCCAGATGTGGTCCCTGTGTATATAAAGACCAAACGTCTGCTACTGAGGAGACACTTTTACCCGAGACCAGGGCAATTAAACCACCTTGAAATTAATCTGAGCGCTACCAGCTAGTTATTTTTACAGTAATCTTTCTGTTATTTAGACTGGTACGTTTCCCTTAAGATAGAATATTCCGACCTGTGACTTTACGCTAATATTGACATTTGTCCAAAAGGGGGGGTCCCGGTATTTAATAGCGCTCAGTAGGATTTTATACTGTTTTTGTTAATTATCAATTGTTATCATAATAAATTTCATGAGAATCTATTCCATATTCTTGTTATTTGTTGTACAAGTATGAAACATTAAGTTTTACCAGTGCCTTGAGCTTGTGTAGATTACGCTACCAGTAATAGAATTAACCCACTACCAGGGTGATTATATTACCAGTTTTTATACCTGTATATCGTTACCACCCCAGTGGTGCAACAATATTATAGTACTCTATAATCAGGAAGGTAAATAAAGGAATAGATATTATAGTACTCTGTAATAAGGTAGGTAAATAAAGGAATATATATTATAGTACTCTGTAATAAGGTAGGTAAATAAAGGAATAGACATTATAGTACTCTGTAATAAGGTAGGTAAATAAAGGAATAGATATTATAGTACTCTGTAATAAGGTAGGTAAATAAAGGAATCGATATTATAGTACTCTGTAATAAGGTAGGTAAATAAAGGAATAGATATTATAGTACTCTGTAATAAGGTAGGTAAATAAAGGAATAGATATTATAGTACTCTGTAATAAGGTAGGTAAATAAAGGAATAGATATTATAGTACTCTGTAATAAGGTAGGTAAATAAAGGAATATATATTATAGTACTCTGTAATAAGGTAGGTAAATAAAGGAATAGATATTATAGTAGTCTGTAATAAGGTAGGTAAATAAAGGAATAGATATTATAGTACTCTGTAATAAGGTAGGTAAATAAAGGAATATATATTATAGTACTCTGTAATAAGGTAGGTAAATAAAGGAATAGACATTATAGTACTCTGTAATAAGGTAGGTAAATAAAGGAATATATATTACAGTACTCTGTAATAAGGTAGGTAAATAAAGGAATAGATATTATAGTACTCTGTAATAAGGTAGGTAAATAAAGGAATAGACATTATAGTACTCTGTAATAAGGTAGGTAAATAAAGGAATATATATTATAGTACTCTGTAATAAGGTAGGTAAATAAAGGAATAGACATTATAGTACTCTGTAATAAGGTAGGTAAATAAAGGAATATATATTATAGTATTCTGTAATAAGGTAGGTAAATAAAGGAATAGATATTATAGTACTCTGTAATAAGGTAGGTAAATAAAGGAATAGACATTATAGTACTCTGTAATAAGGTAGGTAAATAAAGGAATCAATATTATAGTATTCTGTAATAAGGTAGGTAAATAAAGGAATATATATTATAGTACTCTGTAATAAGGTAGGTAAATAAAGGAATAGACATTATAGTACTCTGTAATAAGGTAGGTAAATAAAGGAATAGATATTATAGTACTCTGTAATAAGGTAGGTAAATAAAGGAATAGACATTATAGTACTCTGTAATAAGGTAGGTAAATAAAGGAATCGATATTATAGTACTCTGTAATAAGGTAGGTAAATAAAGGAATAGATATTATAGTACTCTATAATAAGGTAGGTAAATAAAGGAATAGATATTATAGTACTCTGTAATCAGAAAGATAAATAAAGGAATCGTGAATGTAGGTTGACTTTAATTTTGGGTATGATCAATTTTGTACTTGTAGCCTATACTTAGTGAAGAGATAGTGTTTGTTTTAGATAATCGATTACCTTAACCGTTAAGCTACCACTTTACCATAATGTGTGTCTGGAAACCAAGTTGACAACATTTCATTTAATTGTGTCAATTGCAGCTACTAGTATATACAAAAAAAAATATTTTTTAATTGAAGAGGCAAATAAATGGTAGATAGAATACACGTAAGATTGTACAAAGTAAGAACCAATAACTCTGGAACGATAAGAGAAAAACTGCCTACTTTAACTATAATATCAATTATATGGAACGCTTGTACATGTATTAGAATTGATATAAATCATGAAAACAAAACTGTTGTTGATGCTCTTGGCTTTCCATATTTACATGTTTATATTTATATTTGTTGCATATTTACAATCCTATGGTAAATTTTGAAAGTGTTACGGTTTGTTTACAGACCCGATCAGTTAAAAGATTTTAAAGATTTGCTAAGATTACGACCAATTCAACTTAATTTAAAAAAAAGATAGGAAAAAAATGCTCAGAAATACAGGTTGATTGTAAATTTAAAAAATAAAAACATATCCATATTTACTTGTCATGAAATAAAAAAAACATTATTATGACGAATGTCTCATTCATTCTGTAGAAATTAGATTTTCTTCATATAGACTGCGTTTGGTGTCTTTATCAAAGCGTGTATCCTGACATGGCATTGTTATCTAATCTCTCCATTCGTCTAAATGGCGGCGAACGAAACACTGAGTCCTTGTTGAGAATTCTGGATTACATAATCACAATCTGGCCCTTTCCTCGTTCAAGACTTATCACATACTGATTTGTAACAAGAGTAACACGACGGATGCCACTAGTGGAGCAGACATTGCTTACCCTATTGGAACACCTGGGGTTCGGGTTGCTCAATATTTCTTTCCTTTTGTCCTTTTTCTTTTGGCTATTATACTCTTTTTGTTTTACAAAACACTAATGTGACACGTGGGACCACAGACGACAAGATGCATGCCACTAACCTACCGCCGGTGAGAAACAAGCTCGGTTTTGTTCAGGATAAATTCGTTCTGACCCCTTAAGCTGTCTCTGTAATTTCAGTTTCTGGTTGTTGCATTCGAAATGTCTTGCAGTTCCTAACCACTACAAATCAAGTGATTGATCCCTTATCTCTATGTCACGGAGATAGAATAATGCGACAAGATGCATGGAATTCTGAAAATAACGTTTAAACAGTGATGGTCATCAATTCACTAATATCAACAAAACGAACAATCACCTCTCATCTTAACTGAACTCACTGACCACAAAAAAAACCCCACGGCATATAATGTTGGAAATCCTTGTCCTGGCTTGGAACAGGCATATACATATGGCAGGATTAAGCCGTTTAATGGAATCCCATGGCTCCCCTCTTGATAAATATAGGTTCCGGTCAAACGAGCTAAAAAATTACTAGAAAAAAAATAGTTGAAGCCAGAATTCACAAACTGAACTCGACCTTTTATTTGAAGATATACTTCAGTTGAAAAAAATAAAAAAATGACTGATTCGTTATATTTAGATATAAATTTACATGAAGGAATGTTAATGGACAAGAAAAAAACACATTTTTCATTTTACACTTGGGAAATATATGAAAGTATTGGTACAGTGATGTTATTGTTGATCTTCAAACAACATTAGCAATCCCAATAGATTTATTGTACGTTTATTTTAAACACCATCTAATCAAAGATGCCATTAAGTTTACAGTAATAAGATCTTATGTATTTAATCATCTACATTTGTTTGCACGAATTAATTGATATGAACGTATCTGAAATAAAATCTGATTTTTAACAGAGCTATTGATAATAAGTACTTTGGAAACTCGGTCGTGACACATATGAACTACAAGAGTGATTTCATTTGAGCAAACCGAAACGTTTGTGTAATGGTAAATGTGCTCGTCTTGAGTGTGATAGATCGTGGGTTCAAGCCCGGTGAATGACAATACAATAAAAACGTAGATATCAAATTTAGTGCGCACGACGCGTTTCTGGGATAACCTTAATCAGGTGACGCTCAAAGCCAAAATATTTGAAAACCAAATAATTTTGAAACGTCTTTGGGAGCAAGAAAACCAAAGATCCTAAACAGAATAGACTAAGAGCCATAAACAAAATAGACAAAGCCAAAGAGCCTAAACAGGATAGACAAAACCAAAGAGCCTAAACAGGATAGACAAAACCAAAGAGCCTAAACAGGGTAGATAAAACCAAAGAGCCTAAACAGGATAGACAAAACCAAAGAACCTAAACAGGGTAGACAAGACCAAAGAGTCTAAACAGGATAGACAAAACCAAAGAGTCTAAACAGGATAGACAAAACCAAAGAGCCTAAACAGGATAGACAAAACCAAGGAGCCTAAACAGGATAGACAAAACCAAAGAGCCTAAACAGGATAGACAAGACCAAAGAGTCTAAACAGGATAGACAAAACCAAAGAGCCTAAACAGGATAGACAAGACCAAAGAGTCTAAACAGGATAGACAAAACCAAAGAGCCTAAACAGGATAGACAAAACCAAAGAGCCTAAACAGGATAGACAAAACCAAAGAGCCTAAACAGGGTAGACAAGACCAAAGAGTCTAAACAGGATAGATAAAGCCAAAGAGCCTAAACAGGATAGACAAAACCAAGGAGCCTAAACAGGATAGACAAAATCAAAGAGCCTAAACAGGATAGACAAGACCAAAGAGTCTAAACAGGATAGACAAAACCAAAGAGCCTAAACAGGATAGACAAGACCAAAGAGTCTAAACAGGATAGACAAAACCAAAGAGCCTAAACAGGATAGACAAAACCAAAGAGCCTAAACAGGATAGACAAAACCAAAGAGCCTAAACAGGGTAGACAAGACCAAAGAGTCTAAACAGGATAGATAAAGCCAAAGAGCCTAAACAGGATAGACAAAACCAAAGAGCTTGAACAGGATGGACAAAGCCAAAGAGCCTAAACAGAATAGAAAAAACCAAAGAGCCTAAACAAAATAGACAAAGCCAAAGAGCCTAAACAGAATAGAAAAAAACAAAGAGCCTAAACAGGATAGACAAAACCAAAGAGCCTAAACAGGATAGACAAAACCAAAGAGCCTAAACAGGATAGACAAAACCAAAGAGCCTAAACATGATATAAAAAACCAAAGAGCCTAAACAGGATAGACAAAACCAAAGAGCCTAAACAGGATAGACAAAACCAAAGAGCCTAAACAGGATAGAAAAAACCAAAGAGCCTAAACAGGATAGACAAAACCAAAGAGCCTAAACAGGATAGAGAAAACCGAACAGCCTAAACAGGATAGACAAAACCAAAGAGCCTGAACAGGATAAAAAACACCAAAGAGCCTAAACAGGATAGACAAAACCAAGGAGCCTAAACAGGATAGACAAAACCAAAGAGCCTAAACAGAATAGACAAAACCAAAGAGCCTAAACAGGATAGAAAAAACCAAAGAGCCTAAACAGGATAGACAAAACCAAAGAGCCTAAACAGGATAGACAAAACCAAAGAGCCTAAACAGGATAGACAAAACCAAAGAGCCTAAACAGGATAGAAAAAACCAAAGAGCCTAAACAGGATAGACAAAAACAAAGAGCCTAAACAGGATAGACAAAACCAAAGAGCATAAACAGGATAGAAAAAACCAAAGAGCCTAAACAGAATAGACAAGACCAAAGAGTCTAAACAGGATAGACAAAACCAAAGAGCCTAAACAGGATAGACAAAACAAAAGAGCCTAAACAAGATAGAAAAAACCAAAGAGCCTAAACAGGATAGAAAAAACCAAAGAGCCTAAACAGGATAGAAAAAACCAAAGAGCATAAACAGGATAGACAAAACCAAAGGGCCTAAACAGGATAGACAAAACCAAAGAGCCTAAACAGGATAGACAAGACCAAAGAGCCTAAACAGGATAGACAAGACCAAAGAGCCTAAACAGGATAGACAAGACCAAAGAGTCTAAACAGGATAGACAAAACCAAAGAGCCTAAACAGGATAGACAAAACCAAAGAGCCTAAACAGGATAGAAAAAACCAAAGACCCTAAACAAGATAGACAAGACCAAAGAGCCTAAACAGGATAGACAAAACCAAAGAGCCTAAACAGGATAGAAATAACCAAAGAGCCTAAACAGGATAGAAAAAACCAAAGAGCCTAACCAGGATAGAAAAAACCAAAGAGCCTAAACAGGATAGACAAAACCAAAGAGCCTAAACAGGATAGACAAAACCAAAGAGCATAAACAGGATAGACAAGACCAAAGAGTCTAAACAGGATAGACAAAACCTAAGAGCCTAAACAGAATAGAAAAAACAAAAGAGCCTAAACAGGATAGACAAGACCAAAGAGCCTAAACAGGGTAGACAAAACCTTAGAGCCTAAACAGGATAGACAAAACCAAAGAGCCTAAACAGAATAGAAAAAACAAAAGAGCCTAAACAGGATAGACAAGACCAAAGAGCCTAAACAGGATAGACAAAACCAAAGAGCCTAAACAGGATAGAAATAACCAAAGAGCCTAAACAGGATAGAAAAAACCAAAGAGCCTAACCAGGATAGAAAAAACCAAAGAGCCTAAACAGGATAGACAAAACCAAAGAGCCTAAGCAGGATAGACAAAACCAAAGAGCATAAACAGGATAGACAAAACCAAAGAGCCTAAACAGGATAGAAAAAACCAAAGAGCCTAACCAGGATAGAAAAAACCAAAGAGCCTAAACAGGATAGACAAAACCAAAGAGCCTAAACAGGATAGACAAAACCAAAGAGCATAAACAGGATAGACAAGACCAAAGAGTCTAAACAGGATAGACAAAACCTAAGAGCCTAAAGAGGATAAACAAAACCAAAGAGCCTAAACAGGATAGACAAGACCAAAGAGTCTAAATAGGATAAACAAAACCAAAGAGCATAAACAGGATAGACAAGACCAAAGAGTCTAAACAGGATAGACAAAACCTAAGAGCCTAAACAGAATAGAAAAAACAAAAGAGCCTAAACAGGATAGACAAGACCAAAGAGCCTAAACAGGGTAGACAAAACCTTAGAGCCTAAACAGGATAGACAAAACCAAAGAGCCTAAACAGAATAGAAAAAACAAAAGAGCCTAAACAGGATAGACAAGACCAAAGAGCCTAAACAGGATAGACAAAACCAAAGAGCCTAAACAGGATAGATATAACCAAAGAGCCTAAACAGGATAGAAAAAACCAAAGAGCCTAACCAGGATAGAAAAAACCAAAGAGCCTAAACAGGATAGACAAAACCAAAGAGCCTAAGCAGGATAGACAAAACCAAAGAGCATAAACAGGATAGACAAAACCAAAGAGCCTAAACAGGATAGAAAAAACCAAAGAGCCTAACCAGGATAGAAAAAACCAAAGAGCCTAAACAGGATAGACAAAACCAAAGAGCCTAAACAGGATAGACAAAACCAAAGAGCATAAACAGGATAGACAAGACCAACGAGTCTAAACAGGATAGACAAAACCTAAGAGCCTAAAGAGGATAAACAAAACCAAAGAGCCTAAACAGGATAGACAAGAACAAAGAGTCTAAATAGGATAAACAAAACCAAAGAGCCTAAACAGGGTAGACAAAACCTAAGAGCCTAAACAGGATAGACAAAACCAAAGAGCCTAAACAGGATAGAAAAAACCAAAGAGCCTGAACAGGATAGACAAGACCAAAGAGTCTAAACAGGATAGACAAAACCAAAGAGCATAAACAGGATAGACAAGACCAAAGAGTCTAAACAGGATAGACAAAACCTAACAGCCTAAACAGGATAGACAAAACCAAAGAGCCTAAACAGGATAGAAAAAACCAAAGAGCCTGAACAGGATAGACAAGACCAAAGAGTCTGAACAGGATAGACAAAACCAAAGAGCATAAACAGGATAGACAAGACCAAAGAGTCTAAACAGGATAGACAAAACCAAAGAGTCTAAACAGGATAGACAAGACCAAAGAGCATAAACAGGATAGATAAAACCAAAGAGCCTAAACAGGGTAGACAAGACCAAAGAGTCTAAACAGGATAGACAAGACCAAAGAGTCTGAACAGGATAGACAAGACCAAAGAGCCTAAACAGGATAGATAAAACCAAAGAGCCTAAACAGGATAGATAAAACCAAAGAGCCTGAACAGGATAGATAAAACCAAAGAGTCTAAACAGGATAGACAAGACCAAAGAGTCTAAACAGGATAAACAAAACCAAAGAGTCTAAAAGGATAGACAAGACCAAAGAGCATAAACAAAATAGACAAAATCAAAGAGCCTAAACAGGAGAGAACAGACCAAAGAGTCTAAACAGGATAGACAAGACCAAAGAGCCTAAACAGAATAGATAAAACCAAAGAGCCTAAACAGGATAGACAAAACCTAAGAGCCTAAACAGGATAGACAAACCTAAGATCCTGAACAGGATAGACAAAAAAAGAGCCTAAACAGGATAGATAAAACCAAAGAGCCTGAACAGGATAGACAAAACCAAAGAGCCTAAACAGGATAAACAAAACCAAAGAGCCTAAACAGGATAGACAAAACCAAAGAGCCTAAACAAGATAGACAAGACCAAAGAGCCTAAACAGGATAAACCAAACCAAAGAGCCTAAACAGGGTAGACAAAACCAAAGAGCCTAAACAGGATAGAATAAACCAAAGAGCCTGAACAGGATAGACAAAACCAAAGAGCCTAAACAGGATAAACAAAACCAAAGAGCCTAAACAGGATAGACAAAACCAAAGAGCCTAAGCAAGATAGACAAGACCAAAGAGCCTAAACAGGATAAACCAAACCAAAGAGCCTAAACAGGGTAGACAAAACCAAAGAGCCTAAACAGGATAGATAAAACCAAAGAGCCTAAACAGGATAAACAAAACCAAAGAGCCTAAACAAGATAGACAAAACCTAAGAGCCTAAACAGGATAGACAAAACCTAAGAGCCTAAACTGAATAGACAAAACCAAAGAGCCTGAACAGGATAGACAAGACCAAAGAGTCTGAACAGGATAGACAAAACCAAAGAGCATAAACAGGATAGACAAGACCAAAGAGTCTAAACAGGATAGACAAAACCAAAGAGTCTAAACAGGATAGACAAGACCAAAGAGCATAAACAGGATAGATAAAACCAAAGAGCCTAAACAGGGTAGACAAGACCAAAGAGTCTAAACAGGATAGACAAGACCAAAGAGTCTGAACAGGATAGACAAGACCAAAGAGCCTAAACAGGATAGATAAAACCAAAGAGCCTAAACAGGATAGATAAAACCAAAGAGCCTGAACAGGATAGATAAAACCAAAGAGTCTAAACAGGATAGACAAGACCAAAGAGTCTAAACAGGATAATCAAAACCAAAGAGTCTAAAAGGATAGACAAGACCAAAGAGCATAAACAAAATAGACAAAATCAAAGAGCCTAAAAAGGAGAGAACAGACCAAAGAGTCTAAACAGGATAGACAAGACCAAAGAGCCTAAACAGAATAGATAAAACCAAAGAGCCTAAACAGGATAGACAAAACCTAAGAGCCTAAACAGGATAGACAAACCTAAGATCCTGAACAGGATAGACAAAAAAAGAGCCTAAATAGGATAGATAAAACCAAAGAGCCTAAACAGGATAGACAAAACCAAAGAGCCTAAACAGGATAAACAAAACCAAAGAGCCTAAACAGGATAGACAAAACCAAAGAGCCTAAACAAGATAGACAAGACCAAAGAGCCTAAACAGGATAAACCAAACCAAAGAGCCTAAACAGGGTAGACAAAACCAAAGAGCCTAAACAGGATAGAAAAAACCAAAGAGCCTGAACAGGATAGACAAAACCAAAGAGCCTAAACAGGATAAACAAAACCAAAGAGCCTAAACAGGATAGACAAAACCAAAGAGCCTAAGCAAGATAGACAAGACCAAAGAGCCTAAACAGGATAAACCAAACCAAAGAGCCTAAACAGGGTAGACATAAAACCAAAGAGCCTAAACAGGATAGATAAAACCAAAGAGCCTAAACAGGATAAACAAAACCAAAGAGCCTAAACAGGATAGACAAAACCTAAGAGCCTAAACAGGATAGACAAAACCTAAGAGCCTAAACTGAATAGACAAAACCAAAGAGCCTAAACAGGATAGACAAGACCAAAGAGTCTAAACATGATAAACAAAACCAAAGAGCCTAAACAGGATGGACAAAACCTAAGAGCCTAAACAGAATAGACAAAACCAAAGAGCCTAAACAGAATAGACAAGACCAAAGAGCCTCAACAGGATAGACAAAACCTAAGAGCCTCAACAGGATAGACAAGACCAAAGAGCCTAAACAGGGTAGACAAGACCAAAGAGTCTAAACAGGATAGACAAGACCAAAGAGTCTAAACAGGATAGACAAAACGAAAGAGCTTGAACAGGATAGACAAGATCAAAGAGCCTAAGCAGGATAGACAAAACCAAAGAGTCTAAACAGAATAGATAAAACCAAAGAGTCTAAACAGGATAAACAAAACCAAAGAGTCTAAACAGGATAAACAAAACCAAAGAGTCTAAACAGAATAGATAAAACCAAAGAGCCTAAACAGGATAGACAAAACCTAAGAGCCTAAACAGGATAAAAAACACCAAAGAGCCTAAACAGGATAGACAAAACCAAAGAGTCTCAACAGGATAGACAAAACCAAAGAGTCTCAACAGGATAGACAAAACCAAAGAGCCTAAACAGGATAGACAAAACCAAAGAGCTTGAACAGGATAGACAAAGCCAAAGAGCCTAATCAGGATAGACAAAACCAAAGAGCTTGAACAGGATAGAAAAAACCAAGCGGCCTAAACAGGATAGACAAAACCAAACAGCTTGAACAGGATAGAAAAAACAAAGAGCCTAAACAGGATAGACAAAGCCAAAGAGCCTAAACAGGATAGTCAAGACCAAAGAGTCTAAACAGGGTAGACAAAACCTAAGAGCCTAAACAGGATAGACAAAACCTAAGAGCCTAAACTGAATAGACAAAACCAAAGAGCCTAAACAGGATAGACAAAACCAAAGAGTCTAAACAGGATAGACAAAACCAAAGAGCCTAAGCAGGATAGAAAAAAACCAAAGAGCCTAAGCAGGATAGACAAAACCAAAGAGCCTAAACAGGATAGACAAAACCAAAGAGCCTAAACAGGATAGACAAAACCAAAGAGCCTAAGCAGGATAGACAAGACCAAAGAGCCTAAACAGGATAGACAAGACCAAAGAGCCTAAACAGGATAGAGAAAACCAAAGAGCCTAAACACGATAGAAAAAACCAAAGAGCCTAAACAGGATAGACAAAACCAAAGAGCCTAAACAGGATAGACAAAACCAAAGATCCTAAACAGGGTAGACAAAACCAAAGAGCCTAAGCAGGATAGAAAAAAACCAAAGAGCCTAAACAGGATAGACAAAACTAAAGAGCCTAAGCAGGATAGAAAAAACCAAAGAGCCTAAACAGGATAGACAAAACCAAAGAGCCTAAACAAAATAGACAACTCCCAAAGTCATAAACAAAATAGATAATGCCAAAGAGCTTAAACAGGATAGACAACACCAAAGAGCCTAAACAGGATAGACAAAACCAAAGCGCATAAACAGGATAGACAAAACTAAAGAGACTAAACAGGATAGACAAAGCCAAAGAGCCTAAACAGGATAGACAAAACCAAAGAGCATAAACAGGATAGACAAGACCAAAGAGCCTAAACAGGATAGACAAAACCTAAGAGCCTAAACAGGAAAGACAAAACCAAAGAGCCTAAACAGGATAGATAAAACCAAAGAGGCTAAACAGGATAGACAAAACCAAAGAGCCTAAACAGGATAGACAAAACCAAAGAGCATAAACAGGATAGACAAGACCAAAGAGTCTAAACAGGATAGACAAAACCTAAGAGCCTAAACAGGATAGACAAAACCAAAGAGCCTAAACAGGATAGATAAAACCAAAGAGCTTAAACAGGATAGACAAAACCAAAGAGCCTAAACAGGATAGACAAAACCAAAGACCCTAAACAGGATAGACAAAACCAAAGAGCCTAAACAGGATAGACAAAACTAAAGAGCCTAAACAGGATAGATAAAACCAAAGAGCTTGAACAGGATGGACAACACCAAAGAGCCTAAACAGGATAGACAAAACCAAAGACCCTAAACAGGATAGAAAAAACTAAAGAGTTTGAACAGGATAGATAAAACCAAAGAGCCTAAACAGGATAGACAAAACCAAAGAGCCTAAACAGGATAGACAAGACCAAAGAGTCTAAACAGGATAGACAAAACCAAAGAGCCTGAACAGGATAGACAAAACCAAAGAGCCTAAACAGGATAGACAAAACCAAAGAGCCTAAACAGGATAGACAAAACCAAAGAGCTTAAACAGGATAGATAAAACCAAAGAGCCTAAACAAAATAGACAAAACCAAAGAGCCTAAACAGGATAGATAAAACCAAAGAGCTTAAACAGGATAGACAAAACCAAAGAGCCTAAACAGGATAGACAAAACCAAAGAGCCTAAACAGGATAGATAAAACCAAAGAGCTTGAACAGGATGGACAAAACCAAAGAGCCTAAACAGGATAGACAAAACCAGAGCCTAAACAGGATAGACAAAACCAAAGAGCCTAAACAGGATAGACAAAACCAAAGAGGCTAAACAGGATAGACAAAACCAAAGAGCCTAAACAGGATAGACAAAACCAAAGAGCATAAACAGGATAGACAAGACCAAAGAGTCTAAACAGGATAGACAAAACCTAAGAGCCTAAACAGGATAGAAAAAAACCAAAGAGCCTAAACAGGATAGATAAAACCAAAGAGCTTAAACAGGATAGACAAAACCAAAGAGCCTAAACAGGATAGACAAAACCAAAGACCCTAAACAGGATAGACAAAACCAAAGAGCCTAAACAGGATAGACAAAACTAAAGAGCCTAAACAGGATAGATAAAACCAAAGAGCTTGAACAGGATGGACAACACCAAAGAGCCTAAACAGGATAGACAAAGCTAAAGAGCCTAAACAGGATAGACAAAACCAAAGACCCTAAACAGGATAGAAAAAACTAAAGAGTTTGAACAGGATAGATAAAACCAAAGAGCCTAAACAGGATAGACAAAACCAAAGAGCCTAAACAGGATAGATAAGACCAAAGAGTCTAAACAGGATAGACAAAACCAAAGAGCCTGAACAGGATAGACAAAACCAAAGAGCCTAAACAGGATAGACAAAACCAAAGAGCCTAAACAGGATAGACAAAACCAAAGAGCTTAAACAGGATAGATAAAACCAAAGAGCCTAAACAAAATAGACAAAACCAAAGAGCCTAAACAGGATAGACAAAACCAAAGAGCCTAAACAGGATAGACAAAACCAAAGAGCTTAAACAGGATAGATAAAACCAAAGAGCCTAAACAAAATAGACAAAACCAAAGAGCCTAAACAGGATAGATAAAACCAAAGAGCTTAAACAGGATAGACAAGACCAAAGAGCCTAAACAGGATAGACAAAACCAAAGAGCCTAAACAGGATAGATAAAACCAAAGAGCTTGAACAGGATGGACAAAACCAAAGAGCCTAAACAGGATAGACAAAACCAGAGCCTAAACAGGATAGACAAAACCAAAGACCCTAAACAGGATAGACAAAACCAAAGAGTTTGAACAGGATAGAAAAAACCAAAGAGCCTAAACAGGATAGACAATTCCAAAGAGCCTAAACAGAATAGACAAGACCAAAGAGTCTAAACAGGATAGACAAAATCAAAGAGCCTAAACAGGATAGACAAAACAAAAGAGCCTAAACAAGATAGAAAAAACCAAAGAGCCTAAACAGGATAGAAAAAACCAAAGAGCATAAACAGGATAGATAAAACCAAAGAGCCTAAACAGGATAGATAAAACCAAAGAGCCTGAACAGGATAGACAAGACCAAAGAGCCTAAACAGAATAGACAAAACCAAAGAGCATAAATAGGATAGACAAAACCAAAGAGCCTAAACAGGATAGATAAACCCAAAGAGCCTGAACAGGATAGACAAAACCTAAGAGCCTAAACAGGATAGACAAAACCAAAGAGCCTAAACGGGGAAGACAAGACCAAAGAGTCTAAACAGGATAGACAAGACCAAAGAGTCTAAACAGGATAGATAAAGCCAAAGAACCTGAACAGGATAGATAAAACCAAAGAGCCTAAACAGGATAGATAAAACCAAAGAGCCTGAACAGGATAGATAAAACCAAAGAGCCTAAACAGGATAGATAAAACCAAAGAGCCTGAACAGGATAGATAAAACCAAAGAGCCTAAACAGGATAGATAAAACCAAAGAGCCTAAACAGGATAGATAAAACCAAAGAGCCTGAACAGGATAGACAAGACCAAAGAGCCTAAACAGAATAGACAAAACCAAAGAGCCTAAACAGGATAGATAAACCCAAAGAGCCTGAACAGGATAGACAAAACCTAAGAGCCTAAACAGGATAGACAAAACCAAAGAGCCTAAACGGGGAAGACAAGACCAAAGAGTCTAAACAGGATAGACAAGACCAAAGAGTCTAAACAGGATAGATAAAGCCAAAGAGCCTGAACAGGATAGACAAAACCTAAGAGCCTAAACAGGATAGACAAAACTAAAGAGCCTAAACAGGATAGATAAAACCAAAGAGTCTAAACAGGATAGACAAGACCAAAGAGCCTAAACAGAATAGACAAAACCAAAGAGCCTAAACAGGATAGACAAAACCAAAGAGCCTAAACAGGATAGATAAACCCAAAGAGCCTGAACAGGATAGACAAAACCTAAGAGCCTAAACAGGATAGACAAAACCAAAGAGCCTAAACGGGGAAGACAAGACCAAAGAGTCTAAACAGGATAGACAAGACCAAAGAGTCTAAACAGAATAGATAAAACCAAAGAGCCTAAACAGGATAGACAAAACCTAAGAGCCTAAACAGGATAGACAAAACCAAAGATCCTAAACAGGATAGAAAAAACCAAAGAGCCTAAACAGGATAGACAAAACTAAAGAGTCTCAACAGGATAGACAAAACCAAAGAGTCTCAACAGGATAGACAAAACCAAAGAGCTTGAACAGGATAGACAAAGCCAAAGAGCCTAAACAGGATAGACAAAACCAAAGAGCTTGAACAGGATAGAAAAAACCAAGCGGCCTAAACAGGATAGACAAAACCAAACAGCTTGAACAGGATAGAAAAAACAAAGAGCCTAAACAGGATAGACAAAACCAAAGAGCCTAAACAGGATAGTCAAGACCAAAGAGTCTAAACAGGGTAGACAAAACCTAAGAGCCTAAACAGGATAGACAAAACCTAAGAGCCTAAACAGAATAGACAAAACCAAAGAGCCTAAACAGGATAGACAAAACCAAAGAGTCTAAACAGGATAGACAAAACCAAAGAGCCTAAGCAGGATAGAAAAAAACCAAAGAGCCTAAGCAGGATAGACAAAACCAAAGAGCCTAAACAGGATAGACAAAACCAAAGAGCTTAAACAGGATAGACAAAACCAAAGAGCCTAAACAGGATAGACAAGACCAAAGAACCTAAACAGGATAGACAAGACCAAAGAGCCTAAACAGGATAGAGAAAACCAAAGAGCCTAAACAGGATAGAAAAAACCAAAGAGCCTAAACAGGATAGACAAAACCAAAGAGCCTAAACAGGATAGACAAAACCAAAGATCCTAAACAGGGTAGACAAAACCAAAGAGCCTAAGCAGGATAGAAATAAACCAAAGACCCTAAACAGGATAGACAAAACCAAAGAGCCTAAACAGGATAGACAAAACTAAAGAGCCTAAACAGGATAGATAAAACCAAAGAGCTTGAACAGGATGGACAAAACCAAAGAGCCTAAACAGGATAGACAAAACCAAAGACCCTAAACAGGATAGAAAAAACTAAAGAGTTTGAACAGGATAGATAAAACCAAAGAGCCTAAACAGGATAGACAAAACCAAAGAGCCTAAACAGGATAGACAAGACCAAAAGAGTCTAAACAGGATAGACAAAACCAAAGAGCCTGAACAGGATAGACAAAACCAAAGAGCCTAAACAGGATAGACAAAACCAAAGAGCCTAAACAGGATAGACAAAACCAAAGAACTTAAACAGGATAGAAAAAACCAAAGAGCCTAATCAGGATAGACAAAACTAAAGAGCCTAAGCAGGATAGAAAAAACCAAAGAGCCTAAACAGGATAGACAAAACCAAAGAGCCTAAACAAAATAGACAACTCCCAAAGTCATAAACAAAATAGATAATGCCAAAGAGCTTAAACAGGATAGACAACACCAAAGAGCCTAAACAGGATAGACAAAACCAAAGCGCATAAACAGGATAGACAAAACTAAAGAGACTAAACAGGATAGACAAAGCCAAAGAGCCTAAACAGGATAGACAAAACCAAAGAGCATAAACAGGATAGACAAGACCAAAGAGCCTAAACAGGATAGACAAAACCTAAGAGCCTAAACAGGAGAGACAAAACCAAAGAGCCTAAACAGGATAGATAAAACCAAAGAGGCTAAACAGGATAGACAAAACCAAAGAGCCTAAACAGGATAGACAAAACCAAAGAGCATAAACAGGATAGACAAGACCAAAGAGTCTAAACAGGATAGACAAAACCTAAGAGCCTAAACAGGATAGACAAAACCAAAGAGCCTAAACAGGATAGATAAAACCAAAGAGCTTAAACAGGATAGACAAAACCAAAGAGCCTAAACAGGATAGACAAAACCAAAGACCCTAAACAGGATAGACAAAACCAAAGAGCCTAAACAGGATAGACAAAACTAAAGAGCCTAAACAGGATAGATAAAACCAAAGAGCTTGAACAGGATGGACAACACCAAAGAGCCTAAACAGGATAGACAAAACCAAAGACCCTAAACAGGATAGAAAAAACTAAAGAGTTTGAACAGGATAGATAAAACCAAAGAGCCTAAACAGGATAGACAAAACCAAAGAGCCTAAACAGGATAGACAAGACCAAAGAGTCTAAACAGGATAGACAAAACCAAAGAGCCTGAACAGGATGGACAAAACCAAAGAGCCTAAACAGGATAGACAAAACCAGAGCCTAAACAGGATAGATAAAACCAAAGACCCTAAACAGGATAGAAAAAACTAAAGAGTTTGAACAGGATAGATAAAACCAAAGAGCCTAAACAGGATAGACAAAACCAAAGAGCCTAAACAGGATAGACAAAACCAAAGAGCTTAAACAGGATAGATAAAACCAAAGAGCCTAAACAAAATAGACAAAACCAAAGAGCCTAAACAGGATAGATAAAACCAAAGAGCTTAAACAGGATAGACAAAACCAAAGAGCCTAAACAGGATAGACAAAACCAAAGAGCCTAAACAGGATAGATAAAACCAAAGAGCTTGAACAGGATGGACAAAACCAAAGAGCCTAAACAGGATAGACAAAACCAGAGCCTAAACAGGATAGACAAAACCAAAGAGCCTAAACAGGATAGACAAAACCAAAGAGGCTAAACAGGATAGACAAAACCAAAGAGCCTAAACAGGATAGACAAAACCAAAGAGCATAAACAGGATAGACAAGACCAAAGAGTCTAAACAGGATAGACAAAACCTAAGAGCCTAAACAGGATAGAAAAAAACCAAAGAGCCTAAACAGGATAGATAAAACCAAAGAGCTTAAACAGGATAGACAAAACCAAAGAGCCTAAACAGGATAGACAAAACCAAAGACCCTAAACAGGATAGACAAAACCAAAGAGCCTAAACAGGATAGACAAAACTAAAGAGCCTAAACAGGATAGATAAAACCAAAGAGCTTGAACAGGATGGACAACACCAAAGAGCCTAAACAGGATAGACAAAGCTAAAGAGCCTAAACAGGATAGACAAAACCAAAGACCCTAAACAGGATAGAAAAAACTAAAGAGTTTGAACAGGATAGATAAAACCAAAGAGCCTAAACAGGATAGACAAAACCAAAGAGCCTAAACAGGATAGACAAGACCAAAGAGTCTAAACAGGATAGACAAAACCAAAGAGCCTGAACAGGATAGACAAAACCAAAGAGCCTAAACAGGATAGACAAAACCAAAGAGCCTAAACAGGATAGACAAAACCAAAGAGCTTAAACAGGATAGATAAAACAAAAGAGCCTAAACAAAATAGACAAAACCAAAGAGCCTAAACAGGATAGATAAAACCAAAGAGCTTAAACAGGATAGACAAGACCAAAGAGCCTAAACAGGATAGACAAAACCAAAGAGCCTAAACAGGATAGATAAAACCAAAGAGCTTGAACAGGATGGACAAAACCAAAGAGCCTAAACAGGATAGACAAAACCAGAGCCTAAACAGGATAGACAAAACCAAAGACCCTAAACAGGATAGACAAAACCAAAGAGTTTGAACAGGATAGAAAAAACCAAAGAGCCTAAACAGGATAGACAATTCCAAAGAGCCTAAACAGAATAGACAAGACCAAAGAGTCTAAACAGGATAGACAAAATCAAAGAGCCTAAACAGGATAGACAAAACAAAAGAGCCTAAACAAGATAGAAAAAACCAAAGAGCCTAAACAGGATAGAAAAAACCAAAGAGCATAAACAGGATAGATAAAACCAAAGAGCCTAAACAGGATAGATAAAACCAAAGAGCCTGAACAGGATAGACAAGACCAAAGAGCCTAAACAGAATAGACAAAACCAAAGAGCATAAATAGGATAGACAAAACCAAAGAGCCTAAACAGGATAGATAAACCCAAAGAGCCTGAACAGGATAGACAAAACCTAAGAGCCTAAACAGGATAGACAAAACCAAAGAGCCTAAACGGGGAAGACAAGATCAAAGAGTCTAAACAGGATAGACAAGACCAAAGAGTCTAAACAGGATAGATAAAGCCAAAGAACCTGAACAGGATAGATAAAACCAAAGAGCCTAAACAGGATAGATAAAACCAAAGAGCCTGAACAGGATAGATAAAACCAAAGAGCCTAAACAGGATAGATAAAACCAAAGAGCCTGAACAGGATAGATAAAACCAAAGAGCCTAAACAGGATAGATAAAACCAAAGAGCCTAAACAGGATAGATAAAACCAAAGAGCCTGAACAGGATAGACAAGACCAAAGAGCCTAAACAGAATAGACAAAACCAAAGAGCCTAAACAGGATAGATAAACCCAAAGAGCCTGAACAGGATAGACAAAACCTAAGAGCCTAAACAGGATAGACAAAACCAAAGAGCCTAAACGGGGAAGACAAGACCAAAGAGTCTAAACAGGATAGACAAGACCAAAGAGTCTAAACAGGATAGATAAAGCCAAAGAGCCTGAACAGGATAGACAAAACCTAAGAGCCTAAACAGGATAGACAAAACTAAAGAGCCTAAACAGGATAGATAAAACCAAAGAGTCTAAACAGGATAGACAAGACCAAAGAGCCTAAACAGAATAGACAAAACCAAAGAGCCTAAACAGGATAGACAAAACCAAAGAGCCTAAACAGGATAGATAAACCCAAAGAGCCTGAACAGGATAGACAAAACCTAAGAGCCTAAACAGGATAGACAAAACCAAAGAGCCTAAACGGGGAAGACAAGACCAAAGAGTCTAAACAGGATAGACAAGACCAAAGAGTCTAAACAGAATAGATAAAACCAAAGAGCCTAAACAGGATAGACAAAACCTAAGAGCCTAAACAGGATAGACAAAACCAAAGATCCTAAACAGGATAGAAAAAACCAAAGAGCCTAAACAGGATAGACAAAACTAAAGAGTCTCAACAGGATAGACAAAACCAAAGAGTCTCAACAGGATAGACAAAACCAAAGAGCCTAAACAGGATAGACAAAACCAAAGAGCTTGAACAGGATAGACAAAGCCAAAGAGCCTAAACAGGATAGACAAAACCAAAGAGCTTGAACAGGATAGAAAAAACCAAGCGGCCTAAACAGGATAGACAAAACCAAACAGCTTGAACAGGATAGAAAAAACAAAGAGCCTAAACAGGATAGACAAAACCAAAGAGCCTAAACAGGATAGTCAAGACCAAAGAGTCTAAACAGGGTAGACAAAACCTAAGAGCCTAAACAGGATAGACAAAACCTAAGAGCCTAAACAGAATAGACAAAACCAAAGAGCCTAAACAGGATAGACAAAACCAAAGAGTCTAAACAGGATAGACAAAACCAAAGAGCCTAAGCAGGATAGAAAAAAACCAAAGAGCCTAAGCAGGATAGACAAAACCAAAGAGCCTAAACAGGATAGACAAAACCAAAGAGCTTAAACAGGATAGACAAAACCAAAGAGCCTAAACAGGATAGACAAGACCAAAGAACCTAAACAGGATAGACAAGACCAAAGAGCCTAAACAGGATAGAGAAAACCAAAGAGCCTAAACAGGATAGAAAAAACCAAAGAGCCTAAACAGGATAGACAAAACCAAAGAGCCTAAACAGGATAGACAAAACCAAAGATCCTAAACAGGGTAGACAAAACCAAAGAGCCTAAGCAGGATAGAAATAAACCAAAGACCCTAAACAGGATAGACAAAACCAAAGAGCCTAAACAGGATAGACAAAACTAAAGAGCCTAAACAGGATAGATAAAACCAAAGAGCTTGAACAGGATGGACAAAACCAAAGAGCCTAAACAGGATAGACAAAACCAAAGACCCTAAACAGGATAGAAAAAACTAAAGAGTTTGAACAGGATAGATAAAACCAAAGAGCCTAAACAGGATAGACAAAACCAAAGAGCCTAAACAGGATAGACAAGACCAAAGAGTCTAAACAGGATAGACAAAACCAAAGAGCCTGAACAGGATAGACAAAACCAAAGAGCCTAAACAGGATAGACAAAACCAAAGAGCCTAAACAGGATAGACAAAACCAAAGAACTTAAACAGGATAGAAAAAACCAAAGAGCCTAATCAGGATAGACAAAACCAAAGAGCCTAAACAGGATAGACAAGACCAAAAGTCATAAACAAAATAGATAATGCCAAAGAGCTTAAACAGGATAGACAAAACCAAAGAGCCTAAACAGGATAGACAAAACCAAAGAGCATAAACAGGATAGACAAAACCAAAGAGACTAAACAGGATAGACAAAGCCAAAGAGCCTAAACAGGATAGACAAAACCAAAGAGCATAAACAGGATAGACAAGACCAAAGAGTCTAAACAGGATAGACAAAACCTAAGAGCCTAAACAGGAGAGACAAAACCAAAGAGCCTAAACAGGATAGATAAAACCAAAGAGCTTAAACAGGATAGACAAAACCAAAGAGCCTAAACAGGATAGACAAAACCAAAGAGGCTAAACAGGATAGACAAAACCAAAGAGCCTAAACAGGATAGACAAAACCAAAGAGCATAAACAGGATAGACAAGACCAAAGAGTCTAAACAGGATAGACAAAACCTAAGAGCCTAAACAGGATAGATAAAACCAAAGAGCCTAAACAGGATAGATAAAACCAAAGAGCTTAAACAGGATAGACAAAACCAAAGAGCCTAAACAGGATAGACAAAACCAAAGACCCTAAACAGGATAGACAAAACCAAAGAGCCTAAACAGGATAAACAAAGCTAAAGAGCCTAAACAGGATAGACAAAATCAAAGAGCCTAAACAGGATAGACAAAGCCAAAGAGCCTAAACAGGATAGACAAAACTAAAGAGCCTAAACAGGATAGATAAAACCAAAGAGCTTGAACAGGATGGACAAAACCAAAGAGCCTAAACAGGATAGACAAAGCTAAAGAGCCTAAACAGGATAGACAAAACCAAAGACCCTAAACAGGATAGAAAAAACTAAAGAGTTTGAACAGGATAGATAAAACCAAAGAGCCTAAACAGGATAGACAAAACCAAAGAGCCTAAACAGGATAGACAAAACCAAAGAGCTTAAACAGGATAGACAAAACCAAAGAGTCTAAACAGGATAGACAAGACCAAAGAGTCTAAACAGGATAGACAAAACCAAAGAGCTTAAACAGGATAGACAAGACCAAAGAGTCTAAACAGGATAGACAAAACCAAAGAGCCTGAACAGGATAGACAAAACCAAAGAGCCTAAACAGGATAGACAAAACTAAAGAGCTTAAGCAGGATAGAAAAAACCAAAGAGCCTACTCAGGATAGACAAAACCAAAGAGCCTAAACAGGATAGACAAGACCAAAAGTCATAAACAAAATAGATAATGCCAAAGAGCTTAAACAGGATAGACAAAACCAAAGAGCCTAAACAGGATAGACAAAACCAAAGAGCATAAACAGGATAGACAAAACTAAAGAGACTAAACAGGATAGACAAAGCCAAAGAGCCTAAACAGGATAGACAAAACCAAAGAGCATAAACAGGATAGACAAGACCAAAGAGTCTAAACAGGATAGACAAAACCTAAGAGCCTAAACAGGAGAGACAAAACCAAAGAGCCTAAACAGGATAGATAAAACCAAAGAGCTTAAACAGGATAGACAAAACCAAAGAGCCTAAACAGGATAGACAAAACCAAAGAGGCTAAACAGGATAGACAAAACCAAAGAGCCTAAACAGGATAGACAAAACCAAAGAGCATAAACAGGATAGACAAGACCAAAGAGTCTAAACAGGATAGACAAAACCTAAGAGCCTAAACAGGATAGACAAAACCAAAGAGCCTAAACAGGATAGATAAAACCAAAGAGCTTAAACAGGATAGACAAAACCAAAGAGCCTAAACAGGATAGACAAAACCAAAGAGCCTAAACAGGATAGACAAAACCAAAGAGCCTAAACAGGATAGACAAAGCTAAAGAGCCTAAACAGGATAGACAAAACCAAAGACCCTAAACAGGATAGAAAAAACTAAAGAGTTTGAACAGGATAGATAAAACCAAAGAGCCTAAACAGGATAGACAAAACCAAAGAGCCTAAACAGGATAGACAAAGCCAAAGAGCCTAAACAGGATAGACAAGACCAAAGAGTCTAAACAGGATAGACAAAACCAAAGAGCCTGAACAGGATAAACAAAACCAAAGAGCCTAAACAGGATAGACAAAACCAAAGAGCCTAAACAGGATAGACAAAACCAAAGAGCTTAAACAGGATAGATAAAACCAAAGAGCCTAAACAAAATAGACAAAACCAAAGAGCCTAAACAGGATAGATAAAACCAAAGAGCTTAAACAGGATAGACAAAACCAAAGAGCCTAAACAGGATAGACAACACCAAAGATCCTAAACAGGATAGACAAAACCAAAGAGTCTGAACAGGATAGATAAAACCAAAGAGCTTAAACAGGATAGACAAAACCAAAGAGCCTAAACAGGATAGACAAAACCAAAGAGCCTAAACAGGATAGACAAAACCAAAGAGCCTAAACAGGATAGATAAAACCAAAGAGTTTAAACAGGATAGACAAAACCAAAGAGCCTAAACAGGATAGACAAAACCAAAGAGCCTAAACAGGATAGACAAAACCAAAGAGCCTGAACAGGATAGATAAAACCAAAGAGCCTAAACAAAATAGACAAAACCAAAGAGCCTAAACAGGATAGATAAAACCAAAGAGCTTGAACAGGATGGACAAAACCAAAGAGCCTAAACAGGATAGACAAAACCAGAGCCTAAACAGGATAGACAAAACCAAAGACCCTAAACAGGATAGACAAAACCAAAGAGTTTGAACAGGATAGAAAAAACCAAAGAGCCTAAACAGGATAGACAATTCCAAAGAGCTTAAACAGGATAGACAAAACCAAAGAGCCTAAACAGGATAGACAAAACTAAAGAGCTTAAACAGGATAGAAAAAACCAAAGAGCTTAAACAGGATAGACAAAACCAAAGAGCCTAAACAGGATAGACAAAACCAAAGAGCATAAACAGGATAGACAAAACTAAAGAGACTAAACAGGATAGACAAAGCCAAAGAGCCTAAACAGGATAGACAAAACCAAAGAGCATAAACAGGATAGACAAGACCAAAGAGTCTAAACAGGATAGACAAAACCTAAGAGCCTAAACAGGAGAGACAAAACCAAAGAGCCTAAACAGGATAGATAAAACCAAAGAGCTTAAACAGGATAGACAAAACCAAAGAGCCTAAACAGGATAGACAAAACCAAAGAGGCTAAACAGGATAGACAAAACCAAAGAGCCTAAACAGGATAGACAAAACCAAAGAGCATAAACAGGATAGACAAGACCAAAGAGTCTAAACAGGATAGACAAAACCTAAGAGCCTAAACAGGATAGACAAAACCAAAGAGCCTAAACAGGATAGATAAAACCAAAGAGCTTAAACAGGATAGACAAAACCAAAGAGCCTAAACAGGATAGACAAAACCAAAGACCCTAACCAGGATAGACAAAACCAAAGAGCCTAAACAGGATAGACAAAGCTAAAGAGCCTAAACAGGATAGACAAAACCAAAGACCCTAAACAGGATAGAAAAAACTAAAGAGTTTGAACAGGATAGATAAAACCAAAGAGCCTAAACAGGATAGACAAAACCAAAGAGCCTAAACAGGATAGACAAAGCCAAAGAGCCTAAACAGGATAGACAAGACCAAAGAGTCTAAACAGGATAGACAAAACCAAAGAGCCTGAACAGGATAGACAAAACCAAAGAGCCTAAACAGGATAGACAAAACCAAAGAGCCTAAACAGGATAGACAAAACCAAAGAGCTTAAACAGGATAGATAAAACCAAAGAGCCTAAACAAAATAGACAAAACCAAAGAGCCTAAACAGGATAGACAAAACCAAAGAGCCTAAACAGGATAGACAAAACCAAAGAGCCTAAACAGGATAGATAAAACCAAAGAGTTTAAACAGGATAGACAAAACCAAAGAGCCTAAACAGGATAGACAAAACCAAAGAGCCTAAACAGGATAGACAAAACCAAAGAGCCTGAACAGGATAGATAAAACCAAAGAGCCTAAACAAAATAGACAAAACCAAAGAGCCTAAACAGGATAGATAAAACCAAAGAGCTTGAACAGGATGGACAAAACCAAAGAGCCTAAACAGGATAGACAAAACCAGAGCCTAAACAGGATAGACAAAACCAAAGACCCTAAACAGGATAGACAAAACCAAAGAGTTTGAACAGGATAGAAAAAACCAAAGAGCCTAAACAGGATAGACAATTCCAAAGAGCTTAAACAGGATAGACAAAACCAAAGAGCCTAAACAGGATAGACAAAACCAACGAGCCTAAACAGGATAGACAAAACCAAAGCGCTTAAACAGGATAGACAAAACCAAAGAGCCTAAACAGGATAGACAAAACCAAAGAGCCTAAACAGGATAGATAAAACCAAAGAGCCTAAACAGGATAGACAAGACAAACGAGCCTAAACAGGATAGACAAAACCAAAGAGCCTAAACAGGATAGACAAAACCAAAGAGCCTAAACAGGATAAACAAGACAAACGAGCCTAAACAGGATAGACAAAACCTAAGAGCCTAAACAGGATAGACAAAACCAAAGAGCCTAAACAGGATAGACAAAGCCGAAGAGCCTAAATAGGATAGACAAAACCAAAGAGCCTAAACAGGATAGACAAAACCTAAGAGCCTAAACAGGATAGATAAAACCAAAGAGCCTAAACAGGATAGACAAAACCAAAGAGCCTAAGCAGGATAGACAAAACCAAAGAGCCCAAACAGGATAGACAAAACCAAAGAGCTTAAACAGGAGAGACAAGACCAAAGAGCCCAAACACGATAGACAAAACCAAAGAGCCTAAAAAGGATAGACAAAATAGTCTTTATCTGCTTCTCCGCTAAGCATGCAACATTAAAGAGTTAGAGCAAAGACTAGTTGGTTCGGGATCAGGATAATGTATTAGATTGGAGCGACAAGTCTACCAGTGGACGTTTGTTTCAGTGAGCTAGTACCACATTGAATTAAAATTCAACTAAGTGTGTTGTTCTATTACAAAGCGGACACCATCATCATCATCTTCTTCTTCTTGCCATGATACAGTTGTAAAAATTATCACCTGACGTTAAAGAACACTCACTCAATTATTCGTGCAACATAATTTTAGTCCATATAACATCTTTTGGAAGCAAGGGTACGGTGACCACTAAAAGTCAATGAGATCTTGTGACATCGAAAACAATATCAACGGGGTATATTATATACTCATATACATATCTTGAATCTGATTTGATAAAACACTGTCAGGTGATATTTATCCATTCGTTGGGCAACCGCTAATCGTAAGGTCCTCCGCTCGCGAGGAAATCTCAAGGAAATTGCCACGTGAGCCTCACGTGTTTCCACTTCCCTTGATTCAACAGACAACAAACATGGCGTCCAGCGACAGGTTCGTCGTCGCTGTAAGCGAAGAAGAAATTTTATATATTATATCGAATATTTTCGCAAAGCCGCAGGTATTCTATTACTTGATATTTGATGCCAAAATATTCGATATAATATACCAATTATCACCCTTGTTGGAGTGTGACTCGACGGTTTGTCTCCCCTCGAAAAGGTAGGTCACCCTCGGGCAGCTTTACTATTCTCTGGGAGACAAACCGTCGGGTGACACTCCAACAAGGGTGATAATTGTATGATATCTCCTTGCATTTAAAGATTGAGCAACACGGTCCCCGCTAAAAACCGTGATGAACTCATGTGCTGTGAATGAGAGAGCAGTACCTGCTCCACAAGTGATGACTTCAATTTCACTGAGAAACCGTGCTTCAGTATCTTCCTTGTTAGCAGCAACCCTCTATCAAGAAACTCTTGATATGAACCACAAGCTCTGGAATATCGAATCAACTGTGACATAGCTGAATTAATTGTTGTGTATTTATTAATGTTTAGAAAATTAAAACTCTGAAATTATCATGTCACATAATCTGTGATGACGTTTTCTTGAGGAAAATTAATCTATATTTCAATCTCACGGGTTAAAAAGTCTCTTGTACAATTTTACATGTAAAGAGGAATAACTTTAATATATTTAAGTCGATTCTAAACAAACATTTCCGGCGGTCTTCTTTCAGCAGAGCCCGTGATCTATTTTTTTTTCATTCAGCCCCATAATATGTGTTTGTGATACATGATACAATGTAAACTTCTTTGTAATAATACAACTTGTTAATTACGTTGCTATAGAGACGTGAATGTTTATTAGATGTTAACATGTAGAATTGTATTAATAATTCAAGATCCTTATAATAGCGATATTTATTTGCAGAATTTTGTTCTAATACCAGTATCGTACTTTGAGAGCTCCCTATCCAAATTTAACAGTTATTAGCTCACCTGTATTTATCAAGACATTTGAGCGAATTAACATGACAAAAGAGCGAAATAAAACGGACATAATAGCGACAATTTGAGCGAAAATTTAATAACCCATTTGAGCGAGAATAAAAACTCTTCCGTTAGCCAGACATTAATTATGTTGTCTCCTGCTCACCACAGAGAGGTGGAAGTAGGTTTTTGAGCAGGATATTTCTGGTTTTATTTATAAAAAAATCAACGCTATTTTAAAGTATTAAAGCAAATATATACATAAAGATAAGGTGATAGTCTCATAATTCGGTTCTTGCTTGGTATTTAAACCCAAGAGTACGAGTGTACTGTTCACGAGAACTGTGTCCATGCAGTAGTTGACATGCAGTGAAAATAAACATTTTCCGATTATCAAGACAACAAGACAAATAATAATGAAACCTAGTACCATTCTGGACCGTTACCTTTATGTCCATCTTGATTAAATGATAACAATTAATCGACTAAAACAAACTCATGTGATAGTTTACAGGTGAGTACATGTAGATGTTGTGAGAATCGCTCAATTATCCACATAGATTTTAGAGTCAATTGAAATTGTGTCGCTAAAATGTCCTCAGTGTAAATTTATTTTTTCGCTCAAATGTCCACAGCGTAGATTAATTTTTTCGCTCAAATGTCCTCAGTGTAAATTAATTTTTTCGCTCAAATGTCCACAGTGTAGATTTATTTTTTCGCTCAAATGTCCTCAGTGTAGATTTATTTTTCGCTCAAATGTCCACAGTGTAGATTTATTTTTTCGCTCAAATGTCCACAGTGTAGATTTATTTTTTCGCTCAAATGTCCACAGTGTAGATTTATTTTTTCGCTCAAATGTCCATCGCCCCATTAAATGCTATATAAACACCTACTGTAATCTGTTTGTTGACAATCTTTGAATATAATATATCAAAATATTGGTATAGGTTTTATGACAACGTTCTAAATCACATGAACATTTGTCCTTGTTTTAACATCTTCCCCCCCCCCCCCCCCCACCCCCCCCCCCCCCCCCCCCCCCCCCCCCTCAAACTCAAACATTATGTGATAACGTTTGCTAGTGACTTGCGGAAGGTCGGTGATTTTTTTCTGGGTACTCCCGTTTCCTCCACCAATGAAACTGACCGCCACGATATAACTGAAATATTGTTGAAAGTGGCGTTAAACACCATAATCCCAACCCTCTATCAATTTCCACTAGAAAATTTATATATGAAATATCTTCTCGTCAGAGTGAATTTTATGTTCAAAATGTTTTTTATTTCGTTCCGAAAGATAATTAAAGTATAGCCCAGCGAAGACGTCCAGGATTGAAGGGATTATCAGAAACTTTTCTTTGATTCGATAGACAATATAAAGTTTTATTATTTCTCTTGTTTAAACCGATTTCATTAAAGTATATTTTTATGTTTTATTCCGTCAAATTCTAGGAACACGATAAACAGAAAATTTAGTGACATTGTTCGAATTTATTATTTTTTGCAAAAACCGTTATTAAGCTTTTGGCAGTTTATTTCATTGATAAAATTAGAAGAATTGCGAGTTCAATTTATAATTAGGATTAAGTAATTTTTCTTACTTGTATTTGACAGTCTGTTTTAACTTTGAATTGAACGCACGTAATAAATGTATATTCTTGTAATTGGGTTTGTGGTATTCTACACCAAAAGTCACGTAAAGTACCGTCAATTATAGACAACAACATTTAAAAAAATAACCTAAAAAGTAATAAGGAATATGGCACAGTTTTAATAATCAGTCAAAAAAATACCACGCTGTCGAAACAATTCTAAAAGATTATTATATTTATATAATAATTTTGTGCTTAGCATTGACTATGCGAAAATAGTGGCCAGGGGGAGGGGGGGGGGGGGGGGGGGGGGGGGGGCATAGTACACGACACGAAGAGGCGTGCACTATGTCTTCCAGCCTGGCAACTATTTTCCATCGTCAATGTTAAATACATTATTATTATTATTATTATTATTATTATACTGACCGTTCACTATGTTTAGCAATTGATATTCTATCTCAGAATGTATTATGATTATACGAAGTTTGTTCAGTACATTTTAAAGTAAACTATTTGTCTATGCAATAAAATAAAGCTTCATTTCTACATTCCAACAGGTAATGATAGTATTGGGGAATGCTGGTAGAATAAATGTTCAAATGATTAAAGCGCTTTAGTACATAACATACGAAAATGCTGTATTTTGATTGGATAATCAGTGTGTACTATTTTTGAACAGTACACTTGACAACGGGAGACTATGCCTAGCGACGGGAACTATACCAGTTTCAAACGATTTCCCGTGGGGGACTATACCTGTGGCATAGATTTTCCCGCGTAATTTTTATATATTTTTGTCAAGATTTATCTCCCTTAAAATATACTCGCGCTGTAGTCTGCTGTCAACATGGCCAGGTTTGGCAATGCAAATATAATGCTACATTGTAAATTTTGTAATTATTATTATTATAATGTTGAATTTGAATATGATTTTCCTTTATTTCTAGAATGGGATGTTATGTATTAAATATATTATTGTCTTCTCCCTCTAGAACAGTTTTCCTATAGTGTTGTCTGGTGAGGTATAGTTCCCTTGCCGTTGGCTCAGGCACTATTCTGCACCAGACAACACTATAGGATAACTGTTCTCTCAGGAGTAGACAATAATAGAATATTGATGATGATTTACTATTGAAAACAGAGAAAAATATCGCTTAGTTAACGCACAAACAGCCTTCAGAAGGTTGATTTCGAAAAGTGTTATTTGTCCTTGGTCGGTCGGTTAACAGAAGATGGCACATTTACCGGAAGAACGTGTAGTCCTGGACGAACCACTATTTACAAAAGTTGCTGTAGACTACTTCGACCCACTTATGGTCAAGCAAGAACGAAGCATGACATAGCCATTACGCGCAAATCTGAACTTGAAAATGATATAGATGAAACTATATAGGTTGAAGTCCGAACTAGAGGTCAAACCTTTCTTCTATGTTGTACTTATCGATCTGAATGGACGGACAATGACTACTGGACACGATTAAATCATGCTATAAGAATGGGCTACCAGGTGAACGAGAACATTGTGATTCAAGGGGATCTAAATTCTGATTTATTTACAAATAACAATAATAGATTGATTGATATTATGACAATATTCAATAAATACTGAATCCCACGAATGTAACAGGCCACAGTAATACATTATTAGATCCAATTATTGTCAGTGATACTATACAATGCAGTTATTGAGACATTTTAAAAATCCCTTCTGAGATCAGTGATCACGATACCCCTGTGATCTGTTTGAGATGTCCTAAGAGCGCTTCTCTTTCATTTCAAGGAGAATTTTGGCTGTACGATAAATTAGACAAAAATAGATTTATAGAAAAAATAGAATACATTGATTAGAATACCTCTTTACCACTTGGGTGATCTATATAAAAGATGTCAAATATTCAGACAACCATAACGACTAAGAAACGGTCACATCAAATAATTTGCTTCTCGTGAAAAGTAAACCAAATCTCCTGAAATATTTAGTAAGACAGACAATTACTGTAAACGTCGTTGGAAACAAGTTTTATACATAGCAAATTTATTCTGGCATCGTTGGGTTCGTCAATAGTATACATACTTCTTCTGCAGGGCGACGGAAAATGAAACAGCGAACAACGAAATTTTAAACTTGACGATGTTTTTTTTTAGATTATAGATTCGAACGCTTCAAATTTAAAGTTGTTTTGATTGTAGATTTGAACACTTCCAGAAATAGATAGGTATAGATAAGCTATATCTTGTTTTTGATATGGATTAACTTTTATTGTGTGCGAATTGTGAATGAAATTTAATGTTCAGAGTCGAGGCTATGCTTTACTTTATTTGAATATTAAGTGATTAACGATGGGGTTTTTTAAACGAGAGGACTCCCTGAGATGAGAGATGACTGAGAAGCGTCCTCGAGTTTTAAAAAACATCTTTAATTATTTTATCGCTATTTTGTATTCATATTAACGGTAGGCTGTCCGATTTTTCCTCCTTTCTATATTGATAGCCAAATATTTGTTCACCGGAAGTTTAAAGAAAATAGATCAATGGTCATTTAGAAACGCAAAAGAAATATATTTCAATGAAAAATTCCCAAATTCTTTAATTATTAACTCTATGCAAAATCGAAATAAACTTGAAATAAAATTCTAATAAAAAAATCTCTTTCTACGAAACTCTCGACGGAAGAGCGGCGTAGGTAAAATGAACGGTACAGTCATAACAAATCGGCTACAAAATTCATTCAAAATAAAAGATGATAACTTGTACGGATCATCGTATTATTGAAATTTTAGGACTTCGTCCTGTCTCATATTAAAGGACGGAGCCCTTTTAACGGTAGGCTATACGATTTTTGGTAACAAGTCATACTCCTACAAAATGTATTCATAGCCAAATATCTGTTCACCGGAAGCATGAAATTATAGAACAAAGTGGTATTTAAATATAAAATAAAAATTATTTCAATAAGAAATTCGCAAATCTGTAACCATTTCACACCGCGTCCAACGGAGCATTCGGGGTGATTGCTATGTGAAGCGTGGGGTGTCCGTTTCGAAGCGGTTGATTTGCGAACATGGTAAGTTCATTTGCATTTGTAGTAATAAAGGGACCGAGTCTGATCAAAATTATTAGTGCACGGAATCAAGACATTATCATGGTTTATGAATCTGTGATTAAAGTAGATATATACGGTGTAGGTTTAGCAAACACTCGCGCACAACTCTAATATTGGGTGCAAAATTAACAACAGCACTCCTTTTAGGCCGGTAACTTGTAACCAAAAGTTTATGTTCAGAAAATTACTGATCCTTAACTTTCAAAATTATAAGACAAATCAAACTCTACAGGTTTTGCCACCAAAGACACCATAAACAAAGCGTCAGTCTCGAAAATTAGATGTAGAGTATGGGGTGTTAACTTCGTGTTCCTTATAGGGTGTAGGCTCTCGTTTTATGAACATATTTATAATCACCTCAACTTGGAAATTTAATAAGAACATAAGAGTTATGTTGTCTAGAAAAAGGCGGACACTCCACTTAACAGGTTTTGCATATATATGTTGTTTTATTGTAGACAAAACAAGATCACACAACACCAAAAACGTGTCACAATTCTTGTTTTGTTTTCGTTTTCTTTTGTTGGCTTGTTTTGTTTTTCATCTGTAAATATTTTTAAGGTAAAACCTGTAGTTAGCTTTTGTTATCTTTCTGTGATTTCGGATATTTGTGAGCCTTGCTTATGGGGGTGGGGGAGGGGGGTATCAATATCCCGTATTCCTAAAACAAAATAGGCAAATATCCCATATCCCTAAAATTGATTTTCGGTCAAAAACCAAAAATATCCCTAAAAATACCCAAAATGACAATGCAATATCCCATATCCCAATAATTCAGAGGACACATATCCCATATCCCTAATAATAAAATGGAAAATATCCCGTATCCCAATATACCATATCTAAGGCTCAGTTGTTGGTGGGTACTCAACTTATTTTGTGACAAAAGATACCAAATCACTTTCAAAATACAAGACGACGATATTTACAAGATACTTAATATTTTAATCGACAACATATTTGTCCAATGTGGTGGGCGTGTGCTTCAACACTTGATCTGCATTAAAATAGGAACTGTGTGTCCTACTCACCGACTTGTTTCCTCACTTTTACAAGGTCGACTTAATAGATCTTGTCAAGATGAAAGAACGGCATCTGGCCAGATCGTTTAATCTCACTTTCCGCTATATAGATGTTGCATAGTCACTGAACAATCCTCAATTCGGTGACTATCTCCGTCGCATCTATCCCAAAAGAACTTGAATTAAAGGACACCACAGACCCTGTTAGGTCTACCTCGTATCTTGACCTACTATTCGAAATGACTTATTACTAAGCTCTATGACAAACATGACGTTTTATTCCGTATCATCAATTTCCCGTTGGTCTGTGGTAACTCTCCATCCGCTCCTGAAGGCATCACCTCAAAGGTTCTACGGTCGTCATACTGAATCTGTTGACAAATATGGTGTGTCCATCTCTACCGGTGCACCTGGTCCTTGCTCCCGTTTTTGGAGGAGTCCGAGTTGCTCATTTACTTTTAGTTTTATGTGTATTTTCTTTTATTTCATATGTGCTTCTCGTTGTATTTGTCTCCGTTTTCATTGCTTCGTCTTTGTCCCTTGACTCATGAGTTTTGGATTTCGCTTTAACCGTGGTTACCCTTGATTTTACTTTCACTTAATAACTACATAAGCGCCTACTGTAGATTTGGAATTCATTTTTCACTTTGATGGTTCATTATATAGCATTGATATTTGTGTAAACAGTTGACATGTTTCGTGTCCCTGATTCATTGAATATGATTTCCTCTATTTTTGTTTTTATATGTGAAATTAAAGGGGTATTCTTTGCAATGACCAATAACAGTTCAGTTTTGCTTTATTTATTTATTTCGAGCACAAATTTCTAGTCATTTATTGGGCATAATCTAGGGAAAGAACCTACACCCCTTAAGGAACACAAAGTTAACACCCCATACTCCACATCTCATTTTCGAGACTGACACTTTGTTCATGGTATCTTCTCTGGCGTATCTTGTAGAATTTGGTTTGTCTTATAATTTTGAAAGTTTAGGATCAGTTATTTTCTGAAGATAAGCTTTTGTTGCAAGTAATCGGCCCAAAAGGAGTGATGTTGTTAATTTTTGCTCCCGATATTAGAGTTGGGCGCGAGTGTTTGCTAAACCTACACCGTATATATCTACTTTAATCAAAACTTCATAAACCATGACCATGTCTTGATTCCGTGCACTAATAACTTTGATCAGACTCGGTCCCTTTATTACCAAAAATGCAAAGGAACTTACCATGTTCGCAAATCAACCGCTTCGAAACGGACACCCCACGCTTCACATAGCAATCACCCCGAATGCTCCGTTGGACACGGTGATTTCAATTCTTCTCAATTGAAATAAAATTAAAAGAAAATTATATCAATTGAAATAAACTTAAAGAAAATTATAATATCAAAATCGCGTGCTACCATGGCTACGAGAAATGATCGTTTCTAGTGTACATGGATGACGTCATTTTCTAATGTGCACATATGTATTGCATTTCGTCTGCTTCGGAGAGGAAACATGAAATTGCATGCACTTCTTGGTCATCCTGTCTCTGAAAACTTTGTGAGCTGGTGTCAAACATTGAAGAACAGCTCTGCATCGTTTTTATGTATACAGGAAACCTATCGATCATCTCCACGATCTCGCAATTTGAAAGTGATTCAAAAATGTGTACAGAACATTTTATTTGATTTGAAGTGCATTTGTGTATGATGTCTCGACAACTGATCTCGGATTTTGTCAGGTAAGCCTTTTAACACATTTTCCATGGCAAGGTTAAAAACATTGCAATTTCGTCTGACCCTAGCTCTCCTTTTCACTCCCACGCATGCATTTTTTTTTCTCTCTTTCACCATTTTTTTTTCATGATCTGTGATTGAGGTAGTCTGAGTTTCTTCTGCCGTCGTATTTTTTTTTATTCTCGTGACCCTCGATTTATGTTTTCTATTGATTCATCGTGATTTGTGAAATTCTCAAAAATGGCAAATTTTAATTTCCAATCTTCAATCTTTGTCGTAATTACCGTGAATCGTGATTTGGATTTATTTTTAATTTTCTGAGATTCGTGACCAGAAACACCCCCCCCCTTTTTTTTTTTTTTTTTTTTTTTTTTAAAGTTTTCGTCTATGGATAAAATAGGCTTCGCCCTTAAACAGGTTGTGTCTGTCTCATATTACTACGTGCGTCCTTGACAACCCTTAGCGATTAGCGATAATTTTCCATCTCACTCTACTAGCGTGAGATGGAAAATTCTCAAATAGCAAGATCAAAGGAAAATACCGCAAAATAGCGATGATGCTGTTTATCGGTAATTTGTTACAGTTTCCTTTGATCTTTACTTCCCGATAAATTTAGTAACAACGTTCAGTTCACCACCGACTCGTGATACTAGAAATTATCAGCTGTTGGTCATTTGTCATGCGCGGTCTAACGTGAAGTCACTAAACCTTTCATTAAAAAAAAGGTCAAAACACAACAAAGAATTCACAAAGCTGTGTTAAAATTGTGAAACTACCGATAAAAAAATTATTAGTATTAAAAAAAAGGTCAAAACACAAAAAAAAAATCACAAAGCTGTGTCAAAATTGTGAAATTACCGATAAAAAAATTATTAGTATTTTTTTTCGCTCGACAAGGATTATCAGGTCCATATCAGATGAGCTCTTCGAGCAAATCTGATATGGACCTGATAATCCTTGTCTTGCGGAAAAAAATACTAATAATTAATATATAGTTTAGTTTGTATAGTAATTGTGTCAATTAGGAGGCTGGTATGTTAGTGACAATTTTCAGAATTATTTTCCCGGTTGAAATCATATTCACGATCATAGGTACATTGTGTGTATTTGATCTATTTTCAGCTATTAAACGTCTTGTGAGGCACGACTGGCATGTTTCTTCCGATTGAAGATAACTTGAGTTCTCTTGTATTTCTGTGCTGACTAACGCGACCATACTTCTAATTTAGTAAGTTTTACAGTTCCGCCACCTATAAACAATGTTTGCATGGATGTCTAACTTATATAACAATTTCACGTAGTTTTATAATAGTATTGACAAAACGCTGACTTATCTAAAAATAGATAAAAATTACCTTTCCACGGGGTGTTACAGTGTAATCGTTTGTTTTAATGTATATTGGGTAAAATGAATATAAGTAACATAGGTATATGTCAAGTGTATTTGTTAAAAGTTCCGGGAAACAGTTTGACAGTTTTCACTTTATAGCCAACACTCGTTCAAAAATATTACATGTAATATATTTGATAGCATTTTTGTGTGGTATATTTTCTAAATTTCATTTTTTTTTATGATAATATTATAGTTTTGTTTCTTTATAATATACATAATTATATTTATATAATTGGTTATAAAACTGTCCAAAGGATGCCTCTAGAAACGATCTTCCGAACATTTGGGCACATGTTTCCAGTGAAAATTATGTTACATTAAAAGCTGTTTTTCTTGTTATTCATGTCCTATGGGTTTAATCCTGCTTTAATCCTGGTTTGACCACATTTACACCAATTATCAATCAGTTAAATGAACAAAAAAGACATTTACTGACCATAAAATTGTATAGTCTGTTCCAAATATATAGGTGTCAAATATGTATGTTTCTGTGTAGTTTCTATATATAAATGTGTAAAAAAAAGATGAATACTATATCTTTATATACTTTAATATTACTTTATTGAAGTCAATTACAATTAATTTGAACAATAAATATAACAACATTGAAAGTAATCTTTAAACTTTACTAATATATCAGACAATCATAGCACATATAATTTATTGTTATCTTATTTATCTTATTAACTGTTGCTGGACAGGCTGGAATACTACATCGCCAGTAAACTCTGTCTGTTCTTCACTCTGAAACGGTGACCCCCCGGTAGGACCAAACTTTCTCTGCCAAACTTGTTCTGGACGTACCGAAGTGCTTGAAGTTGAGCGTTTGCCATACTTGGTTTGAATGATTCAAATTAACTTTAGTAGTATTATGTGCGTTTTACGTCCGGCTCACCTTGTCAGGTATTGCGGACAGATTTGTCTTCTTTTTGCTAGCCTTTCGCTTGCTGTTTACATCCCGTTGTTGTGTGGGTGTCGGTGGCCTATCACCAAGGTCTGTTTCTGTGGTATAATCTGGGTAGCGATCTATTAATGCTGGGTCGTCCGGGTCGAATGACTCTGAGAAAGACACCGATCCGTCTTTAAATTCTGTCTTATAGGTTAATTTACCTCTGATGTACGAACTTCGCAAAGCTGTACATTTATTCCATGGTATCCGGGATTCTTCCGTATCGAGATATTTTGTAGGCGTTAATAAACCATTTGCCAATTCCTGACTTGATTCTAAAATTATACACTTTTAAACATTTTATTATTTGAGTTATTTCCCGTACAGAGGACAAACTGGTTCCCGTTCAATGCAAGAGCAACAGATAGGATTAAGAATTTGAGTATAATTTTCTTAAAATTTATAGATAATTGAACCTTGTAAAATTATAGAAGTTAATTTTATAGCAAATAAAAAATTCACAAGTTGTTACAACATTTAAATTTTATACAGAGTATGAGCAAAATGTATGTCATTTTGGTTGAATATTGCATGAAAATTGACACTTTTGTCTGCCTCAAAGGGAAGCAACCACTACAAACATGTGGAAAAAACGTATAATATTAGAATCAAGTTGGAAACTGGCAAATCGTCTAATACCAATAAAAGTACTTCTTATCTGGGTCGATCGCTCCCTTATTTGTGTCAATGTTGTTGGTTTGTGAGGGCTTGGTCGTCGCTGTGTATCTGCTCGGTTTGTGTAGTTTCGTCTGTTATGGAGTTACTGTCGTCTGTCTCTGTTTGAGCACATATTTTACTGTCACCAACGGCTTTATTCCTTTTCGCCTTCCACTGGTTGATGCGTTGAGCGTTTCTTTTCCTGGTGGAAGGAGAGAGGTGTTTCTTTTTCTGGGCCTGCCTGGTAACTTGTCCTGTTTTTTTAATGGGTTTCTCAGCCTTGATCCACATTAGCTTGACTAATATAGCGCTGGAATTATCCTGTAGGTGCCAAGTTAATTTTTTTTCATCTACCCCTGCGTGCTTCAGAAGTCCAACCAATTCAACAGGTAAGTCCATTGTTGAGTTGAGTTGTTTGTTGATTTCTGTTCACTGTAGAGATGTATCCGCTAGTCAAGTCTAGATCCGAATGATTCAAATGACGATGTTTGTAGGGGCTTTACGTCCGTCGACCCTGCTCAGGTATTGCGGACAAGTATTTCTTTTTATACCCCCCGCAACGAAGTTGTAGGGGGTATACTGGTTTCACCATGTCCGTCCGTCCGTCCGTCCGTCTGTAGACAAATCCTATGTCGTACGATAACTTGAGTTGTGTTTCTTAGAATCTTTTAAAATTTTATCAACTGTTTACTGGTGAAGAGAGGACGATCCCTTTCTTTTTTGACGATTTTCACTTTTGCCGTTCCAGAGTTATTGGACTTGATATGACGGAAAATAGGATTTTTACCCTATGTCGTATGATAATTTGAGTAGTGTTTCTCAGAATGTTTTGAAATTTTATCAGCAGCTTACCGGTGAAGAGAGGAGGATCCCTTTCATTTTGGACGATTTTCACTTTTGTCGTTCCAGAGTTATTGGACTTGATACGACGGAAAATAGGATTTTTACCCTATGTCGTATGATAACTTGAGTAGTGTTTTTCAGAATGTTTTGAAATTGTATTAGCAGCTTACCGGTGAAGAGAGGAGGATCCCTTTCATTCTTGACGATTTTTACTTTTGCCGTTCCAGAGTTATTGGACTTGATATGACGGAAAATAGGATTTTTATGCTATGTCGTATGATAACTTGAGTAGTATTTCTCAGAATGTTTTGAAATTTTATCAGCAGCTTACCGGTGAAGAGAGGAGGGTCCCTTTCATTTATGGTCGGAACAATCAGTAATGTTTTGGTTATGGAAATAGGTTGGACAGATGTGGGGAGCGGGGGATATATCTTAGTGAGCTGTGCTCACAGTAATACTAGTTCTTGTTGGGTCTTTCCCAGCTACTTATTTCCCGTGTTGGTGTCGGTGGTCTATGACCAATATCTATTTCAGGAGGATAGTTTGGAAAGCGATCGATGAGTGCTGGATCGTCCGGGTCGAATGACTCAGATAGAGACATCGATCCCTCTCTGAATTCCGTCAAGGTGGCCAATTTCATTCTGTTGTACGGACTTCGTACAGTTGTACAGCTTTTCCATTTTTTCTTTTTTTTTCTTAGCACTCAGACTGTTTATTAAAGGGACATTAAAACAAAACATGTACCATACAGCAAATACTAATAATAATAAGCAAATTAAGAAAGCATGAAGGACGTCATTAATATGGGATTTAGCTGCGGTTTGTTAGAGAAAAAGCTGTGCAGTACAAATATGCAGAAAAGCATGCAAAATTGTTTGACTATTTGAATATCTGAGAATAATATGCAATAGACATACATTATGTAAGTTAAGTATGAATTAAAATTTTAGGGGAATGTACCAACTCAGATTCTACATTAATGTAGGTCTGAGGTCCGGTACGTTTACAGTCTTCATCATCGTGCTTTTTTTAACTAATATTTATTTTATTGAAAAATTACAAATTTTACATAGTATTGTTTCTTTTAAATAAGAGTTCATCTAAAAAATAAATTGAAATTAGTTTATGTAAAATATCACCTTGTAAATTGTGTCTACACGACCAAATAGCATATGTATAGGCATAAACATAAGGGTAATATTTAAATTCTACATTATATAATATGATATTTGGAATGTCCATAGAAAATGTATCTACACGTAGATCTGCCTTTATAAAATCTATAATCAACTTCCTAAAGTTATCTAACTTAGGACATTGCACAAATAAATGCACTATAGTTTCTATAGTATTTTTGCAATATGGACAATTATAAGTGTCCAGATAAATACCTCTGGTTTTCATTTTTTCCCCAGTAGGTAAACACATATGTATTGTTTTATATATGAATTCTCTAATATATAATGTATTCACTAAACATAAGGTAGCCCATATTGGTTTGAAATCAATGTAGGAATAGTTTACCTCCACTTTATGTGTGAGTTTATCAAGGTCCAATAATTGTAAATATATATCCTTTACAGTTATCTAGTATAATGTTTTCTTTATATTTTAAGTACAAGGTTTTAATTGTGTTGTGTGTGACTATTGTTTGTATTGTGTGCTTTTCCATTCTTTCTTGGTATATTCAGTATCAATGATTCAAAACTAAAACAACTTCATATTTATGATGCTTATAATTTGTGAGAAGAGTTCAAATAGACACAATTAACAGCTTGGATAAGCTGGAGAGGCCTGCTTCAAAAGCACATCTTTGGTGGTTGAAACATAAAAATCCTAGCTTGGATGCAGAATACTATTCACATTATGTCAATTATTAAGCTTGGATACTGAACAGTTTCAATTTTCAAATTGTTAATTCATTTAATTTTAAAATGAAATATATTTGAAAAAAAAATAAGTGCAAAAATTAAAATAATTTCTAAATGACATCCTTAATTTCGTTTTATTCTCCAAGTATCGTGCATTTAACTTAATTATCTGTCATAATTTTACCAATTAAAAAAAAATGCGTATTTTGTTAAACATGTTAAAGATATTTCACCAAAATCATACATATTTTGGCAAATTTGGAAGATATTTCGTCAAAATTGTATAAATTTTGCAAATTTTGTTATTAAAATTAAGCATATTTCTACAGAGTTTGTGAAAGATTTATTGTTAAAATGTGCATATTTCACTTAATTCAATAGTAAATTATATAATTCTTTACAAGATTTTACAGTTAAAATACAGGTAAAAATATAACTACATTTCAGAAACAAACTTTAATTGTTAAAACAACATAACCCCCTATGTTTATTTATACCTGTATTTAAAAGTGGGCAAACCAGGATGACGCCGTCCGATGGAATCGTCTATGACAGAGTTTTGTCCTTTCATCCTTTATGTTTTTTTAATTTGCTTATTATTATTATTTGCTATATGCTACATGTTTTGTTTTAATGTCGCTTTGTTAAACAGTCTGAGTGCTAAAAAAAAAAAAAAAAAAAAAAAAAAAAAGGGGGTGTTTTGTATATTTCAGTTGATATTAGTACATACATTTTTAATCACATTTTTTCCCCTGAAAACGAAATTCTTATTTAGATGTCTTTTTAACATATTTGTAATTTTGTATGTTCAGTGTGTATAATGATTAGAATAATAATTAAATTACTGTGTCCATCTAGCAGCATTTGTTGTGCTATCGGCAAAATGAATATATTTTTTCTATTATTTGTTTAGACAGAGCTAATTGTGACGGAATGTGTTAAAAACACGTACCCTGTAGTGAACTTTGACGTAATCATGTAATGACTGGTCATTTTGAATTAAATTAAATGGAGTTTTAATAATCCGATACGCATGAGAAATATTTGCTTTATTGTATATTTAGCATGACAATCAAATACTTTTATTTACACATGTTATTCAAACGAGAGTGAGAACATGAGGAAATTTACCCGGTATTTATATCGTATACTAAGAGTAATATTAGTTGTTGGATTGGTTGGATTTCTGGTGCCATTTATAATATTCTGGAGAGGAGAATACGTCCATATATTGAAGTCACAATGGGCACAAGGTGAAATATGTCAGGACAAAATAATAACAAATATGGCGGTTGATTCTATTGTCAACAAATGGAGTATTAGAAATGTGACGATACATCCACATGGATGGAGAGCCGTGGACGGTGGCAATCTATTTTATTTATTTTCTAGTTTTTACCTGATTGACAGAGACACCAGATATGTGTTACTTATTGGAGCATTAGATAAACGAACGTATGAAGATTTACAATGTACTTTAATGGACAAGAAAGTTATAAAATATGTTCGAGCCAGATACATGGCTATGTGGGACGATCAGTTACTTTGTGAACGAAAAAACCCGTACTACACAGCAATATGGGATGACCAGATATTATGTCGGTATGTAATAATTACCCCCGTTTTTCATCTTTTGAAGGCCACCCCCCCCACCCCCCCCCCCCCCCACCCCCATTTTCCACACATGTTACCATAACATTTCGCCAAAAATTGTCATGCCAGCAATCATAATAATATGAATTGATTTTAAAATTTCAAGAGAAAGAGCCTTCCTCTCCGGATTATATTTTTTTGTCAGTGTGTATAAAATGGAATGTATATAATAATTGAATGGTGTTTAACGCCAACTTGAGCAGCAATTCAGCCATATCTTGGAGTATGTATTGAGCGACAAGTAAAATTTGGCACAAAACAATCTTTAAATGTATTACAATATTTTAATATGTATTTTAAAGTGATATTAATACTATCATCTTCTATAGAGTGACAATGATTCTCTGTTTCATCATATTTGTACCAATCTGACTGAAGCTAACGCTCTGTATCTTTACACTTAGTGCAACCATACTCATACAATAGCATGTCGAACAGTCCCTCCACCACTTATCTACATTTAAGTGTCGAACAGTCCCTCCACACCATGTCGAACAGTCCCTCCACACCATGTCGAACAGTCCCTCCACACCATGTCGAACAGTCCCTCCACCACCATGTCGAACAGTCCCTCCACACCATGTCGAACAGTCCCTCCACCACCATGTCGAACAGTCCCTCCACCACCATGTCGAACAGTCCCTCCACCACCATGTCAAACAGTCCCTCCACACCATGTCGAACAGTCCCTCCACCACCATGTCGAACAGTCCCTCCACACCATGTTAAACAGTCCCTCCACACCATGTCGAACAGTCCCTCCATCACCATGTCAAACAGTCCCTCCACCACCATGTCGAACAGTCCCTCTACCACTTATCTACATTTAAGTGTCGAACAGTCCCTCTACCACTTATCTACATTTAAGTGTCGAACAGTCCCTCCACCACCACGTCGAACAGTCCCTCCACCACTTATCTACATTTAATAGCATGTCGAACAGTCCCTCCACCACACGAACAGTCCCTCCACCACTTATCTACATTTAAGAGTGATACACAATGTTAAAAACTTAATAATCGTATAATTACGACTACATGTGTATATACAGTCAAATACAGCAGAATCACCACTTTTGATAACTTAATGAATATTTTACGAAGGAGAAAAGGGGGAGAGGGTAGCTTCTTATATATAGATATACGGGAATACAGGCTTGCGGTTCGTTCAACATTCTCAACATTCTGATATATGACAGGGTCATACATTTTTCACTTCACGATATCAGTGGATTGGGATTTTTAAGCTGTGATATATCAATAGGTCATATATCTACAAGAACTTGCAGCTTCATTATGGCCAAGTAAAATTATGTTTTAATCTAATATCATGTGCAAAATTGATCTATACATGTGTATTTTGGATTTTATAATAATACACGAATGGGCACCAATAACTTAAAAATGTAGGAAGGGTATATCTTTCATAATTCTAATTATGAATGGCTATGGTTTTCATGCAATGAGGGAATATATGAATGAAAATTCAAAATGTTTCTTTTTTGACTGTCCAATATACTTACAAGCCAGAACTACATTGGTAAGTAATCTCAACAGGGTTACAACCTGCTATACTCTAGATATCAAATTTCTGACATGTGGCAATGTCAATTTAACTTATGAACACAATTGCATTGTATTTAAATATGTTTTTGATTATATTGAATGTTCAAAAAAATTCCTTAACATATAATTGGAATTAAATTGGATGAACATCATATGAATCCATCTTAATTTTCTTGTTCTTTCTGTTTGTGAATATTCATAAGTTTGTTTAACTTGTATCTAATCCATTTTGTCTATTTTATTGGCAAATAAAATTAGAAGTCTAAATCATCTACCATGCAGCCTGATTATAATCCTGACATGCAATTTAAAAGTTCTATGGCAGTTTACAACACTCATGGTTAGGTTTGAAATATAAAATAAGGCCGATTACCGGACACAACTTATATAATCCAATCCTAAAGCGGGTAGGTCGAAGGGCAGGGCTGGTGATATAACATTGTTTCATGATAGAGTTTGGAGGTTTAAAATACATGTACATAAATGTCAAAACGATTTCATATAAAACTACATGTATATTCCATGATGGAGTAGTGAAAGTAAATTAATAAAATCTAAATTGTTCCGTCTTGTCTCTAAGGATAAATCTTGTTGGTATATGTATCTACATGTATGTGTATACTCTATATGCCATGGGGCGGATCCAGGATTTCAAGTTAGGGGGGCGCACTTAAAAAAATTGCGCCGAGCGGAGGGAATCGCGAAATTTTTTTGGGTATTTCGTGTGAAAATTCACGATTTTACGCCAATAAAGCAGATTACAGAATCTCCCTCCTACCCCTAACCTCCAATTCTAAAAATAAAACCGTGGTGAGCAAACTACATTGTATGTCAAATTTGTAGTTTAAGTTTCACTTCAATCCATTGAGTGATTATTTAGGAGTTGCGGGTTGCAGCATCATCATCCTACCCCCTCCACCCAGCCTTCAATGAAAAATCTAAAAACCATTTTGCACAACTACAATGTATTTCAAGTACATTATATAGTTTAAGTCAATCAATTGCGTGGTTACAGTCATAGGAGTTGCGGATTGCAGAAATCTTACAGACGGACGGACGAACGGACGGACGGACGGACATCAAGTGTTTGAGCAACGGGCGTAAAAACCTCATTACACTAAAAGATAAAATAACAAAAATGTATCAAAGTTCTCGAGAAATATGTTTACGGAAATCAGGTGTGAGATATGCATAAACCATTTTGTCGAGATTATTTTCACACTTTCATGTGCAGTTGTAGATATTAATTTTTTTTTTAAAAATGTGTAAAAAAATTGTACAGACATCCATTGGTAGATATAAATAATATAAACGAACCCGGACAAAGGATTTGTTCACATTTTCTTGTGCAGATACCTCGGGCAGATGCAGAGATTGTTACAAATAAATTGCCGCTAATTTTTTTTTCTATTAATATGTTACTTTTGTATTTTAATGTACAATATACCAACGCGTATTTTTACTGATCTTTACTTGAAAAGTAAAAGGCAACATTTTCGGGTATTTGTATACAAATCAAACTTATATTTTTTTTTTTCATATGAAATTGCAGAATTTCGAATTCAAGAACTATTTGAACCATTAATTTAAAGAGAAGTGACCATTTTCTTGGGACACTCAAGTTTCTACACACTGTCTCAGTTTCATCATCTGATTCTCTCGTTATAGGTTTTCGTTGTATGTTTTATAAATGAGATCAATTGTTAAATTAATTATTCGAAGTATTGATTGAATTTAATTTTTAGTTTACCTTTGACTTTTCTCGTCTCGTCGAGGAATAAGAAATGTATCCAATCTTGCTTGTTTTCTTGGCCTAGAATTTTCGTCCATTTTATAATTTCTAAATAGCACGTGTACATGTAGTTGTAAAATTGACTGCAGAAATAATGTTTAATTAGCGTGAGAAAATAATTGATGTCTCATGACGAGAACAAGTGACAAATTTGTCAGCTATATCATGACGAGAACAAGTGACAAATTTGTCAGCTATATCATGACGAGAACAAGTGACTTTGTCAGCTACATCATGACGAGAACAAGTGACAAATTTGTCAGCTATCTCATGACGAGAACAAGTGACAAATTTGTCAGCTATCTCATGACGAGAACAAGTGACTTTGTCAGCTATATCATGACGAGAACAAGTGACAAATTTGTCAGCTATCTCATGACGAGAACAAGTGACAAATTTGTCAGCTATCTCATGACGAGAACAAGTGACTTTGTCAGCTATATCATGACGAGAACAAGTGACAAATTTGTCAGCTATATCATGACAAGAACAAGTGACAAATTTGTCAGCTATATCATGACGAGAACAAGTGACAAATTTGTCAGCTATCTCATGACGAGAACAAGTGACAAATTTGTCAGCTATCTCATGACGAGAACAAGTGACTTTGTCAGCTATATCATGACGAGAACAAGTGACACATTTGTCAGCTATATCATGACGAGAACAAGTGACATATTTGTCAGCTATCTCATGACGAGAACAAGTGACAAATTTGTCAGCTATATCATGACGAGAACAAGTGACACATTTGTCAGCTATATCATGACGAGAACAAGTGACAAATTTGTCAGCTATCTCATGACGAGAACAAGTGACAAATTTGTCAGCTATATCATGACGAGAACAAGTGACAAATTTGTCAGCTATATTATGACGAGAACAAGTGACTTTGTCAGCTACATCATGACGAGAACAAGTGACAAATTTGTCAGCTATCTCATGACGAGAACAAGTGACTTTGTCAGCTATATCATGACGAGGACAAGTGACAAATTTGTCAGCTATATCATGACGAGAACAAGTGACAAATTTGTCAGCTATCTCATGACGAGAACAAGTAACAAATTTGTCAGCTATATCATGACGAGAACAAGTGACACATTTGTCAGCTATCTCATGACGAGAACAAGTGACAAATTTGTCAGATATATCATGACGAGAACAAGTGACAAATTTGTCAGCTATATCATGACGAGAACAAGTGACAAATTTGTCAGCTATCTCATGACGAGAACAAATGAAATTTGTCAGCTATCTCATGACGAGAACAAATGACAAATTTGTCAGCTATATCATGACGAGAACAAGTGACAAATTTGTCAGCTATCTCATGACGAGAACAAGTGACAAATTTGTCAGCTATATCATGACGAGAACAAGTGACAAATTTGTCAGCTATATCATGACGAGAACAAGTGAAATTTGTCAGCTATCTCATGACGAGAACAAATGACAAATTTGTCAGCTATATCATGACGAGAACAAGTGACTTTGTCAGCTATATCATGACGAGACCAAGTGACAAATTTGTCAGATATATCATGACGAGAACAAGTGACAAATTTGTCAGCAACATCATGACGAGAACAAGTGACAAATTTGTCAGCTATCTCATTACGAGAACAAGTGACAAATTTGTCAGCTATCTCATGACGAGAACAAGTGACACATTTGTCAGCTATATCATGACGAGAACAAGTGACAAATTTGTCAGCTATATCATGACGAGAACAAGTGACACAATTGTCAGCTATATCATGACGAGAACAAGTGACACATTTGTCAGCTATATCATGACGAGAACAAGTGACACATTTGTCAGCTATATCATGACGAGAACAAGTGACAAATTTGTCAGCTATCTCATGACGAGAACAAGTGACAAATTTGTCAGCTATCTCATGACGAGAACAAGTGACAAATTTGTCAGCTATCTCATGACGAGAACAAATGAAATTTGTCAGCTATCTCATGACGAGAACAAATGACAAATTTGTCAGCTATCTCATGACGAGAACAAGTGACAAATTTGTCAGCTATCTCATGACGAGAACAAGTGACAAATTTGTCAGCTATATCATGACGAGAACAAGTGACAAATTTGTCAGCTATATCATGACGAGAACAAGTGAAATTTGTCAGCTATCTCATGACGAGAACAAATGACAAATTTGTCAGCTATATCATGACGAGAACAAGTGACTTTGTCAGCTATATCATGACGAGAACAAGTGACAAATTTGTCAGATATATCATGACGAGAACAAGTGACAAATTTGTCAGCTATCTCTTTACGAGAACAAGTGACAAATTTGTCAGCTATCTCATGACGAGAACAAGTGACACATTTGTCAGCTATATCATGACGAGAACAAGTGACAAATTTGTCAGCTATATCATGACGAGAACAAGTGACACATTTGTCAGCTATATCATGACGAGAACAAGTGACAAATTTGTCAGCTATATCATGACGAGAACAAGTGACAAATTTGTCAGCTATATCATGACGAGAACAAGTGACAAATTTGTCAGCTATCTCATGACGAGAACAAGTGACAAATTTGTCAGCTATCTCATGACGAGAACAAGTGACTTTGTAAGCTATATCATGACGAGAACAAGTGACAAATTTTTTCAGCTATCTCATGACGAGAACAAGTGACACATTTGTCAGCTATATCATGACGAGAACAAGTGACAAATTTGTCAGCTATCTCATGACGAGAACAAGTGACAAATTTGTCAGCTATATCATGACGAGAACAAGTGACAAATTTGTCAGCTATCTCATGACGAGAACAAGTGACATTTCGATGAGATGATGCTAATAATGTACGTGTTGTACTTAACCAACACGTTTAGTTTGATATTCATAGTGCTAGCTCACTGAAATAACAGTGCACGGGTAGACATGTCGCTCCACTCGGAAGCATTTCTCGGACTCCGAGCAAACTTTGGCCTTTTTCCTTAGTGAAAACGCATCAAATAACAACTTTATAGTCCTTAGTTTGACCTGTCCGAGAATACCATGATCTACCACGATCGTGCTCTCCACTTTATAGTCCTTAGTTTGACCTGTCTGAGAATACCATGATCTACCACGATCGTGCTCTCCACTTTATAGTCCTTAGTTTGACCTGTCTGAGAATACCATGATCTACCACGATCGTGCTCTCCACTTTATAGTCCTTAGTTTGACCTGTCTGAGAATACCATGATCTACCACGATCGTGCTCTCCACTTTATAGTCCTTAGTTTGACCTGTCTGAGAATACCATGATCTACCACGATCGTGCTCTCCACTTTATAGTCCTTAGTTTGACCTGTCTGAGAATACCATGATCTACCACGATCGTGCTCTCCACTTTATAGTCCTTAGTTTGACCTGTCCGAGAATACCATGATCTACCACGATCGTGCTCTCCAAACGATGCTATCGATTATACAATTGAAGTTAACAAACATATAGACATTTATACAATAATATTCTCAAGTCTTACACTTACATATAATGTCACATATATGCTAAACAATTACTTTTTCTGATGTAAAATATAAATAAATGTTTATTTCATCTTTTATTTTGTAGGTATAGTCCAGCATTTTTCATGTGTGAAATTCCGAAGCATTTCCGTCCTGAAGCCGTGTCAATATCAACGACATTTTGCAAATTACCAACAAAAATGTTTGAAATAATGTACCCATCAGCACAAAGAAGAACATTCACAGTGTGTATTGCCCCCCTTTACGGACCTTATGATAATGTTCATGAGTTAATACATATGATTGAACTGAACAGGATATTAGGTGCTAATTATTTTTCTTTTTATAGTTATAATATTAGTGATCAAACCAACAAGGTGCTAAATTATTACAAAGATTTAGGTGTAGTTGACAACATTGAATGGGATATGCCAATACCAGCAACAAAAATCCATTACTACGGTCAAATGGCCGCATTAAATGACTGCTTATACCGAAACAGATACAAAAGTCAATATATTGTTGTCCAAGATGTTGATGAATTTATTATTCCTTCAAGAGTAAAAACGTGGAATGACATGATGTTAGACCTCCCGTACGGTCTTAACTCTTACAGCTTTCAGAGTACACAGTTTAGTATAAATCTTCCAGACACAGACATTGAATTTCAAGGAAAGGATACAGCTCTGAAGTATAGGTTAACTTCTTTGCTAAAGCAAAAACATGGTCCCGTATATGACAGGACTACTCGAACGAAATATATCGTGGATGCAAGTCGAGTTGCTGAACTTGGTATTCATAATACATGGCGTCTGAGACCTGGTTCAAACGGGAACGAGTGCCACGTCCCCCCAGAGGATGCTGTAATGTTTCATTATAGAAAATGGTTTAACGAAAGAGAGATTTTTACAGGAAAACAAAATTCAAGGATGATGATGTATAAAGACGAACTAGTCACAAATGTTATAAAAATTTATAAAAAATTAAAACTAGTCTAATGCATACATACACTGGGTTACCGTGTCAACTTGTTGTTGAAGTTATGCTACACTGGTTTACTGTGTCAACGATGTTGTTGAAGTTATGCTACTCTGGGTTACTGTGTAAACGTCGTTGTTGAAGTTATGCTACACTGGGTTGCTAATTTTCAACGTTTCTGTTGAAGTTATGCTATACTCGGGTACTGTGTTGAAATGATACTACACTGGGTTACTTTATGTCCACGGTTCTGTTGAAGTTTTGCTACATTGGGTTACTGTATGTCCACGGCTCTGTTGAAGTTATGCTACACTGGGTTATTGTGTCAACGTTTCTGTTGAAGTTATGGTACACTGGGTTGCTGTATGTCAACGTTGCTGATGAAGCTATGGTACACTGGATTACTATTTGTCAACTTTTCTGTTGAAGTTATGGTACATTGGGTTGCATTGTGTCAACAATTCTGTTGAAGTTGTAGTACGCTGGGCTACTGTTGTACGTTTCTGTTGACGTTATGCTACATTGGGTTACTATATTTCACGGTTTTGTTGAAGTTATGCTACACTGAGTTACTGTGTCAACGTTCCTGTTGAGATGATATTACACTGGTTCCCTGTATGTCCACGTTCTGTTGAAGTTATGCTACACTGAGTTACTGTATGTCCACGGTTCTGTTGAAGTTATGCTACACTGGGTTACTGTATGTCCACGGTTCTGTTGAAGTTTTGCTACACTGGGTTACTGTATGTCGATGGTTCTGTTGAAGGTATGCTACACTGAGTTACTGTATGTCCACGGTTCTGTTGAAGTTATGCTACACTGGGTTACTGTATGTCCACGCCTCTGTTGAAGTTATGCTACACTGGATTACCGTATGTCCACGGTTCTTTTGAAGGTTTGCTACACCGGGTTACTTTATGTCCACGGTTCTGTTGAAGTTTTGCTACATTGGGTTACTGTATGTCCACGGCTCTGTTGAAGTTATGCTACACTGGGTTATTGTGTCAACGTTTCTGTTGAAGTTATGGTACACTGGGTTGCTGTATGTCAACGTTGCTGATGAAGCTATGGTACACTGGATTACTATTTGTCAACATTTCTGTTGAAGTTATGGTACATTGGGTTGCATTGTGTCAACAATTCTGTTGAAGTTGTAGTACGCTGGGCTACTGTTTTACGTTTCTGTTGAAGTTATGCTACACTGAGTTACTGTGTCAACGTTCCTGTTGAGATGATATTACACTGGTTCCCTGTATGTCCACGGTTCTGTTGAAGTTATGCTACACTGAGTTACTGTATGTCCAGGGTTCAGTTGAAGTTATGCTACACTGGGTTACTGTATGTCCACGGTTCTGTTGAAGTTTTGCTACACTGGGTTACTGTATGTCGATGGTTCTGTTGAAGTTATGCTACACTGAGTTACTGTATGTCCACGCCTCTGTTGAAGTTTTGCTACACTGGATTACCGTATGTCCACGGTTCTTTTGAAGGTTTGCTACACTGGGTTACTGTATGTCCACGGTTCTGTTGACGTTTTGTTACACTGAGTTACTGTATGTCGATGGTTCTGTTGAAGGTATGCTACACTGAGTTACTGTATGTCCACGGTTCTGTTGAAGTTATGCTACACTGAGTTACTGTATGTCCACGGTTCTGTTGAAGTTTTGCTACACTGGGTTACTGTATGTCCACGGTTCTGTTGAAGCTTTGCTACACTGGGTTACTGTATGTCCACGGTTCTGTTGAAGTTATGCTACACTGAGTTACTGTATGTCCACGGTTCTGTTGAAGTTATGCTACACTGAGTTACTGTATGTCCGCGGTTCTGTTGAAGTTTTGCTACACTGGGTTACTGTATGTCCATGGTTCTGTTGAAGTTATGCTACACTGAGTTACTGTATATCCACGGTTCTGTTGAAGTTATGCTACACTGAGTTACTGTATGTCCACGGTTCTGTTGAAGTTTTGCTACACTGGGTTACTGTATGTCCACGGTTCTGTTGAAGGTTAGCTACACTGGGTTACTGTATGGCCACGGCTCTGTTGAAGCTATGCTACACTGAGTTACTGTATGTCCACGGTTCTGTTGAAGTTATGCTACACTGAGTTACTGTATGTCCACGGTTCTGTTGAAGTTATGCTACACTGAGTTACTGTATGTCCACGGTTCTGTTGAAGTTTTGCTACACTGGGTTACTGTATGTCCACGGTTCTGTTGAAGTTATGCTACACTGAGTTACTGTATGTCCACGGTTCTGTTGAAGTTATGCTACACAGAGTTACTGTATGTCTACGGTTCTGTTGAAGTTTTGCTACACTGGGTTACTGTATGTCCACGGTTCTATTGAAGTTATGCTACACCGAGTTACTGTATGTCCACGGTTCTGTTGAAGTTTTGCTACACTGGGTTACTGTATGTCCACGGTTCTGTTGAAGTGTTGCTACACTGAGTTACTGTATGTCCACGGTACTGTAGAAGTTATGCTACACTGAGTTACTGTATGTCCACGGTTCTGTTGAAGTTTTGCTACACTGGGTTACTGTATGTCCACGGTTCTTTTGAAGTTATACTACACTGAGTTACTGTATGTCCACGGTTCTGTTGAAGTTATGCTACACTGAGTTACTGTATGTCGACGGTTCTGTTGAAGTTTTGCTACACTGGGTTACTGTATGTCCACGGTTCCGTTGAAGTTATGCTACACTGAGTTACTGTATGTCCACGGTTCTGCTGAAGTTTTGCTACACTGGGTTACTGTATGTCTACGCCTCTGTTGAAGTTTTGCTACACTGGGTTACTGTATGTCCACGCCTCTGTTGAAGTTTTGCTACACTGGGTTACTGTATGTCCACGGTTCCGTTGAAGTTATGCTACACTGAGTTACTGTATGTCCACGGTTCTGCTGAAGTTTTGCTACACTGGATTACTATATGTCTACGCCTCTGTTGAAGTTTTGCAACACTGGGTTACTGTATGTCCACGCCTCTGTTGAAGTTTTGCTACACTGGTTACTGTATGTCCACGGTTCTGTTCAAGTTATGCTACACTGAGTTACTGTATGTCAACGGTTCTGTTGAAGTTATGCTACACTGAGTTACTGTATGTCCACGGTTCTGTTGAAGTTTTGCTACACTGGGTTACTGTATGTCTACGGTTCCGTTGAAGTTATGCTACACTGAGTTACTGTATGTCCACGGTTCTGTTGAAGTTTTACTACACTGGGTTACTGTATGTCCACACCTCTGTTGAAGTTTTGCTACACTGGGTTACTGTATGTCCACGGTTCTGTTGAAGTTATGCTACACCGAGTTACTGTATGTCCACGGTTCTGTTGAAGTTTTGTTACACTGAGTTACTGTATGTCCATGGTTCTGTTGAAGTTATGCTACACTGAGTTACTGTATGTCCACGGTTCTGTTGAAGTTTTGCTACATTGGGTTACTGTATTTCCACGATTCTGTTGAAGCTTTGCTACACTGGGTTACTGTATGTCCACGGTTCTGTTGAAGTTATGCTACACTGAGTTACTGTATGTCCACGGTTTTGTTGAAGTTATGCTACACTGAGTTACTGTATGTCCACGGTTCTGTTGAAGTTTTGCTACACTGGGTTACTGTATGTCCATGGTTCTGTTGAAGTTATGCTACACTGAGTTACTGTATGTCCACGGTTCTGTTGAAGTTATGCTACACTGAGTTACTGTATGTCCACGCTTCTGTTGAAGTTTTGTTACACTGGGTTACTGTATGTCCACGGTTCTGTTGAAGTTATGCTACACTGAGTTACTGTATGTCCACGCTTCTGTTGAAGTTTTGCTACACTGGGTTACTGTATGTCCACGGTTCTGTTGAAGTTATGCTACACTGAGTTACTGTATGTCCACGGTTATGTTGAAGTTATGCTACACTGAGTTACTGTATGTCCACGGTTCTGTTGAAGTTTTGCTACACTGGGTTACTGTATGTCCACGGTTCTATTGAAGTTATGCTACACCGAGTTACTGTATGTCCACGGTTCTGTTGAAGGTTTGTTACACTGGGTTACTGTATGTCCACGGTTCTGTTGAAGTTATGCTACTCCGAGTTACTGTATGTCCACGGTTCTGTTGAAGTTTTGCTACACTGGGTTACTGTATGTCCACGGTTCTGTTGAAGTTTTGCTACACTGAGTTACTGTATGTCCACGATTCTGTTGAAGTTATGCTACACTGAGTTACTGTATGTCCACGGTTCTGTTGAAGTTTTGCTACACTGGGTTACTGTATGTACACGGTTCCGTTGAAGTTATGCTACACTGAGTTACTGTATGTCCACGGTTCTGCTGAAGTTTTGCTACACTGGGTTACTGTATGTCCACGCCTCTGTTGAAGTTTTGCTACACTGGGTTACTGTATGTCTACGCCTCTGTTGAAGTTTTGCTACACCGGGTTACTGTATGTCCACGGTTCTGTTGAAGTTATGCTACACTGAGTTACTGTATGTCCACGATTCTGTTGAAGTGTTGCTACACTGGGTTACTGTATGTCCTCGGTTCTGTTGAAGTTTTGCTACACTGAGTTACTGTATGTCCACGTTTCTGCTGAAGGTTTGCTACAATGGGTTACTGTATGTCCACGGTTCTGTTGAAGTTATGCTACACTGAGTTACTGTATGTCCACGGTTCTGTTGATGTTTTGCTACACTGGGTTACTGTATGTCGATGGTTCTGTTGCAGTTATGCTACACTGAGTTACTGTATGTCCACGCCTCTGTTGAAGTTTTGCTACACTGGGTTACTGTATGTCCACGATTCTGTTGAAGCTTTGCTACACTGGGTTACTGTATGTCCACGGTTCTGTTGAAGTTATGCTACACTGAGTTACTGTATGTCCACGGTTCTGTTGAAGCTATGCTACACTGAGTTACTGTATGTCCACGGTTCTGTTGAAGTTTTGCTACACTGGGTTACTGTATGTCCACGGTTCTGTTGAAGTTATGCTACACTGAGTTACTGTATGTCCACGGCTCTGTTGAAGTTTTGCTACACTGGGTTACTGTATGTCCACGGTTCTGTTGAAGTTATGCTACACTGAGTTACTGTATGTCCACGGTTCTGTTGAAGTTATGCTACACTGAGTTACTGTATGTCGACGGTTCTGTTGAAGTTTTGCTACACTGGGTTACTGTATGTCCACGGTTCCGTTGAAGTTATGCTACACTGAGTTACTGTATGTCCACGGTTCTGCTGAAGTTTTGCTACACTGGGTTACTGTATGTCTACGCCTCTGTTGAAGTTTTGCTACACTGGGTTACTGTATGTCCACGCCTCTGTTGAAGTTTTGCTACACTGGGTTACTGTATGTCCACGGTTCCGTTGAAGTTATGCTACACTGAGTTACTGTATGTCCACGGTTCTGCTGAAGTTTTGCTACACTGGATTACTATATGTCTACGCCTCTGTTGAAGTTTTGCAACACTGGGTTACTGTATGTCCACGCCTCTGTTGAAGTTTTGCTACACTGGTTACTGTATGTCCACGGTTCTGTTCAAGTTATGCTACACTGAGTTACTGTATGTCAACGGTTCTGTTGAAGTTATGCTACACTGAGTTACTGTATGTCCACGGTTCTGTTGAAGTTTTGCTACACTGGGTTACTGTATGTCTACGGTTCCGTTGAAGTTATGCTACACTGAGTTACTGTATGTCCACGGTTCTGTTGAAGTTTTACTACACTGGGTTACTGTATGTCCACACCTCTGTTGAAGTTTTGCTACACTGGGTTACTGTATGTCCACGGTTCTGTTGAAGTTATGCTACACCGAGTTACTGTATGTCCACGGTTCTGTTGAAGTTTTGTTACACTGAGTTACTGTATGTCCATGGTTCTGTTGAAGTTATGCTACACTGAGTTACTGTATGTCCACGGTTCTGTTGAAGTTTTGCTACATTGGGTTACTGTATTTCCACGATTCTGTTGAAGCTTTGCTACACTGGGTTACTGTATGTCCACGGTTCTGTTGAAGTTATGCTACACTGAGTTACTGTATGTCCACGGTTTTGTTGAAGTTATGCTACACTGAGTTACTGTATGTCCACGGTTCTGTTGAAGTTTTGCTACACTGGGTTACTGTATGTCCACGGTTCTGTTGAAGTTATGCTACACTGAGTTACTGTATGTCCACGGTTCTGTTGAAGTTATGCTACACTGAGTTACTGTATGTCCACGCTTCTGTTGAAGTTTTGTTACACTGGGTTACTGTATGTCCACGGTTCTGTTGAAGTTATGCTACACTGAGTTACTGTATGTCCACGCTTCTGTTGAAGTTTTGCTACACTGGGTTACTGTATGTCCACGGTTCTGTTGAAGTTATGCTACACTGAGTTACTGTATGTCCACGGTTCTGTTGAAGTTATGCTACACTGAGTTACTGTATGTCCACGGTTCTGTTGAAGTTTTGCTACACTGGGTTACTGTATGTCCACGGTTCTATTGAAGTTATGCTACACCGAGTTACTGTATGTCCACGGTTCTGTTGAAGTTTTGCTACACTGTGTTACTGTATGTCCACGGTTCTGTTGAAGTTTTGCTACACTGAGTTACTGTATGTCCACGGTTCTGTTGAAGTTTTGCTACATTGGGTTACTGTATGTCCACGGTTCTGTTGAAGGTTTGTTACACTGGGTTACTGTATGTCCACGGTTCTGTTGAAGTTATGCTACTCTGAGTTACTGTATGTCCACGGTTCTGTTGAAGTTTTGCTACACTGGGTTACTGTATGTCCACGGTTCTGTTGAAGTTATGCTACACTGAGCTACTGTATGTCCACGGTTCTGTTGAAGTTATGCTACACTGAGTTACTGTATGTCCACGGTTCTGTTGAAGTTATGCTACACCGAGTTACTGTATGTCCACGGTTCTGTTGAAGTTTTGCTACACTGGGTTACTGTATGTCCACGGTTCTGTTGAAGATTTGCTACACTGAGTTACTGTATGTCCACGGTTCTGTTGAAGTTTTGCTACACTGGGTTACTGTATGTCCACGGTTCTGTTGAAGTTTTGCTACACTGGGTTACTGTATGTCCACGGTTCTGTTGAAGTTATGCTACACTGAGTTACTGTATGTCCACGGTTCTGTTGAAGTTTTGCTACACTGGGTTACTGTATGTCCACGGTTCTGTTGAAGTTATGCTACACTGAGTTACTGTATGTCCACGGTTCTGTTGAAGTTATGCTACACTGAGTTACTGTATGTCCACGGTTCTGTTGAAGTTTTGCTACACTGGGTTACTGTATGTCCACGGTTCTATTGAAGGTATGCTACACCGAGTTACTGTATGTCCACGGTTCTGTTGAAGGTTTGCTACACTGTGTTACTGTATGTCCACGGTTCTGTTGAAGTTTTGCTACACTGAGTTACTGTATGTCCACGGTTCTGTTGAAGTTTTGCTACATTGGGTTACTGTATGTCCACGGTTCTGTTGAAGGTTTGTTACACTGGGTTACTGTATGTCCACGGTTCTGTTGAAGTTATGCTACTCTGAGTTACTGTATGTCCACGGTTCTGTTGAAGTTTTGCTACACTGGGTTACTGTATGTCCACGGTTCTGTTGAAGTTATGCTACACTGAGCTACTGTATGTCCACGGTTCTGTTGAAGTTATGCTACACTGAGTTACTGTATGTCCACGGTTCTGTTGAAGTTATGCTACACCGAGTTACTGTATGTCCACGGTTCTGTTGAAGTTTTGCTACACTGGGTTACTGTATGTCCACGGTTCTGTTGAAGATTTGCTACACTGAGTTACTGTATGTCCACGGTTCTGTTGAAGTTTTGCTACACTGGGTTACTGTATGTCCACGGTTCTGTTGAAGTTTTGCTACACTGGGTTACTGTATGTCCACGGTTCTGTTGAAGTTATGCTACACTGAGTTACTGTATGTCCACGGTTCTGTTGAAGTTTTGCTACACTGGGTTACTGTATGTCCACGGTTCTGTTGAAGTTATGCTACACTGAGTTACTGTATGTCCACGGTTCTGTTGAAGTTATGCTACACTGAGTTACTGTATGTCCACGGTTCTGTTGAAGTTTTGCTACACTTGGTTACTGTATGTCCACGCCTCTGTTAAAGTTTTGCTACACTGGGTTACTGTATGTCCACGGTTCTATTGAAGTTATGCTACACCGAGTTACTGTATGTCCACGGTTCTGTTGAAGTTTTGCTACACTGAGTTACTGTATGTCCACGGTTCTGTTGAAGTTTTGCTACACTGGGTTACTGTATGTCCACGGTTCTGTTGAAGGTTTGTTACACTGGGTTACTGTATGTCCACGGTTCTGTTGAAGTTATGCTACTCCGAGTTACTGTATGTCCACGGTTCTGTTGAAGTTTTGCTACACTGGGTTACTGTATGTCGACGGTTCTGTTGAAGTTTTGCTACACTGAGTTACTGTATGTCCACGATTCTGTTGAAGTTATGCTACACTGAGTTACTGTATGTCCACGGTTCTGTTGAAGTTTTGCTACACTGGGTTACTGTATGTACACGGTTCCGTTGAAGTTATGCTACACTGAGTTACTGTATGTCCACGGTTCTGCTGAAGTTTTGCTACACTGGGTTACTGTATGTCCACGCCTCTGTTGAAGTTTTGCTACACTGGGTTACTGTATGTCTACGCCTCTGTTGAAGTTTTGCTACACCGGGTTACTGTATGTCCACGGTTCTGTTGAAGTTATGCTACACTGAGTTACTGTATGTCCACGATTCTGTTGAAGTGTTGCTACACTGGGTTACTGTATGTCCTCGGTTCTGTTGAAGTTTTGCTACACTGAGTTACTGTATGTCCACGTTTCAGTTGAAGGTTTGCTACACTGGGTTACTGTATGTCCACGGTTCTGTTGAAGTTATGCTACACTGAGTTACTGTATGTCCACGGTTCTGTTGATGTTTTGCTACACTGGGTTACTGTATGTCGATGGTTTTGTTGCAGTTATGCTACACTGAGTTACTGTATGTCCACGCCTCTGTTGAAGTTTTGCTACACTGGATTACCGTATGTCCACGGTTCTTTTGAAGGTTTGATACACTGTGTTACTGTATGTCCACGGTTCTGTTGAAGTTATGCTATACCGAGTTACTGTATGTCCACGGTTCTGTTGAAGTTTTGCTACACTGGGTTACTGTATGTCCACGATTCTGTTGAAGCTTTGCTACACTGGGTTACTGTATGTCCACGGTTCTGTTGAAGTTATGCTACACTGAGTTACTGTATGTCCACGGTTCTGTTGAAGCTATGCTACACTGAGTTACTGTATGTCCACGGTTCTGTTGAAGTTTTGCTACACTGGGTTACTGTATGTCCACGGTTCTGTTGAAGTTATGCTACACTGAGTTACTGTATGTCCACGGTTCTGTTGAAGTTTTGCTACACTGGGTTACTGTATGTCCACGGTTCTGTTGAAGTTATGCTACACTGAGTTACTGTATGTCCACGGTTCTGTTGAAGTTATGCTACACTGAGGTACTGTATTTCCACGGTTCTGTTGAAGTTTTGCTGCACTGGGCTACTGTATGTCCACGGTTCTGTTGAAGTTATGCTACACCGAGTTACTGTATGTCCACGGTTCTGTTGAAGTTTTGCTACACTGGGTTACTGTATGTCCACGGTTCTGTTGAAGTTTTGCTACACTGAGTTACTGTATGTCCACTGTTCTGTTGAAGTTTTGCTACACTGGGTTACTGTATGTCCACGGTTCTGTTGAAGTTTTGCTACATCGGGTTACTGTATGTCCACGGTTCTGTTGAAGTTATGCTACACTGAGTTACTGTATGTCCACGGTTCTGTTGAAGTTTTGCTACACTTGGTTACTGTATGTCCACGGTTCCGTTGAAGTTATGCTACACTGAGTTACTGTATGTCCACGGTTCTGTTACAGGTTTGCTACACTGAGTTACTGTATGTCCACACCTCTGTTGAAGTTTTGCTACACTGGGTTACTGTATGTCCACGCCTCTGTTGACGTTTTGCTACACTGGGTTACTGTATGTCCACGGTTCTGTTGAAGTTATGCTACACTGAGTTACTGTATGTCCACGGTTCTGTTGAAGTTTTGCTACACTGGGCTACTGTATGTCCACGGTTCTGTTGAAGTTTTGCTACACTGGGTTACTGTATGTCCACGGTTCTGTTGAAGGTTTGCTACACTAGGTTGCTATTTGTCAATGTTTCTGTTGAAGTTATGATAAACTGAGTTGTTATTTGTCATCTTTCTATTAAAGTGATGGTACACTGAATTGTAATGTTGTCAACGATTTTTTTTTTAAATTATGCATGCATCATACTGGATTGCTATTGGTCAATTGAGTAAATGAACTCCTCTTATATGAAGAATGACATGATTCTTGCAGGTAAAAGACAACTTGTATTAGCTCGCAATGAGAAACATCTTGTTATGTGTGGTCGTAAGTTGCCCGTTGCCAGACAAAATTTTCCGACCCAATCAATTTACGCCATTTTTTCATGTTACAATCAAAACATCCGTCCATCGTACAAACAAAGTGCAAACTCATATGAATCAGAACCAGACTCTGTTTTGTATTAAGTAAATAGAGAAGTAAACGGAAGTTTGGTAGAAGGCGACTACTGTCCTCTACCACGATTTAATTAAGCCATGGCATCTTAAGACTTTTGTACGACTAATACTATGTCGCGGTTTACGTTATGGTATTTAACACCATTGTCAACAATATTTCAGCTTGATCGTGGCAATGAATTGTATTTATTAAAGACACTGAAATACCCGGAGATAACCACCGACCTGTCCCAATTCACTGACGAACTTTATCGCAAGAACGGGATTCGCAATAAGCAAGTTCAATATTTATGGGCACTGATTTCACAGGTAGATATGCAGCTACCATACGATCAAGGCAACGATGGTCCCGACACCTGATCTGAACAACTAGCATAAAGTAGGAGGTTCAACAAATTCGTTTTAATCCTTATAATTATTATCTCTTTTTAGTAAAGGGTCAAATAATTTCACTAATTGTCTATTTCTAATTTTATTTTTCCATTTTTATGCAAAACGCTAATTATGGTATAGTTCAGTGCATGTTTTGCCGGATTATCTATACAAAAATCGTTTGAAAATGATTTTCTTTACCGATATTTTTGGATACACTCGATACTTTCAATTAAGAAATTCATCTGTGCAGTCAATGAAGAATCCCGTGGGATGTCCTTACACCGTCATAATATAATGTGTTATCTTTTGGCATGAAATGTTGATGATTCGAAATTACACGTTCAATGTATTTAGATGACCTATAAATATATAAAAAAAAAACTTGTGAAACGGTCGAATTGTAAAAACTTGTAACCTATATATTAACAAAGATAAAACAGTTAGTTCAATAATGTGATGCACGACACTATATATAAATTGATATCAAGAGAACCAAGGTACTGATCTGGGAATTGTCACATCTGTGTGACACGATTTTACCTTGAGAAACCTTATCAGTTTATTATACATGTAGGTTTATGAATTGATCAAGCAGTTTTTCATAATTACTAATCATGAATAAGGTTGCTGCTCTCTCCCTCCTTGTAGCTGTGGGTGAGTTTGTAATGTAGAATGGTGGACATTTGGGGTTCAAGTACTCTGAACGAACCTTACACCGTGTAATTTATATACTATAGTTCTGTTGATATCTTCATTCCCTATATGTTTGTATGTTTTTGTGATGCTTGTTTGTTTGTGTCTTGATTATCTAGATACCAGTTACTTTGGATTGTAAATGGTACTTGATTTCTTGTTTTATTGTTTACTTCAGTCCAACGTTTTAGGTTTAATTTATAATGAAAACGCATCGGTGGTGAAATGGTAAACGTGCTCGCCTCGAGTGTAGAAAATTGTTTCAAACAAAACACTAAAGAATTTGTATTTTCTGCTTCAACGATAAGCACGCAATATTTAGAAGTCTGGTTGGTTTGGAATCGAGATAGTGTCCGGGTAGTTGTAATAATCTGCCTGTGGACTGTTGTATCACCATCGTATCAAAATCTAACTTGTTCTCGTCATGATATAGGTAACGAAATGCTTATATTGTGTTTAAAAACAATATCTTATTCACTCATAAAGACTGACGCTCGAAAAATTGGATGTATTAGAGTGGGGCGACATGTCTTCCTGTGAACTGTCATTTCAGTGAACTAGCATCATAAAAAATAAAACAAACAAATACCAGCTAAAGTAAACAGGTATGTTAGACTCAGCAAGGGGCATAACTCTAGGAAAAAAAAGTGGCAAAGTGCGAAATTGAACTTGGCCTTCCTGCTATGGTCCCTGATATTGTGCATAGATTTCAAATGATTCGCCAAAGAGAAACTTAAGCTTTTGAGCGGAAGCCAAATGCGGGCTATAATGAATATGGTAGGACAATATTGCTTTACAACACATCACCAATGAGCGCCCTTACAAACTATTACTTATTAAGAGCTACTACTGAATGTATTACCTCCCATGTCAGGGGCTAGTTGTGTATTTAATTTGTCCAGCAGGTGCCTCTTTTTAAGAGGTTGCACATTGCAGTTCTAACTTAATGCGCGACACTTTTAGATTAAGAGCAAAATGATTTTTTTTATATCAATAAATCAGAAAACATATTTTACATATTTACCCCGAGTTGCAGTTAGATTTCATTACCTATTTTTGATGACGTTTTAAATATAGAATTGTCTATAATGACACCAACGTGAAGGGTATCCCAGTTTTAATTGGATGATATTGTTAAGAGAGATATTGATATTCAAAAAGTTTGATTAGCTATGCTATATATATCTTATCTAGTATTGTAGAAAAAGAATAATATCGGCGTTGTGAATAAAATATTATTTAAGAAAATGTTTCAATAAACATGGACGAAAAGAGAACAAGAACCAACATACATTAGTATATTGAATGAACGTTAGAGAAAACCGAAGGGGCAAACAAGAATGGACAATCCAGAGACACTGGCAATATTCGGCACACAAGACACAGAGGAATGGACAATCCAGAGACACTGGCAATATTCGGCACACAAGACATATACAAACAAACCACAAAAACACAGAAAACTAAAAAAGGGGTAACACGGACTCCACCAACACCCAAGGTGAACCCAGGTACTCGCGAATGTGGGACCAAGATGTTTTCCGTTCGATAAACAGCATTACAATTTATGTTGTATACAGCAGCACTATAACTCGAATATGTGGCTACAAATGTGATGCAGAATATCGCAGAATATCCCTGCTTGTATGGAATAATTAACATTTGATATTATACAATAGATGACTTTCCATGAGGTGAATATAAGGAGGCATCCGAGGTGAATATCATGTTCCATGGGTTGATCAATCCTTGTATTCACCGAAATTGAAAGTCATTAACTGTTTTATTATCGCTATTTTGTTTATTTTCCCTTTGATGTTTAAAACCGATATATTTCATATCACGTAAGCGCATGAGATGATTCCAATTATCGCTAATCGCTAGGCGTTGTCAAGGAAGCACGTAGTATTATCTTGTTTTCTAATATGACGTTATAATGACGTCACATTACCAAATTCTTAATAATTAAGTGATTAACGATATCAAATATTAATTGTGTTTAAAAAAATGTCAGAATCGCAACAAAAATTATTTAATTACGAATACAAGATAGTGATAACATAATTAAAGATGTTTTTTTAAAACTCGAGGACGTTTCTCAGTCATCTCTCATCTTAGCCCTTCGATGAGAGATGACTGAGAAAAGTCCTCTCGTTTTAAAAAACATCGTTAATCACTTATTATATGACCTTAAATCAAATTTGAATTAACACCAAACAGCGCAGACTTTTTCCGCAGACACCCCTGTCTGCCCAACGTCTGCCATTATTAATTTAATTGTGTACCGAAAGTAATTAGTAAGAACGCATCTGATTAGTCGATGACAAAACTTAACCCGATGATGATTGGCTACTACTTTTAAGATAATTGGGAAACACAATTTCTATTTTAAGGTGTCTGGAGGAGCGTTGGAATGTTATGTTCACCTCTTGTGACTTTTTGCGCGTTGAATATAACGTTTTATCAAAGAACGTTACTAGGGACGTCAGCCAATCAGAAAAGACATTATCTGAAGTCATATAATAAAAACCGTTAATCATCTGTTCTTACGAGGATATGCATTGGTTGGTCGTTATAAATTTTGGCTGACATGAATAATTATGGCTAACCATAATTATTTATTCAATTATTACATTACTAACCATAATTCGATTCATGTCTAACCATACATATTTTTTATGCAAATACCACGTACTACTGATCTCCGCAATTGAACTGAACCAGGTCTAATTTATTAAAGTTTCCCCTTTCGTAAAAAAACCTCTGGTCTGTTCTGTTTATATCATAGATATAAAGTAACGTAAATATACAGTTTAATACCTCAAAATGAGTGAGTGAGTGAGTGAGTGAGTGAGTGAGTGAGTGAGTGAGTGCTTTTTAACGCCAAATCAGCAATTTTTTCAGCTATATCATGGCGAGAACAAGTTAATATTCAATGAGATGATGATGAGGTCCGCTTTGTATTAGACCAACACTGACACAACAGTGCGCGGGTAGACATGTCGCTCCACTCGGACACATTATTCTGATTCCGAGCCAATCAGTCTTTGCTCTTTCTCCTTATTGCTGCGTGCTTAGCGGAGAAGCAACAAATACAAAATTTATAGTCTTTGGTTTGACCCGACCGGGGCTCGAAACCACGATCTACTGCTCGAGAGGCGAGTACGCTAACCATTACGCCACCGATACAGTTTACCTCAAAATGAATTGTAAAATAAAAACAACAGAAACTACAACATGACAGTATATTTATTCTGATATCTTCATCATTTAATCAAATTATTTCGATTTCCCTCAACTTGCAATAAACATCATCACATTTACATTATATATACAGGCTACTGTAATATTCAAAATGACGTCATTTTTTTATAGCGTTGTCGCGAACTATAATTAGCTACAAGAAGAGTTTGAAGACACCAAAGGGGTAATCAGAATCCGTATATCGAAGAAGAACAGACAATACAATGGTCAAATGAAAAAGTACAAAAGGAAAAACAACGATCTACAAAACATACATATACAACATTTTAGAAACAATTCAAATGTTTTTAAATGCAGAATGTTGTGTTCCCTTTTTGTGTAACGGAAATGTTGATGAAAAAATTAATTTTAGATTAAAAATATGAATTGTTAATAATTTCCCCTTTTAAGAATATGTCAAACCAATACACTACTGCCTTACTATAGATGTTCTCTATATGTTAGTTTTAAGACACTCCGATTACATATCTCCATGTAATATGCTTATTTGCTTGATATACAATGTACATATGCTTTGTTTTTTTTAGGTGTGGTCTTTGTGTTTTCTGAAGAGTGCCATCGCTATTCAGAATGTCATTTGACCACTTGCCCTGCAAATGCAACACACGTAGCATGCATGGAACGTCGCTGCACATGTGTGACCCATATCGGTATGAATGTTTAGTTTTTTATATATATTTGTTGTCACAAATGTGTATAGCATGTAGCTTCTTCATCGCATTAGACATCTACCCTTTCATTCCAATGATAGAGGGCGTCGTCGTGGTCGTGATGATATGGTAGTTGGATTTACAACTACCTATGCTATCATTGCCTATCACCACTAACGTTGTGAATTCGAACCCCGCTCAGGCGAGGTATACTCGGTACAACATTATAGGATTAGGCGCATTTGTCCGAAGACTTTTATTTGTTTGTGAGTGAATTGGTCCAGGTTATACATCAATAAACTCCGGAAAAAATGCGTTTAATCCTTATAATTCTGTAACTAAGCTTTTTTTTCATTTGTTTTGAAAATTTACCTTTGGGGATCCCCAGTACCTGAGTACGCACACATACATTCCATTGATGTGTCTCGGCCATGAATAACAAAATGAACTAACCTTGTTTTCCTACATTGATAACTAGACGGTGATGTAATTAAGTTACTGATATTTCCCAATTTGATGGCATTTTGCATTTAGCTACTCAAACAAGTAAAATGCCCACAAAATCGTAAAATAAATCAGTAACCAGCTTGTGTCAATCAGCGTCCCTTGTAAACAACGTCACAGGATGACGATATATTACAAAAGTCAGAGTCGATAGATGGTTGTCTTAAGTATTTTTTCCGGAATTTATTTTTTATGTCAACAATGCAAGCTTTTTTTTTCATTGGCATTTATTTTTTTATTTCATATCTAACAATAATTGTCGATTATTAACAATAAACATTGTTTCTTTTATCTTTTTTTATTATCGGGAATCCAAGCCGCCATTTTGTTTACATTGCGAAAAAAGTAGTCCGTGAACATCGTCTATCGAAAAATAAACTGACAAAACCCCGCCTCCATAGGCGCTTATACCCAATCAGAGTATAGGATTTCTAATTATGTAAATCATATAAGAATTATTATGTGATAAAGTTTGTCAGTGACTTGCGGCAGGTCTGTGGTTTTTTCCGGGTACTGCGGTTTCCTCCACCTATAAAACTGACCGCCACGATATAACTGAAATATTGTTGAAAGTGGCGTTAAACACCACAAACCAAACAATCCAATGATAGAATGAACGGAAATGAGATGCAAGCGTATTTTTTGCAAGTACCGGAGACACTATCTAATAGACATTAAATGTTTGTTTGATCGCCAGATCACTTTTTATTAGGTTGGAAGAAACAGCAAAAATCACATCGTTTCGCTCCGTGATCATGAGTAAAATAGCAACAAAACTTTATAAGGAAACCTCAAGATATTATATTAATTTCTGAAAACTTAAAAATAAAGCAAAATAGCTCTTAATAAAAATGTAGATATCTAATTTAATGCGCACGAGGCGTTTCTGGAATGACCTTCATCAGGGTCGCTCATATTTAAAAGTTTGGAATGACAAAGTGTTAATTTTCGAGAACTATTTAGTTAATTGTATTTAAATAATTTTATTGGATCATCTCTTTGCATTCCTTTCAAGATTCGTTCATTACGCATGTACTATATTAATAATGGAAAAACGATAGAAAGAAAGAAGAAAAAAGAAATATAGAAAGAAGAGAGATAAAAGAACGATATCATTTGTGATTATTTCTATTTTATAGTCTGTCAAGACGCTGCTGACTGCTCGATGCAAGCCAGGTGTCATGACAGACACGCAAACTACCACTGTGTTGACAAAAGATGTATGTGTTTGAAAGATGAGCATATTGATGAAGGAGACCACGTACCACATGGCCCCGGCCCATGAGGCAATCAGAATTGTTGATTATTCACAGAAAACAACATGCATAAATTATCTTATATCGTTTTTATTTATCTAATCAACGACTCCGTTGTAACTTATTGGTTTTAGACTTGATATCGATGAACGATATTATTCAATCGATAAATATCAGTAGCTCGTCCACTCAATAATAAATACAACCTTTGATTGGGATCCCAGGAACCGGTTTAACACCGCCACATTTTTGTACCTGTACAAGTCAGGACGTGGTCTCATTTTTATGTTCAGTGAGTTGATGTGAGACGTAATTGCTCGTTTTGTTGATATTGATGGAATGTCTGACCATCACGTGTTTAACCGTTCTTTTCGCAACTATATATCACAGTAACTCGTCCATTCAGACCTTCAATCGACTATGCATCACTTAAGTAACTTACTTACTGTCCATCAAATTTGACGTCACTGTGGTCATACCTACTTTGAATCCATTTACATGTCATTATATCTTCTACAAAATCACGATGAAAGATCATTGGTCATATAGTTTGTTTTTTCATGATAGCATTACCTTAAAGAGGCTGTAATCGTGAATATCAGATGCCTATAGAAATATGTAGTTTAATCACCTCTGAAACTGCTGAACTGCTTGAACCATTTACGAATTTGCATTTTTGGGATTTAAGGAAATATCTATACGTCCATTTTTTGCTTTGTTTACCACAACTCATTCCTTTCCTCATTCATGACTTATCACCAGGCTTATAACAAGAGTAACAGGATGAGTGCAACTAGTGGAATATGAACTGCTTACACTCCCATAACACCTTAGTAATAGTGGAATATGAACTGCTTACACTCCCAAAACACCTTAGTACTAGTAGAATATGAACTGTTTACACTCCCAGAACAACTTAGTACTAGTGGAATAGGAACTGCTTACACCCCAAAACACCTTAGTACTAGTGGAATAGGAACTGCTTACACTCCCAGAATACCTTAGTACTAGTGGATTATGAACTGCTTACACTCCCAGAACACCTTAGTACTAGTGGAATATGAACTGCTTACACTCCCAGAATACCTTAGTACTAGTGGAATAGGAATTGCTAACACTCCCAGAACACCTTAGTACTAGTGGAATAGAAACTGCATACACTCCCAGAACACCTTAGTACTAGTGGAATATGAACGGCTTACACTCCCAGTGCACATTAATACTAGTGGAATATGAACTGCTTACACTCCCAGTACACCTTAGTACTAGTGGAATATGAACGGCTTACACTCCCATAACACCTTAGAACTAGTGGAATATAAACTGCCTACGCTCCCAGAACACCTTAGTAGTAGTGGAATATGAACTGCTTACACCCCCAGTACACCTTAGTACTAGTGGATTATGAACTGCTTACACTCCCAGAACACCTTAGTACTAGTGGAATATGAACTGCCTACGCTCCCAGAACTCCTTAGTAGTAGTGGAATATGAACTGCTTACACTCCCAGAAAACCTTAGTACTAGTGGAATATGAACTGCTTACACTCCCAGAATACTTTAGTACTAGTGGAATAGGAACGCTTACACTTCCAGAACACCTTTGTACTAGTGGAATATGAACTGTTTACACTCCCAGAACACCTTAGTACTAGTGGAATAGGAACTGCTTACACTCCCAGTACACCTTAGTACTAATGGAATATGAACTGCTTACACTCCCACAACACATTAGTACTAGTGGAATATGAGCTGCTTACACTCCCAAAACAACTTAGTACTAGTGGAATATGAACTGCCTACACTCCCAGAACACCTTAGTGGTAGTGGAATATGAACTGCTTACACTCCCAGAACACCTTAGTACTAATGGCATGTGAATTGCTTACACTCCCAGAACACCTTAGTACTAGTGGAATATGAACTGCTTACACTCACAGAACACCTTAGTACTAGTGGAATATGAACTGCTTACACTTCCAAAACACTTAGTACTAGGGGAATATGAACTGCTTACGCTCCCAAAATACCTTAGTACTAGTGGAATATGAACTGCTTACACTCCCAGAACACCTTAGTACTAGTGGAATATGAACTGCTTATACTCCCAGAACAACTTAGTACTAGTGGAATATGAACTGCCTACACTCCCAGAACAACTTAGTACTAGTGGAATATGAACTGCCTACACTCCCAGAACACCTTAGTCCTTAGTAGTAGTGGAATATGAACTGCTTACACTCCCAGAACACCTTAGTACTAATGGCATATGCACTGCTTACACTCACAGAACACCCTAGTACTAGTGGAATATGAACTGCTTACACTCACAGAACACCTTAGTACTAGTGGAATATGAAGTGATTACGCTCCCAGAACACCTTAGTACTAGTGGAATATGAACTGCTTACACGCCCAGAACACCTTAGTACTAGTGGAATATGAACTGCTTACACTCCCAGAATACCTTAGTACTAGTGGAATATGAACTGATTACACTCCCAGAACACCTTAGCACTAGTGGAATATGAACTGCTTACACTCCCAGAACACCTTCGTACTAGTGGAATATGAACTGCTTACACTCCCAGAACACCTTAGTACTAGTGGAATATGAACTGCTTACACTCCCAGAACACCTTAGTACTAGTGGAATATGAACTGCTTACACTCCCAGAACACCTTAGTACTAGTGGAATATGAACTGCTTACGCTCCCAGAACACCTTAGTACTAGTGGAATATGAACTGCTTACGCTCCCAAAACACGTTCGTATTAGAGGAATATGAACTGTCTACACTCCCAGAACACCTTAATACTAGTGGAATATGAACTGCTTACACTCCCAGAACATGTTAGTACTAGTGGGATATTAACTGCTTACGCTCACAGAACATCTTAGTACTAGTGGAATATGAACTGCTTACACTCCCAGAACACCTTAGTACTAATGGAATATGAACTGCTTACACCCCTAGAACACCTTAGCACTAGTGGAATATGAACTGCTTACACTCACAGAACACCTTAGTGCTAGTGGAATATGAACTGCTTACACGCCCAGAACACCTTAGTACTAGTGGAATATGAACTGCTTACACTCCCAGGAAACCTTAGTACTAGTGGAATATGAACTGCTTACACTCCCAGAACACCTTAGTACTAGTGGAATATGAACTGCTTACACTCCCAGTACACCTTAGTACTAGTGGAATATGAACTGCTTACACTCCCAGAACAACTTAGTACTAGTGGAATATGAACTGCCTACACTCCCAGAACACCTTAGTAGTAGTGGAATATGAACTGCTTACACTCCCATAACATCTTAGTACTAATGGCCTATGGACTGCTTACACTTCCAGAACACCTTAGTACTAGTGGAATATGAACTGCTTACACTCACAGAACACCTTAGTACTAGTGGAATATGAATTGATTACGCTCCCAGAACACCTTAGTACTAGTGGAAAATGAACTGCTTACACGCCCAGAACACCTTAGTACTAGTGGAATATGAACTGCTTACGCTCCAATAACACCTTAGTACTAGTGGAATATGAACTGCTTACACTCCCAGAACACCTTAGTACTAGTGGAATATGAACTGCTTACACTCCCACAACACATTAGCACTAGTGGAATATGAACTGCTTACACTCCCAGAACACCTTAGTACTAGTGGAATATGAACTGCTTACACTCCCAGAAAACCTTAGTACTAGTGGAATATGAACTGCTTACACTCCCAGAACAACTTAGTACTAGTGGAATATGAACTGCTTACACTCCCAGAACACCTTAGTACTAGTGGAATATGAACTGCTTACACTCCCAGAACACATTAGCACTAGTGGAATATGAACTGCTTACACTCCCAGAACACCTTAGTACTAGTGGAATATGGACTGCTTACACTCCCAGAACATGTAAGTACTAGTGGAATATGAACTGCTTACACTCCCAGAACATCTTAGTACTAGTGGAATATGAACTGCTTACACTCCCAGAACACCTTAGTCCTTAGTAGTAGTGGAATATGAACTGCTTACACTCCCAGAACACCTTAGTACTAATGGCATATGCACTGCTTACACTCCCAGTACACCCTAGTACTAGTGGAATATGAACTGCTTACACTCACAGAACACCTTAGTACTAGTGGAATATGAAGTGATTACGCTCCCAGAACACCTTAGTACTAGTGGAATATGAACTGCTTACACGCCCAGAACACCTTAGTACTAGTGGAATATGAACTGCTTACACTCCCAGAATACCTTAGTACTAGTGGAATATGAACTGCTTACACTCCCAGAACACCTTAGCACTAGTGGAATATGAACTGCTTACACTCCCAGAACACCTTCGTACTAGTGGAATATGAACTGCTTACACTCCCAGAACACCTTAGTACTAGTGGAATATGAACTGCTTACACTCCCAGAACACCTTAGTACTAGTGGAATATGAACTGCTTACACTCCCAGAACACCTTAGTACTAGTGGAATATGAACTGCTTACGCTCCCAAAACACGTTCGTATTAGAGGAATATGAACTGTCTACACTCCCAGAACACCTTAATACTAGTGGAATATGAACTGCTTACACTCCCAGAACATGTTAGTACTAGTGGGATATTAACTGCTTACACTCACAGAACATCTTAGTACTAGTGGAATATGAACTGCTTACACTCCCAGAACACCTTAGTACTAATGGAATATGAACTGCTTACACTCCTAGAACACCTTAGCACTAGTGGAATATGAACTGCTTACACTCACAGAACACCTTAGTACTAGTGGAATATGAACTGCTTACACTCCCAGAACACCTTAGTACTAGTGGAATATGAACTGCTTACACTCCCAGGAAACCTTAGTACTAGTGGAATATGAACTGCTTACACTCCCAGAACAACTTAGTACTAGTGGAATATGAACTGCCTACACTCCCAGAACACCTTAGTAGTAGTGGAATATGAACTGCTTACACTCCCATAACATCTTAGTACTAATGGCCTATGGACTGCTTACACTTCCAGAACACCTTAGTACTAGTGGAATATGAACTGCTTACACTCACAGAACACCTTAGTACTAGTGGAATATGAATTGATTACGCTCCCAGAACACCTTAGTACTAGTGGAAAATGAACTGCTTACACGCCCAGAACACCTTAGTACTAGTGGAATATGAACTGCTTACGCTCCAATAACACCTTAGTACTAGTGGAATATGAACTGCTTACACTCCCAGAACACCTTAGTACTAGTGGAATATGAACTGCTTACACTCCCAGAACACATTAGCACTAGTGGAATATGAACTGCTTACACTCCCAGAACACCTTAGTACTAGTGTAATATGAACTGCTTACACTCCCAGAAAACCTTAGTACTAGTGGAATATGAACTGCTTACACTCCCAGAACAACTTAGTACTAGTGGAATATGAACTGCTTACACTCCCAGAACACCTTAGTACTAGTGGAATATGAACTGCTTACACTCCCAGAACACATTAGCACTAGTGGAATATGAACTGCTTACACTCCCAGAACAGCTTAGTACTAGTGGAATATGGACTGCTTACACTCCCAGAACATGTAAGTACTAGTGGAATATGAACTGCTTACACTCCCAGAACATCTTAGTACTAGTGGAATATGAACTGCTTACACTCCCAGAACACCTTAGTACTAGTGGAATATGAACTGCTTACACTCCCAGAACACCTTCGTACTAGTGGAAAAGGAACTGCTTACACTCCCAGAGCACCTTAGTACACTCCGGATTTTAGTGGGATTATGTTGCTCAATCTTTTAATTTTGTGTTCAGTGCTTTGATAACCATTGTTGTTTGACCTCTTTTCCTTTTTCGTTAGATCATTGTATTGTCTGTCCTCCGATTTATGGTTTCTGATTACACCTTTGGTATCTTGAAGCCTTTCATATCATGAATGATCTAGTGATTCTCTATATGACTTTTCGGTAAAAGTTGGTATTAACGTAGGAAAATGCGACAAGATTACTTATTATTATAAATACGTGTCAAATCAACTTTGATTATAATGCATTTCACCTGTACCAGGTTGCACTTTTGCGTCTGTGTAGTGTGTATTGAAATAAAAGTGGTTTTAACGTCGGGACACTACTCACAGTTGAAGGACCTTTTCGATTTCGAGTATTTTAAACTATGGCGTGTGTATTTAAGTGATTGTTTTTGTAGCCGAACTATAAACATTATCCAGTAATGTATTCAGGCTGCATTCTGGTTTATCATTGTTGAGAATGTGAAACATGTGACCGGATCCAGGCCGCGTTCTTTTATTGTCGCAGCACTGTTGTGTGTGGGAGACACCATCTTGGTTATCATCATATATATTTTAGTGATTTTCCTTGACAGAAGTTCGTTTGATGGTATGTGTTGCTATATTTTCTTCGTCTTTTGGGCCAGGCCCTTCTATACGGACGAATTTGTGCGTGGTTAGGTTGTTTGTTGGTGATTTGGGCGATTGTTTTGGTCGCGCCCTAACGAGCTCTTATCGACCGACCGTCATTTACCTTTGATTTTCAGCTGAACTGATTTTTCAAAGGTACTTTATTGTATTCCATCTTATTCACTTTTCTTGCGATTAAATTATCATCAGTATATTATTTGCATGGTGATCAAGTCACCTCCGTTCGTTTCATTCTTTGATTTACGATGGGTAAATATAGTGCTTCACCAACAATATTTTATCACCCAACATACAGAATCGAATGTTTTAAGATACTTTTCTTCTATGGTATTTTCACCCCAAATACAATATAAAGAAGTAATTCATTCTATTGATAATATTTAGCATGGGTTATGCAGTATTCGGTACATCATGACTACTGACTTGGGGGGTTACTGTTGCTATATATAAATATATATAACTTTAAGAGGCAGTCACTGTGCAATATGCTGTATTTTTGGAGGGGCCGCAAACTCAAGAGCTGTCCCGGGCGACACACACTCTAGCTATGCAACTGATGTCGAGGGATTACCATATAACGATCGATTGCTTAAGAGGACAGCATTTGACCTAACTCGTATAGAATGTGACAATAGGATGACCCTGTCAATAGAAGTTTAGAAAGCCACGGCAAACCCAGGGTGTAATGGATAGTGTTGAATATTTGGCCTTGCAACGGTCCACCGATGATCACTCCTAAAAAACTGTAACTCATTAGGAACTGCTGTGTCGCTTACGTGCAGGAATTGTGGTATTCTCTGATGATATATGGAACACTCATTTCCGTCCCGTTCTAACGATGAGTTGTGTATGTATTTGATAAAAGAGGTTGTAGCGCACACAGTGGAGAAACTATGTCATATATCTATACTCCCAGGTTACCTCAGTGTCGTTTCTTATCATGTATTACAAATAGATAGTATTTATTTTACTTGCCCTGAGTTATCTTTACGTTGGAAGGCAATTTATGAAAAGACAGTGATGGTCATCAATTCCACCATTATCAACAAAATGAACAAACTGTCTGTTTCAGTTTTTTTTTCTATGTTTCATTTTCCTAGGCATTCTTAATATAATACGCAAATATTTTTAGCATTAAGTGTGTAACTGTACGTAATGAAATAATCCTATGCATACCACTGCTAGACACGAATTCAATAGATGAGCCAATGAAAAAGATATAACCAGGAAATAGTTCATTTTGGACGTTTGTGTAATAATTAGATTAGATTAAACATATTTATTGCTAAATATTATAACAATTGGATTGGACACAAATTAAAACAATTTACAAGGGTTCTCTCCACATAATAAATAATTACAATAGTACATGCGTCAGCAATAGTAAAATACAATATACAACATTATAAATAAATTCTTTGAAAAATTAAAAAAAAAGGAGACACAACAAAAAAACAGAAACAAAATACAAAACAAAAAGCATGAAATTATATAATATAAGCATGTTATACCATACTTGTATCTGAGATGAAATTGATTGATTGATTAATTAAACACATATATATTTGGGGGGGGGGGGGGGGGGGGAGTGTTGTGATCATAAATGGCATAGCCAGAAATGATGGGTACTTTGCTCATTTGCATATCTAAGATGGCAACGCCAGGACGTCTGCAATTTTCATATGATCTATAAGACGATATCATTCATAATTGCATGTGTGTCATTTTCTGAACTTGAAAATGATACATTGAATCAAGCTGAATTAAATGAAATCAAAATTAATGAAAACAATTAAATATTCGAGGTTCCTGGACTAAATGAAAATCCGAGGCGACGAACCCTTTTTTGGCCTTAAGAGTCTATGTAAAAATGTCTGAAATACATGAAACTGGTGGCGTGTTACACAAAATTTAACAATGAATGACATTTGGCGACATATTTTCTGAAATTAATTTAGATTCCTCAATAACATATGTAATTATATTGACTAACCTTATATTTCTAGCTTCTAAACTCGGGGTTCCCACATTAAATATAATATGATCATTTTTGCATGATCGCGATATCAAAGACATGTCTAAAATCGTTACAAAACAAAAATATTTGAATTTTGACAGAAGAAAAACTTTGTGGAAATAAACAATAACTTTTAATTTTCGAATCATTGACGGACACATTGAATTTCCGTACTGTAGGCTATTTTTTGACAAATCTAATAAACGATCCATCAAGCTTGAATCTGCAGTCACGTGATCAAAATCTAATTTAAATATGATGAATATTTATGAGGAAAGTACCCTCAATTTCTGGATATGGGTAAAACGTTTTGTTCGTTTGATGTAAAGTTGTACAGATTTGAAAATTTGCAGATTTTGCATCTCAGTTAAGGTGTCATCGCCAAAAAGTAGGACTTCAATTTTAAGTTCATGAAGAAAAACTAGTCTTAATTTCAATTCTTCTCTTGCTTCGTTGTAAAGACAACATTCTAATATATAATGAATTGCATCTTCAAATGCACACCCACATATACAGCCTGGATCATTCGCCAAATGCACACGAAAAAGATCAGCATTCAAGCTACTGGATCTATGTCTCAGTCTAGTGTGAATTATATTTAATATTCTACATCCAGCAATGTAAAATTTGGGGGGTTTTATTGTATGATTTTTATTTGCTTGTTTGAATCTATTTAGAGTAGGTGCATTTCTTAATTGTGGACTTAATTTATTCCATGATTTAATAGTAGAAGGGAAAAAGGAGTTTGCAAATAATTGTAATCTAGTGAACGGATTTCTAAATTCGGTTTGGTTGCGCAAATTTAATTCATTTTCCTCTCGTATAAAAGGCAGTAAACAATCATATAAATATAAAGGACTATCATTATTACGTATTTTGTAGAACAAGTTTAATTTTCTACTATGTCTACGAGAATGGAGGGGTTTCCACCCAGTTTCAAAATATAGGGATTCTATGCTTGCAAATTTTTGCAACCCAGTAACAATTCTAGCAGCTTCGTGTTGTATTTGTTCAATTTTATTTATATCCAAAATAGTACAACCATCCCACAGTTCACACGCATACTCTAATAATGGCCTTATATAAGCAAAATATATTTTTTCGAGATTTTCCCTGTTAAGTTTAATTTTGAATTTACGTTAGCATAGACAGTTGACCAGATGTGCTTTTTAAAATATTTTGAATGTGACAATGCCATTTACAATTCGATGAAAACGTAACACCCAAATGTTTATGATTTACTACAAATTCAACATCCTCATTATTGAAAAGTATTTGAGGTTTAATATTTCCCTGATTTGTTGAGAATAGCATACATTTAGTTTTTTGTTGACCAATTGTAAATTTTCATTATATCTGAATTTAATCTTTGTTCAATTTCATTTATATTAGAAGATGAATACGATAGTGATGTATCATCAGCAAACAATCGCGAAAGACTTTGAATATCTTCAGTAATATCATTGATATATAATATGAATAGCAAAGGGCCTAACACTGATCCTTGTGGTACCCCACCTTTAATGTTCCCTACTTCTAAAAGACAATTTTGTAGAACAACTTTTTGATTTCTGTCACTTAAGTAATTTTCAAACCAATGCAACAAATTCCCGGAAATTCCATAAGCTTTTAATTTTTTAAGTAGGCCACGGTGCCAAACTTTATCAAAGGCTTTTGATATATCACAAAATACAGTACACAACTTCACGATTTTCTAATGATAAACACATATTGTGGTAAATTTCAATAAGTTGGTGCACGGTTGAGTGTCCCTGCATAAATCCGGACTGATATTTATAAATAAGAGAGTTGTCCAATAAGAAATTAAATATATATTTGAAAACAACACGTTCAAATACTTTCCCAACACAACTAAGTAGACTAATAGGTCGATAATTTGATGGGTCAGATTTTATACCTTTCTTAAAGAGTGCAATAACTATAGCCGACTTCCAAATTTTTGGAAATTTTCTAGTTTGTAGGGAATAATTAAATATTAACTGGAGGGGTTTACAAATTGTAGAAGCCGTATTTTTCTAACATACAGTGACTTATCAGATCGCTACCTACTGCTTTTCCAAGCTGTAGACATTCAAGTATGTCCTTAACTTCATCTGAAGTTATATGTAGAGTGTCTATTCTATTACCTGTGCGATCATGAAAATCGGGGGTAAGAACATTATAATTTTCTATTTCAGTTATGGAGCAGAACAAGTTGTTTAATATATTGGCTTTATCCTCATTATTTATTACGTACTCACCAGAGTCTAATATTTGGGGGATGTTTGGGGAATGTTTACAGTTCCCCATTAATTTTTTAACCAATTTCCAGTATGATTTTGGATTTGACTTACCATTTTTATCTAACATATCATTAGCATTGATGAAAAGTTGCACTCTTGCATACTTTATCATATTATTAACTTTGTTCCGTTGGGTCTTATACTTACGTAGAAGAAAAGGGGAACTATTTTGTTTTACCTGTTTATGGAGTCGATCTTTAATACGCATTGCTCTTCTTATAGATGAATTAAACCAATGTTTATCGTTTGGTCGTATAGTAATGATTTTAACGGGAATATACATTTTTACAAATTCAATACATTTATTTGTAAATTTAATAGACATTTCATCTATGTTTTCACTAGAAAGTAAGAAACCCTCCCAGTCGAACAGACGAATTTCAGAATTAAGATTGATAAAATCTGCATGTTTATACAACCATACTTCTCGTTGATACTTAGCTTGTAAATTGTACGAAATTCGTAAAGAAGCAGAAGTGGCATCATGGCCACTTATATTTCTATCAATTTGTATAACATCCGAGAACGATATTTCACATTCATCTGAATAAATAATGGTTCATTAATTCAATTTCTAAGGTTAAAATTATACATAATTTCATTTAATCGATGGTTGGTCTCAATTAAGAGATCAACATTCAAGTCACCCGTGATCACCACACGAGAAGACGACTCTATAGCTTTTTCGACAGAATAATGAAAATTGTTCCAGAAGGGGTTTATAGCACTAGGTGACTTGTATACCACACATGTTAGAGTCATCTCTCAAAAGTCATGTGACCTCAAAGCGAGAATACCAACAGAGACAAGATGGGTGGACTAAGTAGGTGAAATCAGTTAATATCGAAACATTTTTTATTATAATGAGCTAGAAATGAATAATAATAAGTAAGTAAATATGAAAAACGATAGATAAATATGTAACGAAACGAGTTATCCACATGACTCCGCTCTCACAAAGCGTTTTGTTGTGAAAATTACTGTTGAAAGGTGCGACGTATTCTTGGTAGGAGTTCCGCAAATTTTTGATAGAGTGAAATCCGTAGCCCTATGGTCTGCCAAGAAAAAAAAATTAGTAATAAGACCATAAAGGACTACGGTTCCGCAGCTAATTTACTCTATGCAAAATCGAAATAAACTTTTAATAAAATTCTAATAAAAAAATCTCATTCTACGAAACTCCTGACAGGAAGAGCGGCGTACATTAGGTAAAATGAGCCATAACAAATCGGCTACAAAATTCATTCAAAATAAAAGAAAATAGCCTCACCGGACGCAATTACGAACGAAATAAAAAGTATGTCTCCCTAATTGTTCCTTCAAAACATGAATTAAAAAATGCTTTCATAAATAGATACCCCGCTAAATTACTCGTGTTTTGGGAGAAAATTATTCATGCGCAATTGTTGAATGTTGCAGACGACGGGTTTTCATATTTGTAAACAGAAAACGATCAACAATTGCACTTGGAATCTATCGCTAAAATTCATTGAGGTACGTATATTTTGTTATCTTATGCCTGTAATTGGAAAGAATATGATCTCCTGGTTCTATGCATATGTAGAACACATTGAAATTAAAACAAAAACAGTCAATATAATACAATTTCCTTACCTTGATCTATCCCAAAATGTCAAAATCCGTGATGTACCTTATTCATTGAAGAGTCCAAGGAATTCCGAATGCAAACTGGCACACATTTATGGTATGAATAAAGGAAAGGGTTTTATTTCATGTGTATTATATACAAATGGATATGTGAACGTAAATGAATAAATGCTCTTTCAATTTTAACAGTTGTCATTAAATAATTTACACTAGAAAGGTTATTATGATGTCGTTCGAAATTGTGTCCGGATCTAGGTCACAGAGTGACTAGAACGGGGTCATGAACATCTGTTTAAAACCCGTAACAATGCATTGAATAATATATGGGCTATGATTCAAAAGGAGTTTTGGTGTTTAATCTGAAATATGAACATGCAATCAGCTTCATCAATTTGGTCAAATTTATTATCAAATGTCAATATCATCGAAATTGTTCGTAATTGCGTCCGGTGAGGCTAATGTGTACGGATCATCGTATTATTGAAATTTTAGGACTTCGTCCTTCAAACAGGTTGCCTGTCTCATATTATAGTAGACTATGTACAGATTCGAGCTGTATTTCGAAATTTCTGGGATCATTTGACCTGAGACGAATATAAAAAATGGAATCTTGATTGGAATAATCAGTTCGCTGATATTTTTTTAAAAAGATTATTATTATTATTATTTTCAAAATGTTTATGGTATAGCTATATCAGTTATTTTGTCAAGTCTATGTACCATATAAATAATTTTTTTTAAATAGTTGTATTCAATACTTCAACGTAATTATAAACAGCACGCGATAAACTTGCTAAACTGAAAATACAAGTCGAGCGCACCTAGAATGTGTACGTCACATGTATATAAACACGTAAACACCACGTGATAAACACTAATAATTGACTATGCACATCACCAATAGATGCGAGACAGTTACCAAAATGTGAGACAATAATATAGTTAAAAAAAGACACGAGTTGTGTTCAGTGATTGGGATATATCAAATGACAAGTATATTCATTGGTGGAAATAATCGTATAAATAGATAAAATATTTATGTTATAAAGTGTCAAGAAATAGAACAAATACAATAACACATGGAATGTTAGTTTTACTTGTTGAAAGAAAGAGAGTGTTACTGGACTTCATTAGTGTCGGGATTAGGCAAGTTATCAGTTGTAATAGGACGCGATACTGGCGGACACTTTGTTAGAAGGTGCCGTATGTCATCAATACCTTTAATCATTTGGACAGAGTTACTGTTCAAACCAATAGCAAACAGTCGTCCATCCATTGACCAGCAAGCACTAATTTTACGGTTGGTACGTAAGTAGTTTAGTTCGTCCATGATTTTACGTCTGCGTGTAGTTAAATTTTCCGTAATGAACACTTTATTAGGGTTGTTTTTAAGTTTACTTTTTGAACTATACACGGCCTGGCGTTGCCGATAAGTGATAAACCGAGCTATCACTTGCACTTTACCACCTCTGACCTTGCCAATGGGGTGCGTACGACCAAGCTCATTAAGTGTGATCGGTACTTCCAGGTTGTTATTACATATATCTAGTACGATCTTGTCTGTGTTCATTTTGTGTACATTTCTTGGATCAGGACATGGCACATTGTGAAATCGAAGGCTTGTGCGCCTTGAATATTGTTCTTGATCATTAAGTCTAATGTCAAGATCATAATATTGGTTTTCCAATTCATTGATCCTCTCAGCTTGTCTTGTTATTGTAAATTCGTGGTCTACTAATTTTGTTAACGTGTTTGTCTATTGTTCCTTTCTGTTCTTGTATCATAGCCGCCTGATTATTGACAGTGTCTTGAAGTGGCTTAACTACTTCATTTAACAACCGCTCGTACTTTTCATTAATGTTGTCACACACTGATTCACATATTTTGGGCACAAGTTTGTTTATAAAAGAATCATCTTTTAAGATGCTACAAATTAGTTCTTTTATGTTAAATGTGACCCCTGGTTTTCTGGCGAGTATTTTGTCAACTTTGGAGTCGTCTCGGGTGGTTTGTTTTATGTATGATGGCATATCATCGGGGCTGCATGGATTTTTACGTTTACTATTAGTTGAAGCATTTGAGTCAGTGGAAGACTTGTTTACATTTACGTCCGCCATATTGGTCGACTTGATTGGTGTTCACTTTGAATAACAGCTTTTACAAATACATTATCTTAGTATCTTTTTTAAATTTGTTTGTCTATAATATTGCACTAATCATATTTAAAACAAATGCTCATATTTTCATCCTGTTAGTTACATATTTTCCTACAAAGATTCACATTTTTGTTACCAACTAAAAATTACATGGCTATCTGCTGACGCATGCTCATCCAATAATTCTTTATCTTAGATGATGATTTGTAACACGATTTTGGAGTTTTATTTATCAAATGATAAATATAATACGGAATGACTGATAAAGATACTTCATTGATATCATGGTCTGGAACAGAGTCAATGCCAGAGGCTTTAAGTAGATTCCTGATGTCATCATGGTTTCCTATGAATGTGTCTGCTAGTTTTGCTAATTTTTGCGTAGACACGACCGTCCATTGTCCAGTAAGTTTTGATGTTTTGATTGTACCTTCGATCAGCCGTTCTTTTTTGGTCAAGATTTTTGTAATGGAGATTTTGTCGGCACTATTTTTAAGATTTTGTTTAGTTGTACACTTCCGTGACACCTGTAGGATATGAATCTACCAATGACTTGCGATTTTGCGTTGTGAACTTTACCACTAATATGAGACCGGCTAATGTCATTGCTGCTGATGCATAAGAAAAGTTTGAAGATAACAAAGGGGTAATCGAAAGCCGTAAAATCAAAGAAGGACAGACAATACAATAACCAAAACGAAAAGAGACAACAGGATAAACAATGATGTACAAAAAACTACACAGAAAACTAGAAATCGTGCAACACGTACCCCGTCGTGTTACTCTTTCTACAAGTCCGATGTTTAGTCATGAATGAGGTAATGATCGGATTGTAATTACGACTAACGGAACATATCATTTGTGTTAACTAATACAAATGTATTTACTATAAAGTCATCTGTATTAACGGGGTCAATAATATGACCTCTCACGATCAGTTGATATCCAGTAGATAGTATCAGACATTCTAAGGATGATATACTCGAATGGATTAATTCTGGAGCCGTCATGAACGTGATCGTATGGTAGTTGGATTTACTATTACCTTTGTAATCAGTGCCTATCACCACTAAAGGTGTGAGTTCGAACCTCGTTCATGTCGAGATGCATTTGCGACAGGTCGGTGGTTTTCTCCGGGTACTCAGGTTTCCTCCACTAATAAAACTGACCGCCACGATAGAGCTGAAATATTGTTGAAAGTGGCGTTAAACACCATAAACCTAAAACCTAAACCGTATGACCGACAAGCTTCGTGACAATATCGCCCAGTAAAATAAACCTTGGACCATGGTGACTACTCCTCAGTTAACCATACAGTTAATAATACCTTTCGTATCAATCGGGGTACAATAATCGAGAGAGGGAGTACTATGTACTATACATGTATCGACGATAATACCCGTTGAAAGTACATATAGCTTATTGATCACATTGGTGCATTTACCTCTTGTATGAATGAAATAAGGATGGTAGAAGTGGAATTCCCACCGTCCACTATCACAGGCCACACACAATAAGTGGACATTGCCAAGAGAGCAATGAGCAATGCCTCAGTTATATCATGGCGAAAACAAGCTACACTTCTAATAAGATGATGATGAGGTTCACTTGGTACTAAACAAACATACTTAGTTAGATTTTTATAGTGGTAGTAGACATATCACTCCACTCTGACACATTATCCTGATTCAGCGCCAACCATTCTTTGTTTTTACTCCTCACGGCTGTGTGCTAAATGGAGAAGCAGCAAATACAAATTTTAAGGTCTTTTGTTTGATCTGACCTGGGATTGAACCTATGATCTACCGCACTTGAGGCGAGCATCGTAACCTTCACACTACAGATTCGATTGGGTAAAATACAACGCCATGAAACTGACTATGAAATCAAAACCAATGTTTTGATCACCACATACTAATGAAAACTTTGCATTTTCTGATTGTAATTGGTTGTATGGACATGGTTGTAACTTGCATCTGTTTGAATTTTAATAAAGGACTTAATTTTAGCATAAAATATTCTATGTGAACATTAAAATATGAAATCAAAACGCAGATCAGCCCCACGTATTGTCTGTCAGTAACTTGTCAGTCATTCCCATCAACTTGGCAAGCCCTGAAAATACAACAAATAGTATGTAACCACATAAAGCGTGTCACAATAACTTTATCATATATATATATGTTTAAATCAGAAAAGGTTATTTCTAGAGAATCTTATTTTGAAAAATGTTGGTGTTTATTTCTTTTTCCTACGATTTTCAGGGGCCGTCGTGACCGTGATCGTATGGTAGATGGATTTACAACTACCTATGCCATCAGGGCCTATCACCACTGATGTTGTGAGTTCGAATCTTGATCAGGGCGAAGTGCACAACATTATGTGATAAAGATTGTCAGTGACTTGCGAAAGATCGGTGGTTTTCTCTGGGTTCTCCAGTTTCCTCCACCAATAAAAGTGACCGCCACGATATAAATGAAATATTGTTGAAAGTGGCGTTCAAACAATCAAACAAACAAACCTATGTTTTTCAAGACGCTGCTATATTTTTGTAGACTCTATATTGTAGCATACGCCTATTTACTGGATATGACGACAATAACAAGTTTATTTTCCATGAGACACCAAATAATTCCCGACGCGAAGCGGAGTGTAATAGACGGAACCGAGGCGGGATAACAAATGCTAACATCCAAATACCCAGTAGATAAGTCTTTTTGTTTCAGAGTAGGAAACCTATGGTAATTATAAAAACACAAAGTGTACTCCTGAAAGTAATATTAAGTAGGAAACCTATGGTAATTATAAAAACACAAAGTGTACTCCTGGAAGTAATATTAAGTAGGAAACCTATGGTAATTATAAAAACACAAAGTGTACTCCTGGAAGTAATATTAAGTAGGAAACCTATGGTAATTATAAAAACACAAAGTGTACTCCTGGAAGTAATATTAAGTAGGAAACCTATGGTAATTATAAAAACGCAAAGTGTACCCCTGGCAGTAATATTAAGTAGGAAACCTATGGTAATTATAAAAACGCAAAGTGTACCCCTGGAAGTAATATTAAGTAGGAAACCTATGGTAATTATAAAAACACAAAGTGTACTCCTGGAAGTAATATTAAGTAGGAAACCTATGGTAATTATAAAAACACAAAGTGTACTCCTGGAAGTAATATTAAGTAGGAAACCTATGGTAATTATAAAAACACAAAGTGTACTCCTGGAAGTAATATTAAGTAGGAAACCTATGGTAATTATAAAAACACAAAGTGTACTCCTGGAAGTAATATTAAGTAGGAAACCTATGGTAATTATAAAAACACAAAGTGTACTCCTGGAAGTAATATTAAGTAGGAAACCTATGGTAATTATAAAAACACAAAGTGTACTCCTGGAAGTAATATTAAGTAGGAAACCTATGGTAATTATAAAAACACAAAGTGTACTCCTGGCAGTAATATTAAGTAGAAAACCTATGGTAATTATAAAAACACAAAGTGTACTCCTGGAAGTAATATTAAGTAGGAAACCTATGGTAATTATAAAAACACAAAGTGTACTCCTGGAAGTAATATTAAGTAGGAAACCTATGGTAATTATAAAAACACAAAGTGTACTCCTGGAAGTAATATTAAGTAGGAAACCTATGGTAATTATAAAAACACAAAGTGTACTCCTGGAAGCAATATTAAGTAGGAAACCTATGGTAATTATAAAAACACAAAGTGTACTCCTGGAAGCAATATTAAGTAGGAAACCTATGGTAATTATAAAAACACAAAGTGTACTCCTGGAAGCAATATTAAGTAGGAAACCTATGGTAATTATAAAAACACAAAGTGTACTCCTGGAAGCAATATTAAGTAGGAAACCTATGGTAATTATTAAAACACAAAGTGTACTCCTGGAAGTAATATTAAGTAGGAAACCTATGGTAATTATAAAAACACAAAGTGTACTCCTGGAAGTAATATTAAGTAGGAAACCTATGGTAATTATAAAAACACAAAGTGTACTCCTGGAAGTAATATTAAGTAGGAAACCTATGGTAATTATAAAAACACAAAGTGTACTCCTGGAAGTAATATTAAGTAGGAAACCTATGGTAATTATAAAAACACAAAGTGTACTCCTGGAAGTAATATTAAGTAGGAAACCTATGGTAATTATAAAAACACAAAGTGTACTCCTGGAAGTAATATTAAGTAGGAAACCTATGGTAATTATAAAAACACAAAGTGTACTCCTGGAAGTAATATTAAGTAGGAAACCTATGGTAATTATAAAAACACAAAGTGTACTCCTGGAAGTAATATTAAGAAGGAAACCTATGGTAATTATAAAAACACAAAGTGTACTCCTGGAAGTAATATTAAGTAGGAAACCTATGGTAATTATAAAAACACAAAGTGTACTCCTGGAAGTAATATTAAGTAGGAAACCTATGGTAATTATAAAAACACAAAGTGTACTCCTGGAAGTAATATTAAGTAGGAAACCTATGGTAATTATAAAAACACAAAGTGTACTCCTGGAAGTAATATTAAGTAGGAAACCTATGGTAATTATAAAAACACAAAGTGTATTCCTGGAAGTAATATTAAGTAGGAAACCTATGGTAATTATAAAAACACAAAGTGTACTCCTGGAAGCAATATTAAGTAGGAAACCTATGGTAATTATAAAAACACAAAGTGTACTCCTGGAAGTAATATTAAGTAGGAAACCTATGGTAATTATAAAAACACAAAGTGTACTCCTGGAAGTAATATTAAGTAGGAAACCTATGGTAATTATAAAAACACAAAGTGTACTCCTGGAAGTAATATTAAGTAGGAAACCTATGGTAATTATAAAAACACAAAGTGTACTCCTGGAAGCAATATTAAGTAGGAAACCTATGGTAATTATAAAAACACAAAGTGTACTCCTGGAAGTAATATTAAGTAGGAAACCTATGGTAATTATAAAAACACAAAGTGTACTCCTGGAAGTAATATTAAGTAGGAAACCTATGGTAATTATAAAAACACAAAGTGTACTCCTGGAAGTAATATTAAGTAGGAAACCTATGGTAATTATAAAAACACAAAGTGTACTCCTGGAAGCAATATTAAGTAGGAAACCTATGGTAATTATAAAAACACAAAGTGTACTCCTGGAAGTAATATTAAGTAGGAAACCTATGGTAATTATAAAAACACAAAGTGTACTCCTGGAAGTAATATTAAGTAGAAAACCTATCGTAATTATAAAAACACAAAGTGTACTCCTGGAAGTAATATTAAGTAGGAAACCTATGGTGATTATAAAAACACAAAGTGTACTCCTGGAAGTAATATTAAGTATGAAACCTATGGTGATTATAAAAACACAAAGTGTACTCCTGGAAGTAATATTAAGTAGGAAACCTATGGTAATTATAAAAACACAAAGTGTACTCCTGGAAGTAATATTAAGTAGGAAACCTATGGTAATTATAAAAACACAAAGTGTACTCCTGGAAGTAATATTAAGTAGAAAACCTATGGTAATTATAAAAACACAAAGTGTACTCCTGGAAGTAATATTAAGTAGGAAACCTATGGTGATTATAAAAACACAAAGTGTACTCCTGGAAGTAATATTAAGTAGGAAACCTATGGTGATTATAAAAACACAAAGTGTACTCCTGGAAGTAATATTAAGTAGGAAACCTATGGTAATTATAAAAACACAAAGTGTACTCCTGGAAGAAATATTAAGTAGGAAACCTATGGTAATTATAAAAACACAAAGTGTACTCCTGGAAGTAATATTAAGTAGGAAACCTATGGTAATTATAAAAACACAAAGTGTACTCCTGGAAGTAATATTAAGTAGGAAACCTATGGTAATTATAAAAACACAAAGTGTACTCTTGGAAGTAATATTAAGTAGGAAACCTATGGTAATTATAAAAACACAAAGTGTACTCCTGGAAGTAATATTAAGTAGGAAACCTATGGTAATTATAAAAACACAAAGTGTACTCCTGGAAGTAATATTAAGTAGGAAACCTATGGTAATTATAAAAACACAAAGTGTACTCCTGGAAGTAATATTAAGTAGGAAACCTATGGTAATTATAAAAACACAAAGTGTACTCCTGGAAGTAATATTAAGTAGGAAACCTATGGTAATTATAAAAACACAAAGTGTACTCCTGGAAGTGATATTAAGTAGGAAACCTATGGTAATTATAAAAACACAAAGTGTACTCCTGGAAGTAATATTAAGTAGGAAACCTATGGTAATTATAAAAACACAAAGTGTACTCCTGGAAGTAATATTAAGTAGGAAACCTATGGTAATTATAAAAACACAAAGTGTACTCCTGGAAGTAATATTAAGTAGGAAACCTATGGTAATTATAAAAACACAAAGTGTACTCTTGGAAGTAATATTAAGTAGGAAACCTATGGTAATTATAAAAACACAAAGTGTACTCCTGGAAGTAATATTAAGTAGGAAACCTTTGGTAATTATAAAAACACAAAGTGTACTCCTGGAAGTGATATTAAGTAGGAAACCTATGGTAATTATAAAAACACAAAGTGTACTCCTGGAAGTAATATTAAGTAGGAAACCTATGGTAATTATAAAAACACAAAGTGTACTCCTGGAAGTAATATTAAGTAGGAAACCTATGGTAATTATAAAAACACAAAGTGTACTCCTGGAAGTAATATTAAGTAGGAAACCTATGGTAATTATAAAAACACAAAGTGTACTCCTGGAAGTAATATTAAGTAGGAAACCTATGGTAATTATAAAAACACAAAGTGTACTCCTGGAAGTGATGTTAAGTAGGAAACCTATGGTAATTATAAAAACACAAAGTGTACTCCTGGAAGTGATATTAAGTAGGAAACCTATGGTAATTATAAAAACACAAAGTGTACTCCTGGAAGTGATATTAAGTAGGAAACCTATGGTAATTATAAAAACACAAAGTGTACTCCTGGAAGTAATATTAAGTAGGAAACCTATGGTAATTATAAAAACACAAAGTGTACTCCTGGAAGTAATATTAAGTAGGAAACCTATGGTAATTATAAAAACACAAAGTGTACTCCTGGAAGTAATATTAAGTAGGAAACCTTTGGTAATTATAAAAACACAAAGTGTACTCCTGGAAGTAATATTAAGTAGGAAACCTATGGTAATTATAAAAACACAAAGTGTACTCCTGGAAGTAATATTAAGTAGGAAACCTATGGTAATTATAAAAACACAAAGTGTACTCCTGGAAGTGATATTAAGTAGGAAACCTATGGTAATTATAAAAACACAAAGTGTACTCCTGGAAGTAATATTAAGTAGGAAACCTATGGTAATTATAAAAACACAAAGTGTACTCCTGGAAGTAATATTAAGTAGGAAACCTATGTTAATTATAAAAACACAAAGTGTACTCCTGGAAGTGATATTAAGTAGGAAACCTATGGTAATTATAAAAACACAAAGTGTACTCCTGGAAGTAATATTAAGTAGGAAACCTATGGTAATTATAAAAACACAAAGTGTACTCCTGGAAGTAATATTAAGTAGGAAACCTATGGTAATTATAAAAACACAAAGTGTACTCCTGGAAGTAATATTAAGTAGGAAACCTATGGTAATTATAAAAACACAAAGTGTACTCTTGGAAGTAATATTAAGTAGGAAACCTATGGTAATTATAAAAACACAAAGTGTACTCCTGGAAGTAATATTAAGTAGGAAACCTTTGGTAATTATAAAAACACAAAGTGTACTCCTGGAAGTGATATTAAGTAGGAAACCTATGGTAATTATAAAAACACAAAGTGTACTCCTGGAAGTAATATTAAGTAGGAAACCTATGGTAATTATAAAAACACAAAGTGTACTCCTGGAAGTAATATTAAGTAGGAAACCTATGGTAATTATAAAAACACAAAGTGTACTCCTGGAAGTAATATTAAGTAGGAAACCTATGGTAATTATAAAAACACAAAGTGTACTCCTGGAAGTAATATTAAGTAGGAAACCTATGGTAATTATAAAAACACAAAGTGTACTCCTGGAAGTGATGTTAAGTAGGAAACCTATGGTAATTATAAAAACACAAAGTGTACTCCTGGAAGTGATATTAAGTAGGAAACCTATGGTAATTATAAAAACACAAAGTGTACTCCTGGAAGTGATATTAAGTAGGAAACCTATGGTAATTATAAAAACACAAAGTGTACTCCTGGAAGTAATATTAAGTAGGAAACCTATGGTAATTATAAAAACACAAAGTGTACTCCTGGAAGTAATATTAAGTAGGAAACCTATGGTAATTATAAAAACACAAAGTGTACTCCTGGAAGTAATATTAAGTAGGAAACCTATGGTAATTATAAAAACACAAAGTGTACTCCTGAAAGTAATATTAAGTAAGAAACCTATGGTAATTATAAAAACACAAAGTGTACTCCTGGAAGTAGTATTAAGTAGGAAACCTATGGTAATTATAAAAACACAAAGTGTACTCCTGGAAGTAATATTAAGTGGGAAACCTATGGTAATTATAAAAACACAAAGTGTACTCCTGGAAGTAATATTAAGTAGGAAACCTATGGTAATTATAAAAACACAAAGTGTACTCCTGGAAGTAATATTAAGTAGGAAACCTATGGTAATTATAAAAACACAAAGTGTACTCTTGGAAGTAATATTAAGAAGGAAACCTATGGTAATTATAAAAACACAAAGTGTACTCCTGGAAGCAATATTAAGTAGGAAACCTATGGTAATTATAAAAACACAAAGTGTACTCCTGGAAGTAATATTAAGTAGGAAACCTATGGTAATTATAAAAACACAAAGTGTACTCCTGGAAGTAATATTAAGTAGGAAACCTATGGTAATTATAAAAACACAAAGTGTACTCCTGGAAGTAATATTAAGTAGGAAACCTATGGTAATTATAAAAACACAAAGTGTACTCCTGGAAGTAATATTAAGTAGGAAACCTATGGTAATTATAAAAACACAAAGTGTACTCCTGGAAGTAATATTAAGTAGGAAATCTATGGTAATTATAAAAACACAAAGTGTACTCATGGAAGTAATATTAAGTAGGAAACCTATGGTAATTATAAAAACACAAAGTGTACTCCTGGAAGTAATATTAAGTAGGAAACCTATGATAATTATAAAGACACAAAGTGTACTCCTGGAAGTAATATTAAGTAGGAAACCTATGGTAATTATAAAAACACAAAGTGTACTCCTGAAAGTAGTATTAAGGAAAAAGATCAACAATAAACATGTTTTCATACTCACAAAACATTCACATAATTTGATTTTTATGTGACAATATAGTTGTTTTATCTGTATTTAATGTTACATAAGAAACATATACTGAGTTATAATAATGATGTTTTTTGTTATGATGCGACCAGTTATGTTTTATAGACAATTAAATTATGTTCTTCATTAAGATAAAAAAAAAAGATTACTGTACTGTCTGGCAAGCTGATATCCAAATACATGTGTTGGTTTTCATTTGTAAATACTTCATGTTTGTCTGAACTAGTGAACATAATAACACTTTACCGCAGTATTATGAAGTCTGGAAACCTATTTACTACATGTATTTCTTGTTTAAGATCTTTTTGTGTTTTTTTATATTTAACGTTGCTATGTTTAAATTAAGTGAATAGTTTGAAAATTGTCAGGAATGTAAATAATACATACTATGATTGATAAGTAAACGAAGAGATAAAAATACAATTTACACCCCCTCCCCTCATTTTACCCCCAAAAGTGACGTGTTCTAATATATAGTAAACCGACCACCTACCTTTGCCGTTATTGATTTCACTGTTTCGTCTCCTGGGGATAGGATTACTCTCTAACCCTTCTCCTACTATGATAGGGTTCACAGCTCCTTTCATCCCTATTGTATTTAGAATATTCACACCAGAATTAGGTGTCCGCAGATTGAAAGCAACATCTATGTCCGTGTCCTCGGGTCCACCGGATTCATGACTACCTCCACCACCCCCTGTCGTAATCATTTTTTGTTTTTCCTTTTCGCCGCCCCCACCTCCTCCACCACCACCTCCGCCACCTCCTCCTCCTCCTCCTCCCCCACCGCCGCCACCACCTCCCCCACCTCCTACTTCAATAATCTTAGAATCAGATGTAGCCGATTCCGTTGTGGCAAGACCATAGATTAACAAACATAGAACCAGACACTTCCCAGTCATGCTTTCTGAAATTATTGAATAAAACTTTCAGGATACATAGTGAGTCAGTGTATATAGCTTAACTCAAGTGAGTAGCTTTTGAGCTGTATTATGGCAAAGTTATATTGTGAATTCCATATATATGATGTCTGTTTATAGTGGATCAATTGATGAACTTCGATTTTTTTTATAATAAAGGTTTACTCACAACAACTGGGTCAAACAACCAAGACATTAATCTGACTCCCATCCTGGAAAGGTCTTGTTAACTCTTACACAAGTAGCAAATACAATAATAACATACAACATTGATTTTATCTGAACGGAATTCACACCGGATATCCGGTACGCTAGAAATTTCAACATGGTTTGTGTTAATCATAGCTGTTCCTTAACACCACATCCCCAGTTTTTAGTACTTGTATGGAATTGGTAATACCTCTCCACATGTTTAATGTCTATGATGTTTATTTTTACAGTTTTTTATGTTTTTGTATGTACATGTAACGGCCTATTTCATACTTTTTTCTTTTATCCTATAATATTCTATATTAGTTTCAGGAGTTCTATTGATATCGGTTGAATCAATGCCCGTTGTTGCAAGTTGCTTTAAATTATCAATTAATCTTACACATACATTTGTTTGATCTTGATGAAAACCTCGATGAACGTTTCTGCTTTGAATTAGAACATATGACAGTATTTGTCAGATTACATAAACCGTATTCAATATTTGTTTTTATATCCTGGCGCATCCATTTGTATCGCTGAACTACCTGTACCACCTTGTACTTACATTTGTATCGCTGAACTACCTGTACCACCTTGTACTTACATTTGTATCGCTGAACTACATGCCTGTACCACCTTGTACTTACATTTGTATCGCTGAACTACATGCCTGTACCACCTTGTACTTACTTTGACTTATTTAGTTATAGTCAACATTGAAGGCTGTACAGTAACTGTCAGATGAAGGACGGGAATAAACATTAGAAGTTTCTTTCTTTTGATTTTCCACGAAGTTACATAGACACCATTTCGTGTTAATTGAGAACCTAATGTTGTAAGCTTGATGTATCATGTGTAGTTTGGAGACAGATTAAATTATAAGTTATATAAAAAAAACTGTACTGGAAATCAGAAAAACGTGTACAAATCAGTAATTTGATGTCATTATGGTGTGAAGTTTTCCGGTTTATTTCTATTTAATGATAAGAACACACGTGTTTTTAATTATCATTAGTCTATTATTACAGAATATACAATTTGTTAGATCTTGAGACATCTAATGATCAAAGTCATCCAAAATAAATAATGATTTGGTCACCACCCAAGGGGAGTACCAATTAACATATATGTACTATATTATACCAAACTATATATTTCGAAGTCAAATTGATAAACACTATTATATGTAAGAAAAAGTCAATGATGTATCCCTGCTTACCTTTTTCTTAGATCACGTCTTTCCTTGATAATTTTGTGGAGAAAGGAAGTTGTTATTCTTACAATAACTTATATAGCAAGAAAAAGTTATGTTTAGAATGTTTTCAATGACAAGAAACATGCTATTATTTTACACGCTAGTTTATTTGAATTAATTTAATTACAAATATTAAATAGCCGTCCTTGTTTTTAGATGTTTTACCTGTAATTTGGAATTCGTGATTAATTGAAGATGTAATTGGAGATAAACGTAATGTTTACACTTTAAATTATTTAACATTTTCTAAATCATCACATTTCCCTTTTCAATAAGGTGCATATCCTGTTTCATGTATTTTATTTATGATTTGGTGTTACGCAAGTATATTTTGTACTTAAAAGACAGTAACTATGAATAGATAAAAACAATGGTCGCTAATGATTTTGCTGGTATTGCATCCTTAAAGAAAAGTACCTGTAGATTGCTTACGTCACGATGATAATATAATGTACCGTAGAAAAAACGCCGTTTATAACATGCTGATGAAATTAAAAAGTACCCTTACGTAGCTCAAAATCTAAATTGATACTAAACTTAAGGTTCACTGGAGCCTGTATCGCTCACCTGGTAATCAATTATCAATTTATTATTCAACGACCTTTTATATACAATGTAGGTTCAATAAGAAGTTTCTAGGGGATATTCTCATTGGTTTTCCTTCTGTGTAAAGTAATCTTTAAGGTTTGATCAACATAAAACAAAATTAAAACGTTGTCGAGGACTATGTTAAACTGTTTGTACTACCCCTTTCAAAACTACCAGCCTTGGGACAAGTTTCTCGTGTTTGGAAAATACCTTTCAAATCCGAATTGATACAAACTTTCGGCAATCTTCTAGGATATTGCTCTTCACAAACTTTTCAAACCTGTTGGTATTATAACAGATGACACAGATAAGCGTTCTTCATGAAACTTTCTTTTTTCAATAAAGTTCTTGATGTCATTAACCTAGTGACAGTCAATATCCTTCACTAGAATTCATTCAAATCTAAACTTCCTCTCTATTTAAATATCTGTCTTCCTGTAATCTCGTATACCTATACTTCACATATCGGTATTACAGCCAAGATCTTCAACTAAAATACGTGTTTGCAAGACCTTCAAGTCTAATCCTCCCGATTACACCTGACACTATGCAAGTTCTCCACTCATATATAATCCAACTGCTCACGTTATAACTGGGATCCGTATACGATTATACCAGACAACGGATAAAGCGCGAAAGAGAATACTCCGATACTCTTCTGAAGTTGTTATTATAGTTGCGAGATCTTTGATACAAATCAAAATAAAAAACAGTTATTGGATTAAGGAGTACATCGATCTTCAAAGACCCAATGTTGTAAAACTCTTACATGTACATCGATCTTCAAAGACCCAATGATGTAAAACTCTTACATGTACATCGATCTTCAAAGACCCAATGTTGTAAAACTCTTACATGTACATCGATCTTCAAAGACCCAATGTTGTAAAACTCTTACACGTACATCGATCTTCAAAGACCCAATGTTGTAAAACTCTTACATGTACATCGATCTTCAAAGACCCAATGTTGTAAAACTCTTACATGTACATCGATCTTCAAAGACCCAATGATGTAAAACTCTTACATGTACATCGATCTTCAAAGACCCAATGTTGTAAAACTCTTACATGTACATCGATCTTCAAAGACCCAATGTTGTAAAACTCTTACACGTACATCGATCTTCAAAGACCCAATGTTGTAAAACTCTTACATGTACATCGATCTTCAAAGACACAATGTTGTAAAACTCTTACATGTACATCGATCTTCAAAGACACAATGTTGTAAAACTCTTACATGTACATCGATCTTCAAAGACCCAATGTTGTAAAACTCTTACATGTACATCGATCTTCAAAGACCCAATGTTGTAAAACTCTTACATGTACATCGATCTTCAAAGACCCAATGTTGTAAAACTCTTACATGTACATCGATCTTCAAAGACCCAATGTTGTAAAACTCTTACATGTACATCGATCTTCAAAGACCCAATGTTGTAAAACTCTTACATGTACATCGATCTTCAAAGACCCAATGTTGTAAAACTCTTACACGTACATCGATCTTCAAAGACCCAATGTTGTAAAACTCTTACACGTACATCGATCTTCAAAGACCCAATGTTGTAAAACTCTTACACGTACATCGATCTTCAAAGACCCAATGTTGTAAAACTCTTACATGTACATCGATCTTCAAAGACCCAATGTTGTAAAACTCTTACATGTACATCGATCTTCAAAGACCCAATGTTGTAAAACTCTTACATGTACATCGATCTTCAAAGACCCAATGTTGTAAAACTCTTACATGTACATCGATCTTCAAAGACCCAATGTTGTAAAACTCTTACATGTACATCGATCTTCAAAGACCCAATGTTGTAAAACTCTTACATGTACATCGATCTTCAAAGACCCAATGTTGTAAAACTCTTACACGTACATCGATCTTCAAAGACCCAATGTTGTAAAACTCTTACACGTACATCGATCTTCAAAGACCCAATGTTGTAAAACTCTTACATGTACATCGATCTTCAAAGACCCAATGTTGTAAAACTCTTACATGTACATCGATCTTCAAAGACCCAATGTTGTAAAACTCTTACATGTACATCGATCTTCAAAGACCCAATGTTGTAAAACTCTTACATGTACATCGATCTTCAAAGACCCAATGTTGTAAAACTCTTACATGTACATCGATCTTCAAAGACCCAATGTTGTAAAACTCTTACATGTACATCGATCTTCAAAGACCCAATGTTGTAAAACTCTTACACGTACATCGATCTTCAAAGACCCAATGTTGTAAAACTCTTACACGTACATCGATCTTCAAAGACCCAATGTGGAAAACTCTTACATGTACATCGATCTTCAAAGACCCAATGTTGTAAAATTCTTACATGTACATCGATCTTCAAAGACACAATGTTGTAAAACTCTTACATGTACATCGATCTTCAAAGTCCCAATGTTGTAAAACTCTTACATGTACATCGATCTTCAAAGACCCAATGTTGTAAAACTCTTACGTGTACATCGATCTTCAAAGACCCAATGTTGTAAAACTCTTACATGTACATCGATCTTCAAAGACCCAATGTTGTAAAACTCTTACATGTACATCGATCTTCAAAGACCCAATGTTGTAAAACTCTTACATGTACATCGATCTTCAAAGACCCAATGTTGTAAAACTCTTACATGTGCATCGATCTTCAAAGACCCAATGTTGTAAAACTCTTACATGTACATCGATCTTCAAAGACCCAATGTTGTAAAACTCTTACATGTACATCGATCTTCAAAGACCCAATGTTGTAAAACTCTTACATGTACATCGATCTTCAAAGACCCAATCTTGTAAAACTCTTACACGTACATCGATCTTCAAAGACCCAATGTTGTAAAACTCTTACATGTACATCGATCTTCAAAGACCCAATGTTGTAAAACTCTTACATGTACATCGATCTTCAAAGACCCAATGTTGTAAAACTCTTACATGTACATCGATCTTCAAAGACCCAATGTTGTAAAACTCTTACATGTACATCGATCTTCAAAGACCCAATGTTGTAAAACTCTTACATGTACATCGATCTTCAAAGACCCAATGTTGTAAAACTCTTACATGTACATCGATCTTCAAAGACCCAATGTTGTAAAACTCTTACATGTACATCGATCTTCAAAGACCCAATGTTGTAAAACTCTTACACGTACATCGATCTTCAAAGACCCAATGTTGTAAAACTCTTACATGTGCATCGATCTTCAAAGACCCAATGTTGTAAAACTCTTACATGTACATCGATCTTCAAAGACCCAATGTTGTAAAACTCTTACATGTACATCGATCTTCAAAGACCCAATGTTGTAAAACTCTTACATGTACATCGATCTTCAAAGACCCAATCTTGTAAAACTCTTACACGTACATCGATCTTCAAAGACCCAATGTTGTAAAACTCTTACATGTACATCGATCTTCAAAGACCCAATGTTGTAAAACTCTTACATGTACATCGATCTTCAAAGACCCAATGTTGTAAAACTCTTACATGTACATCGATCTTCAAAGACCCAATGTTGTAAAACTCTTACATGTACATCGATCTTCAAAGACCCAATGTTGTAAAACTCTTACATGTACATCGATCTTCAAAGACCCAATGTTGTAAAACTCTTACATGTACATCGATCTTCAAAGACCCAATGTTGTAAAACTCTTACATGTACATCGATCTTCAAAGACCCAATGTTGTAAAACTCTTACACGTACATCGATCTTCAAAGACCCAATGTTGTAAAACTCTTACATGTACATCGATCTTCAAAGACCCAATGTGGAAAACTCTTACATGTACATCGATCTTCAAAGACCCAATGTTGTAAAACTCTTACATGTACATCGATCTTCAAAGACCCAATGTTGTAAAACTCTTACATGTACATCGATCTTCAAAGTCCCAATGTTGTAAAACTCTTACATGTACATCGATCTTCAAAGACCCAATGTTGTAAAACTCTTACATGTACATCGATCTTCAAAGACCCAATGTTGTAAAACTCTTACATGTACATCGATCTTCAAAGACCCAATGTTGTAAAACTCTTACATGTACATCGATCTTCAAAGACCCAATGTTGTAAAACTCTTACACGTACATCGATCTTCAAAGACCCAATGTTGTAAAACTCTTACACGTACATCGATCTTCAAAGACCCAATGTTGTAAAACTCTTACATGTACATCGATCTTCAAAGACCCAATGTTGTAAAACTCTTACATGTACATCGATCTTCAAAGACCCAAATGTTGTAAAACTCTTACATGTACATCGATCTTCAAAGACCCAATGTTGTAAAACTCTTACACGTACATCGATCTTCAAAGACCCAATGTTGTAAAACTCTTACACGTACATCGATCTTTAAAGACCCAATGTTGTAAAACTATTACATGTACATCGATCTTCAAAGACCCAATGTTGTAAAACTCTTACACGTACATCGATCTTCAAAGACCCAATGTTGTAAAACTCTTACATGTACATCGATCTTCAAAGACCCAATGTTGTAAAACTCTTACATGTACATCGATCTTCAAAGACCCAATGTTGTAAAACTCTTACATCTACATCGATCTTCAAAGACCCAAATGTTGTAAAACTCTTACATGTACATCGATCGTCAAAGACCCAATGTTGTAAAACTCTTACACGTACATCGATCTTCAAAGACCCAATGTGGAAAACTCTTACATGTACATCGATCTTCAAAGACCCAATGTTGTAAAATTCTTACATGTACATCGATCTTCAAAGACACAATGTTGTAAAACTCTTACATGTACATCGATCTTCAAAGTCCCAATGTTGTAAAACTCTTACATGTACATCGATCTTCAAAGACCCAATGTTGTAAAACTCTTACATGTACATCGATCTTCAAAGACCCAATGTTGTAAAACTCTTACATGTACATCGATCTTCAAAGACCCAATGTTGTAAAACTCTTACATGTACATCGATCTTCAAAGACCCAATGTTGTAAAACTCTTACATGTACATCGATCTTCAAAGACCCAATGTTGTAAAACTCTTACATGTGCATCGATCTTCAAAGACCCAATGTTGTAAAACTCTTACATGTACATCGATCTTCAAAGACCCAATGTTGTAAAACTCTTACATGTACATCGATCTTCAAAGATCCAATGTTGTAAAACTCTTACATGTACATCGATCTTCAAAGACCCAATGTTGTAAAACTCTTACATGTACATCGATCTTCAAAGACCTAATGTTGTAAAACTCTTACATGTACATCGATCTTCAAAGACCCAATGTTGTAAAACTCTTACATGTACATCGATCTTCAAAGACCCAATGTTGTAAAACTCTTACATGTACATCGATCTTCAAAGACCCAATCTTGTAAAACTCTTACACGTACATCGATCTTCAAAGACCCAATGTTGTAAAACTCTTACATGTACATCGATCTTCAAAGACCCAATGTTGTAAAACTCTTACATGTACATCGATCTTCAAAGACCCAATGTTGTAAAACTCTTACATGTACATCGATCTTCAAAGACCCAATGTTGTAAAACTCTTACATGTACATCGATCTTCAAAGACCCAATGTTGTAAAACTCTTACACGTACATCGATCTTCAAAGACCCAATGTTGTAAAGCTCTTACACGTACATCGATCTTCAAAGACCCAATGTGGAAAACTCTTACATGTACATCGATCTTCAAAGACCCAATGTTGTAAAATTCTTACATGTACATCGATCTTCAAAGACACAATGTTGTAAAACTCTTACATGTACATCGATCTTCAAAGTCCCAATGTTGTAAAACTCTTACATGTACATCGATCTTCAAAGACCCAATGTTGTAAAACTCTTACATGTACATCGATCTTCAAAGACCCAATGTTGTAAAACTCTTACATGTACATCGATCTTCAAAGACCCAATGTTGTAAAACTCTTACATGTACATCGATCTTCAAAGACCCAATGTTGTAAAACTCTTACATGTACATCGATCTTCAAAGACCCAATGTTGTAAAACTCTTACATGTGCATCGATCTTCAAAGACCCAATGTTGTAAAACTCTTACATGTACATCGATCTTCAAAGACCCAATGTTGTAAAACTCTTACATGTACATCGATCTTCAAAGATCCAATGTTGTAAAACTCTTACATGTACATCGATCTTCAAAGACCCAATGTTGTAAAACTCTTACATGTACATCGATCTTCAAAGACCTAATGTTGTAAAACTCTTACATGTACATCGATCTTCAAAGACCCAATGTTGTAAAACTCTTACATGTACATCGATCTTCAAAGACCCAATGTTGTAAAACTCTTACATGTACATCGATCTTCAAAGACCCAATCTTGTAAAACTCTTACACGTACATCGATCTTCAAAGACCCAATGTTGTAAAACTCTTACATGTACATCGATCTTCAAAGACCCAATGTTGTAAAACTCTTACATGTACATCGATCTTCAAAGACCCAATGTTGTAAAACTCTTACATGTACATCGATCTTCAAAGACCCAATGTTGTAAAACTCTTACATGTACATCGATCTTCAAAGACCCAATGTTGTAAAACTCTTACATGTACATCGATCTTCAAAGACCCAATGTTGTAAAACTCTTACATGTACATCGATCTTCAAAGACCCAATGTTGTAAAACTCTTACACGTACATCGATCTTCAAAGACCCAATGTTGTAAAACTCTTACATGTACATCGATCTTCAAAGACCCAATGTGGAAAACTCTTACATGTACATCGATCTTCAAAGACCCAATGTTGTAAAACTCTTACATGTACATCGATCTTCAAAGACCCAATGTTGTAAAACTCTTACATGTACATCGATCTTCAAAGTCCCAATGTTGTAAAACTCTTACATGTACATCGATCTTCAAAGACCCAATGTTGTAAAACTCTTACATGTACATCGATCTTCAAAGACCCAATGTTGTAAAACTCTTACATGTACATCGATCTTCAAAGACCCAATGTTGTAAAACTCTTACATGTACATCGATCTTCAAAGACCCAATGTTGTAAAACTCTTACATGTACATCGATCTTCAAAGACCCAATGTTGTAAAACTCTTACATGTGCATCGATCTTCAAAGACCCAATGTTGTAAAACTCTTACATGTACATCGATCTTCAAAGACCCAATGTTGTAAAACTCTTACATGTACATCGATCTTCAAAGTCCCAATGTTGTAAAACTCTTACATGTACATCGATCTTCAAAGACCCAATGTTGTAAAACTCTTACATGTACATCGATCTTCAAAGACCCAATGTTGTAAAACTCTTACATGTACATCGATCTTCAAAGACCCAATGTTGTAAAACTCTTACATGTACATCGATCTTCAAAGACCCAATGTTGTAAAACTCTTACATGTACATCGATCTTCAAAGACCCAATGTTGTAAAACTCTTACATGTACATCGATCTTCAAAGACCCAATGTTGTAAAACTCTTACACGTACATCGATCTTCAAAGACCCAATGTTGTAAAACTCTTACATGTACATCGATCTTCAAAGACCCAATGTGGAAAACTCTTACATGTACATCGATCTTCAAAGACCCAATGTTGTAAAACTCTTACATGTACATCGATCTTCAAAGACCCAATGTTGTAAAACTCTTACATGTACATCGATCTTCAAAGTCCCAATGTTGTAAAACTCTTACATGTACATCGATCTTCAAAGACCCAATGTTGTAAAACTCTTACATGTACATCGATCTTCAAAGACCCAATGTTGTAAAACTCTTACATGTACATCGATCTTCAAAGACCCAATGTTGTAAAACTCTTACATGTACATCGATCTTCAAAGACCCAATGTTGTAAAACTCTTACATGTGCATCGATCTTCAAAGACCCAATGTTGTAAAACTCTTACATGTACATCGATCTTCAAAGACCCAATGTTGTAAAACTCTTACATGTACATCGATCTTCAAAGTCCCAATGTTGTAAAACTCTTACATGTACATCGATCTTCAAAGACCCAATGTTGTAAAACTCTTACATGTACATCGATCTTCAAAGACCCAATGTTGTAAAACTCTTACATGTACATCGATCTTCAAAGACCCAATGTTGTAAAACTCTTACATGTACATCAATCTTCAAAGACCCAATGTTGTAAAACTCTTACATGTACATCGATCTTCAAAGACCCAATGTTGTAAAACTCTTACATGTACATCGATCTTCAAAGACCCAATGTTGTAAAACTCTTACATGTACATCCATCTTCAAAGACCCAATGTTGTAAAACTCTTACATGTACATCGATCTTCAAAGACCCAATGTTGTAAAACTCTTACATGTACATCGATCTTCAAAGACCCAATGTTGTAAAACTCTTACATGTACATCGATCTTCAAAGACCCAATGTTGTAAAACTCTTACATGTACATCGATCTTCAAAGACCCAATGTTGTAAAACTCTTACACGTACATCGATCTTCAAAGACCCAATGTTGTAAAACTCTTACACGTACATCGATCTTCAAAGACCCAATGTTGTAAAACTCTTACACGTACATCGATCTTCAAAGACCCAATGTTGTAAAACTCTTACACGTACATCGATCTTCAAAGACCCAATGTTGTAAAACTCTTACATGTACATCGATCTTCAAAGACCCAATGTTGTAAAACTCTTACATGTACATCGATCTTCAAAGACCCAATGTTGTAAAACTCTTACATGTACATCGATCTTCAAAGAGCCAATGTTGTAAAACTCTTACATGTACATCGATCTTCAAAGACCCAATGTTGTAAAACTCTTACATGTACATCGATCTTCAAAGACCCAATGTTGTAAAACTCTTACATGTACATCGATCTTCAAAGACCCAATGTTGTAAAACTCTTACATAATATCGTTTTGTGTGTAAATAACATTACATAGACTGGTTGATAAAGGAATTAGGAACTGAGAATTCACCCGGAAACCCTTCATATATTCACACGACCCTGCGACGAATGAAAGCCTGGACAATGATAAATGTTTCTCTTTCATATATCAACCAAAAATGAAGCACTAGACCTTACTTCACTCTACTGGATACCTATATGGCATACTTGTCCTTACAAATACCGATATATTGTTGGGTCTGCCAAATGCTCCACGAAACAGTTTTCCAAATTATTAACATCTATTCTATCAACGGTGAAAACCTTCTTCAAAGTTAAAGTGACACTAGCTACTCCAAGGGTGGTGTAAATCAGGTGTGGATTCTGAAAAATGTAACTTGTTGAACGAATACTTCTGTTCCATAACTGACCTACATAACGACGACATAATATTACCAGACTTTGACGACGGGGGTCTAAACATTGTATCTGATATTGTTGTTGTTACACAAGATACTAATATAATCTTATTACTTGATAACAATAAGAAAGCTGGTTCTTATCGTATTAGTAACAAGATGTTTAGAGAAGTAAAGTTTAAGATGGCTGGTCCACTATGATTTCTATTTAATTAAAGAAAAACATTCCAGCGCATAGGAAACTTGCATATATATATATATATACGTCTGAAAATTAAACCAAACAGTGTTAGAATTAGATTTTAGAGCTGTCAAATTTTTGTTCTTCCCTCAACCGGATTTGAACCCACACCATTGATACACTGCAGCACCATTCGCTTAGCCTTACGTCCAGCGCCCTAGACCACTCGACTACATCCACTCCCTAAAAAAGGAGCTTCAATAGTCGTAGTGTTACCTTGTCTCGTAAGGAAAATCCAGGGATAGACATGTGTATAAGCGTGTGTAGATGGTACATATATACTTTAATATTATAATTTGACAGCAATCTAACTCAGCAATTTTTAATATATTGTATAGGATAATGAAGAATTCATTATACAGTCACAGGAAATAAAGTATATTATACAAACGTCTAGAAGCAAGTGACAACCATACAATATATCTGTCCCACTGGATCTCAAAGTTACTTTAAAGGATACTAGGTTAATACTAAATATTATATACGTCTGAAAATTAAACCAAACAGTGTTAGAATTAGATTTTAGAGCTGTCTATATATATATATACAACGTCTGAAAAACTAGTCAACGATCAATCTTATGGGGTGTTGGATCGTTACGGTATAACGATACTATACAAGTAAAACAATTATAAACGTCTAAAATGGTTTGTAAAACAACACAAAACAAAGTGATAAAGAATTAAACACTTCGTAGAATGACAAAATTTTCGTCCCACTGAGGGACTTTATCAATGTCTAATCAAATAAAATCTCGAAACAATATAGCGACTTTTCAAATTTCAAAAAAAAGTTTTTGACGGTCCATGTACGACACAAAAGAACCAGAAGATGCACATATGAAACTACATGCATAAAAGAATGGGAATCCTACATATAAATTAATAATGTCTCATTTTTATATTTATTTTTATTTCTAATTTAACATTTATTTAAATGTGTAGCCCTATTGTATATTTATATTATTGTTATTGTACTTTTATTAATTTATATGTAGGATTTCCATTCTTTTATGCATGTAGTTTCATATGTGCATCTTCTGGTTCTTTTGTGCCGTACATGGACCGTCAAAAACTTATTTTGGAAATTTGAAAAGTCGCTATATTGTTTCGAGATTTTATTTAATTAGACATTGATAAAGTCCCTCAGTGGGACGAAAATTTTGTCATTCTACGAAGTGTTTAATTCTTTATCACTTTGTTTTGTGTACTTGGTGTTGTTTTACAAACCATTTTAGACGTTTATATATATATATATATATATATATACGTCTGAAAATTAAACCAAACAGTGTTAGAATTAGATTTTAGAGCTGTCAAATTTTTGTTCTTCCCTCGACGGGATTTGAACCCACACCATTGTTACACTGCAGCACCATTCGCTTAGCCTTACGTCCAGCGCCCTAGACCACTCGACTACATCCACTCCCTAAAAAAGGAGCTTCAATAATCCTAGTGTTACCTTTTCTCGTAAGGTAAATCTAGGGAAAGACGTAAGACATGTGTATAAGCGTGTGTAGATGGTACATATATACTTAATATTATAATTTGACAGCAATCTAACTCAGCAATTTTTAATATATTGTATAGGATAATGAAGAATTCATTATACAGTCACAGTAAATAAAGTATATTATACAAACGTCTAGAAGCAAGTGACAACCATACAATATATCTGTCCCACTGGATCTGAAAGTTACTAAGGATACTAGGTTAATACTAAATATTATATACGTCTGAAAATTAAACCAAACAGTGTTAGAATTAGATTTTAGAGCTGTCAAATTTTTGTTCTTCCCTCGACGGGATTTGAACCCACACCATTGTTACACTGCATATATATATATATATAAACATTGTACCTGACTTATAAACATAAACATTGTACCTGAAGATCTGCAACAGCAGTGAAAACGTTAGTACAAGAATGTTGTGAAAAATCCGTTTTGTTCTTTTTTTAATAATTTCTTTTATATATATATATATATATCATGGCGTTACCAAATTTCGATAACGTAACAACTTGTTGGCTTATGTCACGCTTCCCGTAAATTTTTTGTATGAAATACTTTAATAAACTTAAATTACTAATATAGTTGTTTAACTGTACAAAAAAGAAGAAACATCCGATAAACAGTTTGACTGGTGTCAATCTTATGAAGTGTGTTGTTGTTTTTACCTGAAAGAAAATGGCGTATCCTAATTTCGATAGGGGAGATAATTTCAACTCATTCGGCCCTAAAAGAAAAGTCGTCCCCGATATATCGCGGCCCAAAAAATGTCGACACTAATCACCAAGTTCGAAGATACTGTGAAGTATATATTTTTTTCAAATATTTTTTTCTCTCAAAAATTGCAGACTGTTAAAAATGCAGAAAAATGAAATATGTTATGAAGCCTCAAGATGACCTTTGATTGTAGTTGATAAAAAAAATTCGAGATTCTTTTTAATGGAAAAAAATGTTTAATTAAAAAAAAAATATATACAGACATAAACTTATAAAAAAATCATAGATTTAATTAGTTTTTCATTGCTAGCACTTTATTCTCACTTCTGTAAGTTGCCATTCTTTAAAGACGTCTCTGAACGTCATTTGAACAATTTCATAATATGACACCTTTGGCTTTCCATACTTTTTATTTTTGGACAGGGATTCCACTATGTTCTATTTTTAGAATATATTAGCGTAGATGCAGACGGTCAAGACAGTAACAGTTCAGTGGATTCTAATTAAGTTTCCATGAGGAAAATCAACGTTTTTCGGTCAAATCAAAATGGTATTAGTGAAAACATAGTTTTTCTAGTCTAGGATGAATAAAATAAGTTATTCACTTCTCTAAAAGACATTTTCTAGATTTGTGTTTACTTGTGGTAGACGTCAACACTAGGTCGTTCTACACCGAAAAGTTCCGGGTGATGACATCATCAGTATTCGAATGCGACACTACAAATACTGACCTATCGAAGTTAGGTTCTTATCGAATTTCGGACACTACACAATATATATACGTCTGAAATGTTAGAATTAGATTTTTAGAGCTGTCAAATGTTTGTTCTTCCCTCGACGGGATTTGAACTCACACCATTGTTACACTGCAGCACCATTCGCTTAGCCTTACGTCCAGCGCCCTAGACCACTCGACCACATACACTCCCCATATATATATATTTACAATATCGTACATATTTTATTTGAAAATGCTTCTTTTGAAAATGACAAAAACTCTAAACTTTTCTTGCTCGTTCAAAAATATATTCTTAACTTTAAAGGATTTGCATAACACATTTACATTATGTATATACATTATGCATCAGACGATAGCGATCAAGTATATACCATATAACCGGTAATTTCTGCGGTTTTTGTTTAAAAAGATGACATTTAATTTTTGCGGATTTTTTTTCCTGCGGATTGAAAATCTCGGCGCCGAAATATTTTTTTTTTTGTATTACAGGAAGCAACAACTGAAGCGATGTTGCAAATAAACAACTGGTGCACATTACAGTGATCCTTAGAAGTAAAAACATATTTAGTTCTTTAGAAAGTTTTCAAACGTTACAACTTCTGAATACGCATTTGGTCAACTTCAAATTTGTCTTTAAGAAACTATTTGTTCACTGTTTTCGCGATCTATTTTGTTGACAGGAAAACGAAGTCAACAGATGGATTGATATCGGTATAAACTTTGATATATTTCGGATGTATATTTTTAATGTTGAATTTTCATACTTTATCATATAACCATTTTTTTTTAAAGAATTATGATTAGAAGCAATTGTATTCAATTCTTTTAGTATAATGTAAACATAAAAACTCGGGTTAACCGGAATTCTACTACCAGTACATTTCTATTTGATTGCTCTTTAGATGAATCCTGCGATCACGCAGTTTGATATTATTCAATCGAAGCTACTACAACAATTTAAAAAAAAAATCTAATGTTAATTTATGAAATAACAATTTTAAATATTGCTTTAATAAACTTTATTATGATTGTAAACATTTAATCAGGTGATTGTTTCAATTATATTGTCGGTGTCAGCTTGGTACAATCATATTTCTTGATCTGGAGTAATTGTAATTAACAGGTAAAAATCATCATGCCACAGCTAAATAACCTTTAATTGTTGTGTAAACATTTATATAGTACCAGGTTTTGTTTATCTGGATATACTAATTAAATATTTGACACTTACAGCGGAATCGGAGTTAGAGTTTGAAAACGTATTTTGTATGGGACATTAAACATTTATTTTACATAATATTCTGCGATTTTAATTTCTGCGGTTCGGAGTTGACCACAGAATACCGCAGAAATTAGATTGCCGCAGAAATGACCGGTTATACGGTATACTTTCCTGTAATTGTGTTTTATTATAAGTATACATAACTGACTACACCCCAGAGAAAATAGAACCTCGTTTCGGTTGTTATGCTTATCTTTATTTTTGTAATAATATTTGTTCATATTATCTGTTTGTAATATATTGCCACTGCTCATGTTCATGTGTACCGCAGAAAACTTCAGATGTTGACAACTCGTGTTATCCATTTATCTAATGTTAATTTTGACAATATAATACATTTAAAGTAAATACACATTTCTACTAAGAATGTTTCCATTGCTAAATAGTTTTATAGAAGGTGTTAACGTACGACGACGACAGACGAAAAGTTATGACAAAGGTCCACATGGCTCGTTGACCCACGTCAGCCAATAATTCAAAAGGGTGAGGCATAATTTAATCGGAAAGTAAAAGGCATATCGGTACACCAAAGTACTGCATGCGTCATCTTAGATTGTATTGATAGGTGTCGTTGTCATAATGATCACGGTAAAGTGTTCATTTCATCTAATGAAAACCTTGTGTTAACCACCTAAAAGGCGTGGGTTATACATTACGATGAAGACAGTTGCCAACATATTAACACGGTTTTAAGAGACTTCAATATTGATGTGATTTCTGCAGCAGTTATTGCTAATTTAATTAGCATGTGGACATCAATTGTCGCTAGAGTGTTTATATTTATTATTATTGTTGGCACACGAATATAATACAAAGCTTAATATTTTCCATTAATAATTTTGTCTCAATTGTCTATATGGCTTATGTTTGAGTACTACCACCATAGTTACTGAAGTAATTAAAACATATCTGGAATGTAGGCTAATTAGTACACAGACACTGAGTTATGACTCTATGCCTCTCTTTTGTCAGTTCTTCTTAATTCAAAACAGACTTGTCAGTGGTAACACGTTAGAAACAAAACCAGTGGTCAGTGTGAAAGTAAACATTTGATTTGATATAACAAACAAGTCGTGGGTTCAATACTGTAGTGTAACATCTTGGTCTTTTTTAAATTTGTTTTATTTAATGTTCTTGAAAACTTAGATGTCGTCGGAATGGACCAACAAACAACGGAAGGATATGAATTGGAGGCCTCGGCCAGTAGTAAACATCATACAGAAATGTTTCATAAAATGATAGTAAGTACTATTTAATATTTAAGTTTTACAAATTCTTCGTCAAAAATATACAGCATACCGTATAATTCTCCCCCTCTTAACTCCATACTGGTGTTGATCTTGACATGTATACTATCTTTTATTTGATTGCCTTTCTGTTTTTTGTTATACTAACATGTTAATAATAAAAACCATGTTATACACGACGTCGTGTGACAATACAGTCGTATTTCTTTAATTAACATTGGATACAATAGATCGCCATTTTTAATTTAAATAGGATTTGCACTTCATATTCGTTTAGAATCGACATGATATTGTATATCAATAAATTATTAAAATTGTCATTTACAGCCTTCTCTATGTGTAGCCGACTTGCTACATACAATTTGACTTACCCCTTTCAATTTTAAAGCGATATGTGATATAATATATGACAGAGAAGGCGATATTATAAAGCATATTTAAATCGGAAGTGTACTTTAATTTAATTCTGTACTTTTCAATATAAATACAATGGCTTTTTTTGTGATCAATACTAAAAAATATTAGAATAGTATTAAAATACATAAAATTCGTAAACATTACAATTTCATTCTTTGAGGATCGGCCCGGGTGGTTCAATGAGTTAGGTAGTTGGATTAACTAACAACTCATACAAGCCTATCACCAATACGGCGTGGGTTCGCGCCCGGCTTTGTAAATTACAAAAGGGTGCACTCGACTCGCAGCCGCAAGTGATAAAGTTTACCAGTTGCTTGCCCATGGTCGATGGTTCTCTCCAGGTACTCCGGCTTCTTCCACCACTAAAACTGGTTGCCATGGTATAGCTGAAATATTGCTGAAAGTGGCGTTAAACACCAAAATTCAAATCAAAATCATCTTTCTTTGTGCCTTCTCGATTCAAGGGTGCACGAGTCCGCAAAGAGTCTTGGTATCTTTCCGATCCAATTGTTCTTGTGTCCACGACATTCTTATCTCTAGTCGACTCATCAGGCCCTTTGGATTTTCCCGACTCAAGCGTTCATGTGTCCACAAAAAGTCGGGAAGTTTATTGAATTTTTATTTTTTTTGATAATAATCTGTTCGTCACTAAAAGACGGACATACGATTGACATGATAAAACATATAGAAACGTGCGACACTGTCGTTTGGGAATACAAAAAAAATATATACACAAATGATGACTTTTATTATGTTTTACTGCAAATTCTTAGGTATGCATCTTTCTGGAAATTACATGCACCCTTGATATATCATGATTTTATATTTCAAAGAAACGTTGTTTATAATTTTCATACATCTGTTGAACTATTTTTGATTACTGCTCATTGATATGATGTACTTCCGTTTTACATATCATTTGCAAACCACATCAGAAAACGCCTATAGACCAATATTTTCGGTCGATATTTCTCAGTATATCCTTGTCACAGAGAACCTATAACCTGCTCTTCCCATCAGAAATTAACGGAAATACTATAATTTGCCAAATATTTTTGAATTTGATCGAAGTTAACCATAAAGAGTATTTTTTTTTGTAGTTTAAAGTTTTCAAGTGCTGAAAGGAAATTTATAAATATACAATATACGTACATTGTCATTGTCAGAAAATATAAAATTTATCCATAAGAGCCTTTCACGGGCCTTTCTTGCAAAGAGTGCAAATTAATTTGATATTTGCTGAAAATTGCCTGAAAAGAGCAGAAACATTCGTCATTCTAATCGTTTTCAGTAGTTCCCCTGTGACGTCCGCGCTAATACTGTTACCGGTTTTTTTTATCGTAGCACTACACGAATCGGGCACAGAAAAGCTTTATTAGGTCCATGACTAAATAACACTGAAGTTTATTTGACCCCTTTATTAGTACTAAAAATTAGACAATTACAGGATGAAAAGCAATTCAAGTGCATAATTTGAAATATTTAAATATGTCGATCAGTATATCAGGCATCGCTAAGCGGAGCCAGTAAAACAGATATTTGCAACCGTCAATTCCACAAATGACACCTCCAACTCTTCAAATACAGTACTGTTATTCCTTTTCTGATGAAATTCTCCCAACGTGTACACACTTATAGTTTGAAAACATAGAACTAAATGACGAAATATATGCACTTTTCAAATTCCTTCCGCTAAAAAATAGTAATGTAGTTGTTTAAGGATCCGTCATCTTGAAAACGTGAAATGCTACCTGTCATATGTACAACAATGCACAAAAATAATTAAAATGCCTACCTTGAAAACTTATTTTAGTTAAATTCTATCTAAATTGAAGCGTACACGAAGCCAAATAACGTCTGATCTTTACATTTTAAACTGGAAGTCTTCACGTTGTTTATGTGCCAAAGTCGTTCAACAATATTTCCTGGAATTTTCATTTTTGTGATTTTTAGACCCAGGGATATGCAAGAATATATTTTTATATTCAGTATTGCATTAGAATGGATAGTAAACTCGATTTGCGACCATCAAATCTCCAATTGATGCCGTGAAATATTCAAATACAATACAGTTATCTCCTAAATAGGCCGTCAGCGTCAAATTCATAGTCGGAAATATCTGGGTAAGCCATATTGTTTACAAACAAGTGCATTCGGCGTAGGAATATAGCATTCCTTCAGGCCTGTCAACTGCAGATTTGACGGCTCTCGATAGCCAATGAAAATACGCGCTACATTATAATTGCATTAGAATCAGAAGTATATACCAGCAAGGATGAAAGTGACCATTTTATAAGTTATTGGAATAACACACAAAGGTGGTATACCATACAAATGAACCTGTTGCAATTAAACAAATGATGTTCTTCATAATATTTATTAGTTAATTGAACATATCAATTGATATAAATTGTTTCAAAATAATACTAACCGCATTGGTGGTGTAATGGTTAGCGTGCTAACCTCGAGTGCGGTAGATCGTGGGTTCGAGCCCTGGTCGGGTCAAACCAAAGATTATAAAATTGGTATTAGTTGCTTCTCCGATAAGCACGCAGCATTAAGGAGAAAGAGCAAAGACTGGTTGGTTCGGAATCAGAATAATTAGTCCGAGTGGAGCGACATGTCTACCCGTGGACGGTTGTTTCAGTGGGCTAGCACTATAAAAATCCAACTTATCGTGTTGGTCTAGTACAAGGCGGACCTCATCATTATCGCATTGAACATTAACTTGTTCTCGCCATGATATAGCTGAAACATTTCTGAATTGGCGTTAAACAACAATCACTCACTCACTCACTCACTCACTCAAAATAATACTTATATTGATATCTAGATTTTAATAATAATTATTCCCAAAATTAAGAGGCGTGATTGAAATCACAAAATTATTAGCAGATAAACAAACGACCTCAACGTTTTTGTTTCAAGGGAAAAACAAACTCAATAATATGAAAAAATATGTCCAGTGAGTGATGTATAACTTTAAATGAGCAAGTTGTCATCTATTTCACAGCCATCAGATATTACGTTTTTGTCTTTTATCGGATGATGACGATATGATCTGTATAGAGTCTAGATCAACACACGGAGCTTGAGTTTACTGGTGCTGGCTTATTGAAACAACAGTCCGCAGTTTGTCACTTAGCTCTAATCTGGCATATTACTTTAACATCAAGCACATCAGTATATGCTCGTTTTCCTCAATTCTGTGTGCGTAGAGGAATGGCAGGGATTGGCAGCAAATGTAAATTGCATACCATTGGTTTCAATCGAGAGTGGATCGAATCCATGATATTTCAACATCGAGCCGAGCACGTTAATAGTTATTCCATAGCGATGGTATATAAACAAATATGCCACACATGATTTTTAAATTATTTGTTATATCCAATGTAGATCAACATCTGTTGTTTATTCAAATGTCTTCATAATGACTTTATTGTGAAGACTAATGTTATGCTTACAACTAATTTAACGATACCACCAATGTAATGGAAACACCTAGCTTTATGGTAACACAATGTAACTAGTTTCATGATATTTATGGTTACACCTAGTTTTATACGAAACCTAGTTTTATACTAACACCTAGTTTTATACGAAACCTAATTTTAAACTAACAACTAGTTTTATATTAACACCTAGTTTTATACGAAACCTAGTTTTATACTAACACCTAGTTTTATACGAAACCTAGTTTTATACTAACACCTAGTTTTATATTAACACCTAGTTTTATACGAAACCTAGTTTTATACTAACAACTAGTTTTATACTAACACCTAGTTTTATATTAACACCTAGTTTTATACGAAACCTAGTTTTATACTAACACCTAGTTTTATACGAAACCTAGTTTTATACTAACACCTAGTTTTATATTAACACCTAGTTTTATACGAAACCTAGTTTTATACTAACACCTAGTTTTATATTAACACCTAGTTTATTGTAACACTTCGTTTTATGCTAACGTTTGAAGATGACGCATAGTTTTATCGTGACACATAAGTTAATGGTAACACCTATAGTTGTATGGCAATACCTTATTTATGGGAACACATTTTCTTTTAATGGAGGCACCTAGTTTTATATAAGTAAATAATATTATAGTAACATCTCGATTTGAAATGGTTACATCCGAGTTTATAGTAATATCAACTTTTATGTTGACAACTAGTTTGATGGTTACAAATATTTCAATTCGTATTGCAAAATTACCCCTTCACTGTATTTGAGCACAACCTTGAACATGTATCCCCAGTAAAAAATTTGCTTTTAGTTGGTGATTTCAAAAATTGAAATTAATTAACAAGTGTTCGTAGAACGGGTGATAATTAGAGCAAAAATGTCCATGTGGTATTGGCAAATACATGATTGATTGGTCATATATTGTCGTTTGATGGAACAATGGACGGAAATTTAGATTGCTATGGAAACAGGGTATAATAGAGGGATAACAAAATCTAGCAACAGGCCATCTAGGACCACTCTACCCAAACTGTTGTTAATTAAGAACTGCTGGATTTGTATCTAATGTATAAGGATCATATATGACATTTACAAAGGGCAAGTTAATTATTTTATTCTTCAACTAACGGATCACCCTTTCAGAGCGGTTGTACTCCGCAATGGTGAAAGTAGGTCCTATTCCCATTTCACACGGAAATACCCAGGAGAGCCAAATACATGTAACTGATATATTTAATTAACAAATAAAATTGAATTGTATTCTATTACCAATTTTATTACCATTAAATTGATTTTTCTGACTGTTCGAATTTTAAACCAGCATGTTGAAATGAATTTTATGAAATTTAATGTGATATATATAATCATTGATATGTATATGTTGTGTACATGTTATTATTTTGTACAAGTTATAACTTGTACAAAATATTTATACAAGTTATAACTTGTATAACACCATCATACAAGTTATAACTTGTCCAATTATTGCTATGCAAGTTATAACTTGTACAATTGTGATTGAAAATACATCATAACTTGTACAACTTTGTTGTGCATAGGCCTTTTTGCATTATTTGTGTTGGAAACATGACAGCTACATGTATGTCAACTGTATTGACAGTAGATATTCAATATCCAATATCTCATTTTATTTTTGGTTTTGTTTTAGGGTAATTACATATTTATTTGTATACCCAGTGTTGACGAAAGATCGGATCGCATTATAAATAGAAACTTTGAAATTTCTTGAGATTTAAATCAAATTTAATTAGACTAAATGAATTTTTCAAACATTTATTGTCAAGAAATACATATTTCATAGAGGCAATGAATGTCACTTGAAATTCATTTGTTGGCACATGACAAAGATGCATGACATCTGGAATTACACAATATATTTTTCCGTTTACACTTGCATTTCCCAGTTTTGCAGCCACTACTACAGCTGCAATGAATATGCCCTTGACCACCATACAAAGAAAGCAACTGTACGGTTTTTCTCACACTTATCTCTGTATTATCAGAAACATCTAAGATAGTTAATTCATGTCCATGAATTTTCTCAATTTGATTTCGACTCAAAAGTCCACTTATTACCCCAACTGTTGTACCAATTTTGTATCCATTTACAGTTTTGTCTACAATGATTCCTCTAATGTTTCTACACTCTATCGGACCACGATCTACCCTTGGAACAGGTATTATAATGTTATCATTAACTTTCAAGTCCAGTAATCTCCTTTTACTTGATGACATCATTTCTTCTGCTTGGATCTGTTGTCCAGATAGTGCTCTTTTCCTAGCACGTACAATTTTGTCGTAAATTACTGTTCTATCTGTTGATTATTGTACAATCTTAGTCCTTCTGACCAGTGGGTATTATTGTTCTCATGAGTCCAAGAAATAATCATACTTTTAATGTCAGCATTTGCCCGTTCTACCGATCCTTGGCTCTGAGGATGACGCGGTCTTCCGTGTACCAGTTTAAGCTCTGGCCAAAGAAGTTTTAACTCGGTGATGATATTTGCAATAAATTCCCTACCATTGTCACTTTGTAAGATGTGTGGGGCACCAAGAAGCAGAAAAATGTCAGTAAGTTGATACGCAACTTCAGCAGCTCTTTTCGACTTCAACGGACGCAATATACTAAACTTTGTTAAATGGTCCTGGTAATGCATTACCCACTTAAAGTCACCATCCGGACACGATTGATAGTCTACAAGATCTACTTGTCCACGACTATTAAAGTCTGAAGAAGTTATTGGACGAACTATTAACTTGCTAGTTTCCGAGCGGTTTTTTTTCAAGATACATTGTTCAAATTGAATTAAGAGTTTGATGACTTCTCTGCTGATGTTGGCAAATTGTTTCTTTAATTCCTTATAGGTTTTATGAATCCCGCCATGTCCTATTCCAGAATGAGCTGTTTTGATCAAACGGTAAAGCTCTTTGGTAGTACAGTAATAGATTACGTCCGTCCCTTTACGAACAAGCTTTTCAATTCCTGCTATCTCCAAAACATCATACTTTTTTGTCAAATATCTCTGAAGTTGTGTCTTTTTGGTTACTGATTTTGCTTCCTTTACACTATAAATTGTCTCATTATATCTTTCACGTGTAAATATAATATTATTTGTAGACTTGTTGTCATCCAATAGTTTTATAACTTCATCATGAAATTTGGTTTCAACAGTATTTGCCATCTTTACACTTCAAAATAATTCAAAAGACTGAACAACAATGTTTACAATATATTAACTCCTTAAAAATACTCACCATAGTAGTAATTAAATAATATAAGGTAATCTTAGGCCAATGAATGTTATCATATGGGTTAATTACTCATATAGGCCACTGTAAATAAAACTGTACATGTTTATTTTCAATCACAATTGTACAAGTTATAACTTGCATGATGGGGTTATACAAGTTATAACTTGTATAAATATTTTGTACAAGTTATAACTTGTACAAAATAATAACATGTACACGACATATACACTGTTAAGTAACATCTTGTGTAATCTATTATCTGTATCAGCTGATACATAATGTGTTATGTGTTTCTGTTAATAAAAATAACCATAGATGTCTGGAAAAAATACCAGAACTGGTCACGAAATGGATAAGTATTTTTTACGTCTTTGTTGTATACCTGTAAACTGACGTTTAATTGGATTTAAAGATGCTGGAAACGACATGAATACATGTGCACTGTGTACAGCCATTTTGTCAACCTTATTCACAGATAATTAGTTTGGACAGCTACACTATCTGCTATGGCTAGTCAATTTATATAGATACAGAACACTCGAGTTATGTATACATGTGTTATCAATAAGTCATAATATGATAGCACCACGCAATGCTATAAAACAGTGTTACAGTGGTTATATAGAAGAACTAAATTATAGACAAGCAAACAATATCTACTGAAGGACGACAGTATACACGATTGTCTCAAGAGGCAGTTTATTAATACTGCGTGACAAAGGCGACAAATGTCAACAGTTTTAGAGGTTTACATGTACTTAGTAATTAACACAAGTGTCTTACTTTAAAGTACTTGGGTAAAAATGTTGATTACATTGTTAATATGATATATATTACGCTTTCACCTTGCACAAAATGATAATAATAAATAATCATAAACCACTTGGTAGCTGTTATTTTTTTTTTAGAAGAAATGCTATAATCGTTGAAAACAAACAATATTGACATGACAACATGAGCTACCTACCGCAAATAAATAGCATATAATGCTTCATATATTAAAGGGGATTAGATATTTTCTGTCGACCAGGTATAACGAACATATATATCATATTTGGGAACAGGACAAAAGCCCCCACCCCCACCCCCCAGGACAAAATCCCTCTGAACCCCCCCCCCCCCCCCCCCCCCCCCCCCATAATGAAATAATCATACAATCTTATTATATTTATTTATATTGATGGTGATATTAAAGATATCTTAAAGATATATATAAAGTGTAAATGTTATGTTCATTCATAAAGTGTAAATAAAAGAAACACTGTTTAATTGTTTAAATTGAATTCTAATATGACGTCCCGTATTCGGTATACAAATAAAGGCATATTTGAATAACAATCAAATATAGGCCACACATGCGCGCTGAGCTAAGAAAAAGCACCTACATAAACACTGACTATTTTCAGAAAATTCTTCATGGTTAGCGATTTTCTATTATTGTTTATCTAAAAATTGTTGAAATAAATGAAGTTAAAATTAAATAATTCTTATATGATTTACATAATTAGAAATGGGTATAATCGCTTATGGAGGCGAGGTTTTTGTCAGTTTATTTTTTGAGAGACGATGTTCACCGGACTACTTTTTACGTAATGTAAACAAAATGGCGGTTTGGATTCCCGATAATAAAAAAAGATAAAAGAAACAATGTTTATTGTTAGATATGAAATAAAAAAATAAATGCCAATGAAAAAAAAGCTTGTATTGTTGACATAAAAAAAATTCCAGAAAAAATACTTAAGACAACCATCTATCGACCTTGACTTTTGTAATATATCGTCATCTCTCTGACGTTGTTTACAATGGACGCTGATTGACACAAGCTGGTTACTGATTTATTTTACGATTTTGTGAGCATTTTACTTGTTTGAGTAGCTAAATGCAAAATGCCATCAAATTGGAAAATATCAGTAACTTATTACATCACCGTCTAGTTATCAATGTTGGAACTAAGGTTAGTACATTTTGTTATTCATGGCCGACACACATCAATGGAATGTATGTGTGCGTACTGGGGATCCCCAAAGATAAATTTTCAAAACAAATGAAAAAAAAAATACTTAGTTACAGAATTATAAGGATTAAGCGCATTTTTTTCCGGAGTTTATTGATGTATAACCTGGACCAAGTCACTCACATGCTTACATAAGAGTCCTTTTATTTGTTTGTGAGTGAATTGGTCCAGGTTATACATAAATAAACTCCGGAAAAAATGCGTTTAATCCTATAATAAAATTTATATTGAACCTTGTCAATAAAATTCTTTTCGGTATTTTAAACCACAGTTTCAACCACAATTTCGCTTTCAATCTCAATTCCCAATTTTACCATTTTTAAAAATCCGTAGCCGCGTAGGAGATTGATGGAATAGCCACTACCAGCACATCACCTTGACCGCCTCGAATTTTAAAATTATGGTATTTGTCCTATTAGAATCGAAATAAATCATGCCGGCCATACTTTATTGTTATTCAAATATGGGTAGGCATTATATTCATGAGATTTAACCCCTCGCTATAATGCCTACTCATATTTGAATAACAATAAAGTATGGTCGGCATGAATTATTTCTTATATTAATTAGATAAGTTAACCAGGAATTGTTGTTATTGATAAACAATTGATAATTACATTTATAACCTTTGAACTTATAAAAAGTAATGAGTGAGTTATTTTCTCATCCTGTTTGATATGCTATAATGATTTTTTTTTAAGGTAAAACAACTTATTATTTTATTTTTACTTTCTTGGATGAGGTTTATTATAATTCTTAAACAAACATTTCAATTGTTTATGATATCTTCAAGTTCCAAAAATATCTTATTATGAAATATGGTTTTCAAAAATAATGTAAACTCATAAATAGCAATACAATAAGTCCAAAATGTGTGAAAAGATACCAATATATAAATAACTTGTACAATTCATCATTGGGGAGCTTTTTGTCAGGGGGCTTTTGTCTGAGGGCTTATGTCCGGGGGGCTTTTATCCTAGACCAATCATATTTGAGATTCTGTGCTGTAACACATGCTGGAGGATGATACCTTTGGTTACTAATAGTCCACCAACACAAGTACCAGTAGTAATACACGTGTAGATAGCTAATCTAATTTAGTTTCTAGAATAACTCTCATCTGTTATGCTCAAAGTCGAGAGAAAATAAATTTCCCGACCCGATTGAAATTTAATCTCAAGACAGGCATTGTTCGTTATACCTCTTCCAGCATGATATTTTAACTACAGCGAATATCGTACACAACAATGGCCAAATTATTATTATTTATTGTTTGCCATTTCCAGCAATTTTCTGTTTTAAACTTTAGTTTCAAATACTCAAATTCTTGTGCAAATTCCCGGGCGGTGGTAAAAATAAACGAAGTTCAACCGATATATTCATGTTCTTCGTGTTGTCCAATTACATGCCGTTGTAATGTCCGCTACGATTTCCGCGTAAAAGTAATGTTCGGTTCGTCTATACTCTCATTTGATTTTATTCATGTTATTTGTATTTATTTACGCATACTGGTATTCAACATGATGTTCGTATCATACTATTGTTGCGTCTTTTAACAGTAATAAAACGGGCGTGACTAGTGGAGCAGGAACTGCTTACCCTTCCCGAGAACATGGCTTTACCCCAGTTCTTAGTGGGGTTCGTGTCGCTCAATCTTTAGTATTTTGTAGATCATTGTTTGACCATGTTTCCCTTTTCCTTTGTCCATTGGATTGTATGGCCGTCTTCTGATTTACGTCTTCTGATTACCACATACGGGTATCTTGAAACTTCTCTGGGAGCAATCAGCTCTTGTCCTGGAAAGTCAAAAATGTTCAAAATTACTGCATTTACAATAAATATATATATGTTTTTTGTTTTAATTGAGATGAAGTTAACTTAATCATACTACCTATTTGTGGCATGAAATAATAATAAATCATGTAATTTATTTTCAATATATTTCTGACAGTACTTTTGATACCATATGTATTTTTATTTGTGAAAACTATTCAAACAGAAAGAGTAGCTTCATTTATTAATCTCTGCTGTCGATATAACCAATATCATACACTTTTTTCAACTGACGTGAGTGGCTGAACACAAGAAACACATATTCATTCCCCGTTAACACCCACTGAAAACAAAGTATCCGGTATCTAACAAATCAAGATGTGTCTACTTTGGTAAACATTAAGAAAAGAACATCTTTTTGACACTACCACATATGGACCATATTCTGAATTCTGTTTTTTTTTTATTTACTGGAATATATTTACAGCATACGTGAGTAATTACAAGCTTCGAGGAGCGTCTGGTTTTCGTATTTTTGGTTAACTGTTTTATAATTATTATGTTGTTATTTTATGATTTATGATAGTATCAAGATAACTGGCACTCGGTTATAAACACAGAGCGAAATCGGTTTTCCATGATTATGACAAGTTGAATATACCAAAGGACGCATGCAGAAGTCGTGAATCTAAGAAGAACAAACAATGGCTAAATAAGAAAAGACGAACAGACAAACAATAGTCCACAAAGTACTACCCAGAAAACTAAGACTAGTCATGAGCCACACGAACGCCACCAAAAACCGAGGATGAACTCAGGTGCTCCGAAAGAAGGGTACGATATGCCTGCTCCGCAGGTGGAATCTGATCTGCATCTGTCGTGTTAAAATCCAGTGGTAATTCACGTAGGAGAAAAAGGACGAGATTTGGTTATGTCGAACGGAACATATCCGTTGCCCTCTGAAACTCAGACATTCTGTATCGATTTACCAAGTCATGGTGGGGATCATGAAAATTTTCCAAGTGATTACTTAAACTTAATCACTAGGAACCCTTGGTTCTGTATCTTCTTTGTTAGCAGCAACCATCTATCAAGGGAAGCTTAATGAAAACACAAGTTCTGGAATATCGTATCAACTGCGAGATATATATACTCCATATGAAGGTGCTTCTGGAATGTTGCTACATATAGATTGAAAATTTACAATGAGAAAATTGAAATCATCTCTCTTGGCCTGATAAGATAAGTGGTCTCTGATGTGGATTATATTTATAGGTTTTGCACCAATCTTGTGCATTGCTAGCTTGACTATATAGGAGAGGCTGTTTTGTAGATCGTTGTTTGTCCTTTTTTCCCTTTTCTTTTGGCCATTGTGTTGTCTGTCCTTCTTCGATTGACGGATTCTGATTCCCCTTTGGCATCTTCAAACTCTTCTTGGATTGTAGTGAGAGGTGAATTATAAAAGAGGACTACTGTACCGCACTAATGATCTATAATTATTGCAATTGTTTGACTTAATAGACACAATTGTGGATGAGATGTCAACCAGAAACGATTATACCGGATGACGACCATGCATGTTAGCTTGACATGGAATGGCAAGACTACAAGAACATTTTGCAAATTTTTGCTGGAGAAGATTGTTACATATTTCTTCCAAAAAGAACCATAACTATATCGCTTGGTGTTCATATTAGGGTTAAGAAGGAAATAATAATGTTATCATATTATTCATGTGCAGTCAAACGCCCTCTCTACATTATATAGTCGTTAGCATGCTCCCTTTGAGGTTGGTAGATTCGATCATCAGTCGGGTCAAAGCAAAAACTACACAATTGGTATTTGTTGTTTTTCTGTATAATACAGGTTGGCTCGGAATTAGGCTAGTGTGCTCGAATGGAGTAAAAAAGTAACTTGCTCTCACCAAAGATTTCTCACGTAAACAACCCACTCAATCAATATAATAAAAGGTTTCTGGTGATAAATAATCATGGATGACAGATGGACGCTCACTAATGGCGTTTGACCAAGTGGTCTAAAATCCGATGCATTGTTTTATTTTATATTTGTATGGTTTATATATGTGTATATAAACTTTGTCCCCATTATTATGTTTTTGACCTTCAAAGATTTTCTTGATTAACTTTGTTTTTGTTTTTAAGCATGTATCGTTAATTTGTTCGACGGTTGAACGTTTTATTAACATTGTATTTACTTTGGAACAGACGACAACACAAAAAACATCAAACATGTCTAAGAATAACTCAGATTTGACGTAAGTTGATTTGTATATCTTTAATGTAATTAAGTTCTGTCATATTTGCACACAGTGCCTTACCACGTGCTCCCAAAATAATTACTGTGCATCTTCCATGACACCACTTGTATGTAGAAAATTAACTACAAACATTAAGACTGTCTGATGGCAAACTTACCAGAAACGTCTGTTGTATAGAAGTAATGTGGAAAACAAAGATATGGATCAAGTTTTAATATGGCCTCAAAGGATGACAGCAGAATAGAATGGTCAAATAGTCCCATGGTAAGTCTCACGCTTTTGTTTTTAAGCTGCTGGTGCATAGCTTTGATGGTGGTTAATGGTGCTTAACGCCACTTTCAACAATATATCGTGGCATATATTTGATATCAATCAATTGAATGGAATATCAAGCATTCCTTAATAAAAAGATAGAAAAACACTACTCTAACGATATTATTAATAGCAGATTATATATATATATATAATAAAAGACGAACTCAAAAGAGTTAATTGATGCATAAAATGTGAGTGCATATTAATTACATATGTATGAAGACCTCTTGTCATTATCATTATAGCATGAAGAGAAATGAAGTCGCTACAGTTAGGAACCTAATGCTATTATTTCTGTGAATGTTTGTTAAAATTCTGACATTAATATACATGTACTTGTTAATGTACTAATATTATTATTAGACAATTTTCAGTTGTTTCATAGTATTCGTACATGTTGTATATATCATATCAAATAACTTTATTAAATACATAAAATCCCTATATTTTATAATTATTAAAATCGGTTTAAAAATTATCCTCGGTAATCCATATTCCCGAGAGTACGAAACTCCCGGATACGGAAACATGACATCTCGGTACAGTCTTCCAGAAGGGGTGTTCTCTGGTTCTGCGGAGCGAATCAGATACACAATTCGCTATAAGGACGGGAAGAAAATCAGTTCCTACCGTATGGCGAATATCGCTCATAAGGAACAACAGTGTATTTAGAGTGGTCGTTGGGTGGTCAGTCGCAAGACAACATTTTATGACTCTCCTTTATTCACTCTTTTCCCTGTAGCAATCTATGCATTGACAAACTCCAGTGCTACATATTTACCTACCTGTTTTATTGTTTGTAAACTTTTTCTCATCAATATTATACCGGTGTTGCTCGCTTAACGCTAAAGAACAATCAATTAATCTGTTTTCGGACCAGAGAAAAAAATAATGTTTTTTTTGGGGTAAAGCTAAATATAGGCCAGTTATACTGTTGCTTATATACGTTTGAAACCTGTAATTCATATATTATAATTTTAATTCACAATTGGTTCAACTTTGATATACTGGACAAACATGACAATGCCTTTGTTTATACACTATTCCTATATGCATGGCTACTGAAACGTGACCATTATCTGGGCCTCTGAATTAACTGATAGTACTTAAGGCATTTTCAGAAACAGCACGAACAGAAGTCACGGTAATTGTCTCACTAATAAAATAAGCAAGTAAACAAATAAATAAACATTACATATTGTTATCATTCCATGAAATAACACAAACAAACAAACAATCAATATCAGAAGCTTTTAGTATTAATAAAAACAAACTTGAAAGTTTCAATCAATCCAGATTTATTTATTAAAATTTTAATCTGATATTAAAATATCAGAAAGATCTACATGTTCCAGAATTTCTAAGACCATTACAAAGCGTATTGGACTTGTTTATTGGCTGGCCAGTTTTAAAAATTACTACAAAAGTCTTGCCTGAAAATTAATCTGTCATATTTAATATTGCGTTTCTATTAGAAAAGTTTGGGCGCTTGTATAAAAGTTGTGAAAAAGAATGCATGTGTAAAATACAATTTTGATAAAACGCTAAGATTGGCCCAGCTATAAGAGCCATACTAGTTCTCGTTTTCCAGAGGCAAGGTTTGTGGTACTTTTGTATTGTCTGTCCTTCTACAATTTATGACCTGATTACATTTGGTATCTTCAGACTTTTAGTGTGGTTAAAAAAAAAACCTCTTCTCTGTGAAGATGTATAAAATCTAGCACCGGCAAAAGTGCAAGACAGGGAATTCTTACCCGAGGGTGTCGGAGATTTCCCCGTCTTGCACATTTTGCCGGTGTTTGATTTTATTTCTCACTTTTATCAGCTGTTTTTAGTTTCGTGTTTGTTTGACAGCTATGTACTTTTAGCAGACGATCATTTAAACAATGTGAGTTATTTCCCCTTCATGTCAATCAAAAAAGGTTTTTGTGTATTGCGTGAAAATTATTATGTAATAATATGGCTGATTGTTAGGATTTGCGTGTTTATAAAAGATTGAAAACTTATATAAAGTGAATTGTTTATTTTAAAAAGGAAAAGCATGGAGAATGGCAGTTGACATAAACTGTACAGCATGCATTTTCCGGTAAAACGCGCGTGATTTTTTTGTCTTGCACTAGTGCAAGATAAGAAAATCTCACATCGCTAAAAATAGGAACTGGTCTGTCTCAAAAGTGAGAAATATAGAATCTAACACCGGCAAAAGTGCAAGAGAGGGAAATCTTACCCGAGGGGGCAGGCAGGGAGGGGGCAGTTGACATAAACTGTACCATCGTGTTATCGGTTTTCGTGCTATTATCGATTTTCAGATATAGCGATTAACAGTGTTAACCCTCCATTCATATGACGATTGGAATTTTCAAAGAATAGCTAGTTAAATATTTCTTTGTGCATAAGATTGTTTTTAAAGCCATTCTTGTATTTTAATATACTCTCGATTACCTGGCAACTTTTGTTGTCAGTAAAATGGCGGTATCTGTTTCCGTGGCAAATAAAAACAAGGCCGATATACGGGATGGAAACGAATATAAAATCCCGAAATGGCTGGTTTTAAAATTTCATGGTTCTGGCCATCTACCAAATCATACTACATCTAAATAAAATAACAGAATGTTTGAAAATGACCACTTTCAAAATTGTGTTTACTTTTGACGTTTTTTTAGTGCTGAAACCACAATGCACTGTAAAGTGACATGTATTTTATATAAGAAACAGGCACATTTCAGTCGGCTCTTTTGTTTACAAATACGATCAGTGACCCCATGATAGTTACATGACAGGAAGAGCAGGTGTCTAAGAGGCAGACGACATAGTTAAATTTTATATAGCCCTTCTGGATTTGTTTTCAGCTACTTTATAAATGAAGTACATTTTTGGCATTACAAAAAGTATGGTTCAGTAGGTAGGTTCACTGTTTTTGGTACTTACGTCTTTAAAAGTAAACTTGATCATTTGTTACAGATGTCAGCTTTCGTATTGTTTATGTTCCATAAATAGAAACCAGAAGACACGTCAAAAATAATGCGTGCGCTGTGGAAAATCAAAATAAAATGGATACCACGAAAACAGATGACGCACAAAAACACATACCGTGACGATACAGCATGCATTTGCCGGTAAAACGCAAGTGTTTTTTTTGTGTTGCACTAGTGCAAGACAAGAAAATCTCACATCGCTAAAAATAGGAACTGGTCTGTCTCAAAAGTGAGAAAATGAATTTTAACTTTTCACATTTCATACATTGTATATGGAATGGAAGAGTTGGATATTATGTTAATCAATGAGGCAATGGACTCCTGGTCAACGACTATGCTGCCATGGATACATATATGACTAGGAATCCACGTGTAAATTACATGTTTATCTACAGCAACAGGACTTTTAGAAATTTCAACCACCATTTAAAAATAAAATGGTTTTGGGTTTTACAACTCTCGATTGTAAATAGGCAAGACATGGATTCTGAACAGAGCACAACATTACTTTTATCAGAAGAGTCAACACATTTTAGAGAATTCTACACAAGCAAATGGCAACCAAAGAGTTGCAATCTACTTTCACGAAACAGCTGATAATACTACCCATCCGTTATCAGAACTATCAGTATCAATTGGGGAGTATTCAGACGGTAATGATTTATTCTCAGGAACATGTTTTATATTATTAAAGGGTTTGTTTCAGATTTGTATTTAAATTCAACATTATAGGCCGGTTTTGGCTTTCACGATGTTATTTTTTTTCTTTAACATGTACTGTTCCATCTAAATTATTATCATAATTCTTCAAATGTGACTTTATTCATATATCAAAAATATGATATTTGTTTGGCTGTTTTTCATGAACATCTTCATATTATAGATTATAAACACATATCGATGAGCTAGTGATATACCAATAGAAGTAATAATAAGCAGGCATCATCGACATCCCATCAAATAAGAAACTCGCCATGATATTATTATTATTCCAGATACGAGTCTTATGCACAAAATTAACCAGTTGTTTGCCCATGTTCGGTGGTTCTCTCCGGATACTCCGGTTTCTTCCACCACTAAAACTGGTCGCCATGATATAGCTGATATATTGCTGAAAGTGGCGTTAAAACACCAAAAATCAATCAATCAATCACAAAATTAGAAATCTAAATTTGTATTACTATCACTGGGTTGCAACCTTTGCTGGTTGACTTTTATTTCGCGAGGATAACATTTGCCAAGTCGTCAGTGCTTCGGCACTGACATGGGTTATTAAATATATTAATTTGTTTAAATTAACAGTTCCTACATAATGTAATTTATTAAAATTATGTTCAATTTCCCTAAGGCATATATAACCTTAGTCGATGTTGGCTATCCTGTTTAGGTACATTTGTTTACTTAAAGACTTTAACACCATTTGACTTTCTCATCTGTTGACTATGAACGTTGTTATATTTTATTGTTGTATTGAATCCGCCACAAACTTACATTTGATATCGTGAAGGAAAGAAACAAATAGTACATGTATATCAGGCGAGGATAGAAATGTTGAGTGGAGGCGTGAAATATAGGCGAGGGTCTGGGCACCACCAACTTCCTCAATGGATGCAGGGCTAAGCTCCGATGGGGGCCAATGGATGGTTGAAGACCCGTAAATGCCAGAAATTTGTGAAATTAATGTCACTACAAGTATTCGGATTGAAGATAAATTTAAATTAAATACTGAATGCATAACATATGCTTTGTCAGTTTTAGGGATACGCACACCCAAGTATGGTCCCCTCTTAATCTGAACATGTAGTTTAGTGACAAAAGCTATATCACCTAAAAGAAATGGTATATAAAAGTGTCCACTTTTGTTACTCATACATGTCTATGTACATACAGTAAACAACGTTATGATAGCTACACTTTGATTGTCAGTGTATATTTGATCAATTTATTAACCGATATACGATGCAACAGATTGCCACCACTTGTTATAGAAAATTTGAAGTCAATTGTCCTATAATTACGGACATGAAATATGTAATTATTAAATATTCCTTTATTATAGCAAATTAGACTATTGTCCTCCGATATTATCATAATGATTTATGGGTAATGTGTATTCGTCCTATTTTATACAATTGAACCTGTTTTATTTCACTGGTAGACGACATCATCATGCAGTTTCCTATTCAAAAGGTATAATAATAATATATTTTATTTGCAGTTTCAAATGTACACCAAGTAATTTACTGTTTCTGATAATATTTTATCTTTATTTTTTACTTATATATATTTTGTTTTCTTTTGTAGCTGAGTCAAATACAGGAAGACAAAGTACAAGGTAAATAAAGTAATTTAATCTGTATATTTTCAAAGGGTATATAACTTACAATTAAATTAATGCATTAAAACATTTTGTAATTAAATCATGTAATAGAGAGTAAATCTAAGCTACTTTGAGAGATTGGAAAACCCACAATTCTAAAAAAGGAGCATAAGTTATTTCAGTTATCACAACCTAATTATATCATGTTCATTCGTGATGTCGGTTGTGACCACAGTTACACATGGGGCAGATAAAAGTAGAAGAGAAGTATATCGAGTATGATGAATGTCACACACCTTGTACAAGCTCCTAGCGAGCAACAATTCGATATGACTTGTCGTTAACAGACAACAATTTCCAACATTACGCATATATGTTTCCTGTGGCAATTTAAATATCCGTTAATAAGTTCCTCCTAGTGCCACCATCTGACCACTAATATCTTATTGTTTGTGAACTTGTTCTCATCACGAATGTAGGTCCATACTGCTTACTTTACGTTCAACAACAATTAAACAATATACTGACTTCTCTATTGGGGCATGGCGACGGTTTTCAGAGATGAAGCAAGCAGAGCTTCACAGGGCGTCACTAAATAAGGGTAATAACAAAATTGCCGAACTCCGAACAATCTTCCAACGGGAAAGTCAAAACTCATAAGTATATAAACAGATAAAATCAGTCAACGACCGGAAAACTGGGAAAACCGTAATGACCCTGACTTGGTACAGGCAATTCTAAAGAAGTTGCCCTTCCTCTCTATAGGCGGTTAACGGGTTAAAACGCTACAATCTCGACCGTGTACCGTAGAAGGTAACGTGTTTGAAGAGTGTCTATTGACTGTATGTGTCTTTTCAGAATACAGAGAAGCGTTTAACATGTACGACAAAGATCATGATGGTGTTATATCTACACATAAATTAGGTGTAATGCTGAGGTCATTGGGTCATAATCCCACAGAGTTAGAGATACAAGAAATGATCGATGAGGTCGACCATGACAGTGAGTAGCCTTCTTATTTTTAAAATCTACAGAAATAATACCAACTCGTAACTAAGGGTACATGTAGTAGTCAGTGAGATACAGAAATACTAACATATAAAACTGGCTTGGGTATTGGTGCTTACCGTGACGTCAGCAATTTGCCAACAATATAAAAGCCCAACAGGTGTAACATATAGACCGGTGAAACCCCCGGTGTCTGGAAACATTAACACTTGAAGTTAGTAACGGGACTCGTACAAACGTCAGCGGTGCTATGTACTCAGAAGTCAACGACCTTAAATGTATATACTCAATGAAAGTCGTGGAATGTATTGGTATATATTTATATATATGTAGACTGTTTGCAAGAGAACTCCATCATTTGGAGGACAAGTAAATACGTAGGTCTGTACATTCACCTCCAAGAATGGATAACGATGAAGAAAATGATAGAAGTTTATTTATAGCGTGCTATTATTTTAACACCTTTCGCCTTGTTACAGAGCTTGATTTGTACTTTTGCTGTTTCATATGTAGAAAATAGAAACAAAAATGTGGAAATATATATGTGATCAATAAGATTACTCACAGCGACAAGCTTACGCAACATTACTGACCAATGCAAATCAACCATCATTTCTAATTGCTTAACTTAAAATTCTTAATAACTTAATGTTTTACTTCTAAAAAGCGTTTCAAAGATCACCACTATTTTCTTTGATTTTACATATGCCAAATATGAAAAGAAGCAAGAAATTATCAGAAAAATCCTACCCTCTCCTCCTCCCTATGTCAGATGATAGTTTCCTAAGGTTATTGTAGTGCAATCCATTTTATACGATGCTGTTTGATTACACATACTTACTTAATAAGAATGATGAGAAACTAGAAGTAGAAAGTGTATATTTATCTCTTCTACGTGTAAGAATTGTCAAGTATTCTGAAGTAAATACTTTGTTTTCATAACCCATAGCTATAGTGTCTATCGAAGATGCCTATCATTTACTATATAACTTCATATAATTATAATATAAGAGTTTTTCCTCATATAAATAGTTTTGTTGCTTTGTGCTGATAAATAATTTGGATGCCTTTTTCTTGGTCCTTTGAGATAAAAGTGCACATTATAAGATAAGTTATATGTTATAAAGTATTTATAGACTTGGTATTCTATGTTTTATGTTTATTAATACAATGTTTAATGGAAAGACAACTCGTAATGAGACATATCAATTGTTCACACTTCTGTGGAAACAAACATTATACATATCGACAGGATCCGAGAACTCACAACATTGATATACTGCAGCACCAATCGCTTACCTTTATGATCAACGTCTTAGACCGTTCGGCTACATCCGCTTTAAGAAATGCCTGTTGCACATGTGGCCATGGATATATTCCCTCTTTCGTATTCACAATTCCGCCCTCATTTACTGCTTTGTTGGGTTATCACCATATTTTGATAATTAGTAACACGACCAGTGTCACAGGTAGAGTTAAATCTGCTTACCTTTCTGAAGTATCTGAGTTCAACCTAGGGTATTGGTAGGGTACGTGTTCTCATACTTTAGTTGTATCTGAGTTCAACCTAGGGTATTGGTAGGGTACGTGTTCTCATACTTTAGTTGTATGTTGTGTCTGAGTTCAACCTAGGGTATTGGTAGGGTACGTGTTCTCATACTTTAGTTGTATGTTGTGTCTGAGTTCAACCTAGGGTATTGGTAGGGTACGTGTTCTCATACTTTAGTTGTATGTTGTGTCTGAGTTCAACCTAGGGTATTGGTAGGGTACGTGTTCTCATACTTTAGTTATATGTTAGGTCCGAGTTCAACCTAGGGTATTGGTTGGGTACGTGTTCTCATACTTTAGTTGTATGTTGTGTCTGAGTTCAACCTAGGGTATTGGTAGGGTACGTGTTCTCATACTTTAGTTATATGTTAGGTCCGAGTTCAACCTAGGGTATTGGTTGGGTACGTGTTCTCATACTTTAGTTGTATGTTGTGTCTGAGTTCAACCTAGGGTATTGGTAGGGTACGTGTTCTCATACTTTAGTTATATGTTAGGTCCGAGTTCAACCTAGGGTATTGGTTGGGTACGTGTTCTCATACTTTAGTTGTATGTTGTGTCTGAGTTCAACCTAGGGTATTGGTAGGGTACGTGTTCTCATACTTTAGCTGTATGTTGTGTCTGAGTTCAACCTAGGGTATTGGTTGGGTACGTGTTCTCATACTTTAGTTGTATGTTGTGTCTGAGTTCAACCTAGGGTATTGGTAGGGTACGTGGTCTCATACTTTAGTTGTATCTTGTGTCTGAGTTCAACCTAGGGCATTGGTAGGGTACGTGTTGTCATACTTTAGTTGTATGATGTGTCTGAGTTCAACCTAGGGTATTGGTTGGGTGCGTGTTCTCATACTTTAGTTGTATGTTGTGTCTGAGTTCAACCTAGGGTATTGGTAGGGTACGTGTTCTCATACTTTAGTTGTATGTTGTGTCTGAGTTCAACCTAGGGTATTGGTAGGGTACGTGTTCTCATACTTTAGTTATATGTTAGGTCCGAGTTCAACCTAGGGTATTGGTTGGGTACGTGTTCTCATACTTTAGTTGTATGTTGTGTCTGAGTTCAACCTAGGGTATTGGTAGGGTACGTGTTCTCATACTTTAGCTGTATGTTGTTTCTGAGTTCAACCTAGGGTATTGGTTGGGTACGTGTTCTCATACTTTAGTTGTATGTTGTGTCTGAGTTCAACCTAGGGTATTGGTAGGGTACGTGTTCTCATACTTTAGTTATATGTTAGGTCCGAGTTCAACCTAGGGTATTGGATGGGTACGTGTTCTCATACTTTAGTTGTATGTTGTGTCTGAGTTCAACCTAGGGTATTGGTAGGGTACGTGTTCTCATACTTTAGCTGTATGTTGTGTCTGAGTTCAACCTAGGGTATTGGTAGGGTACGTGTTCTCATACTTTAGTTGTATGTTGTGTCTGAGTTCAACCTAGGGTATTGGTTGGGTACGTGTTCTCATACTTTAGTTGTATGTTGTGTCTGAGTTCAACCTAGGGTATTGGTAGGGTACGTGGTCTCATACTTTAGTTGTATCTTGTGTCTGAGTTCAACCTAGGGCATTGGTAGGGTACGTGTTGTCATACTTTAGTTGTATGATGTGTCTGAGTTCAACCTAGGGTATTGGTTGGGTGCGTGTTCTCATACTTTAGTTGTATGTTGTGTCTGAGTTCAACCTAGGGTATTGGTAGGGTACGTGTTCTCATACTTTAGTTGTATGTTGTGTCTGAGTTCAACCTAGGGTATTGGTAGGGTACGTGTTCTCATACTTTAGTTATATGTTAGGTCCGAGTTCAACCTAGGGTATTGGTTGGGTACGTGTTCTCATACTTTAGTTGTATGTTGTGTCTGAGTTCAACCTAGGGTATTGGTTGGGTACGTGTTCTCATACTTTAGTTGTATGTTGTGTCTGAGTTCAACCTAGGGTATTGGTAGGGTACGTGTTCTCATACTTTAGTTATATGTTAGGTCCGAGTTCAACCTAGGGTATTGGTTGGGTACGTGTTCTCATACTTTAGTTGTATGTTGTGTCTGAGTTCAACCTAGGGTATTGGTAGGGTACGTGTTCTCATACTTTAGCTGTATGTTGTGTCTGAGTTCAACCTAGGGTATTGGTTGGGTACGTGTTCTCATACTTTAGTTGTATGTTGTGTCTGAGTTCAACCTAGGGTATTGGTAGAGTACGTGTTCTCATACTTTAGTTATATGTTAGGTCCGAGTTCAACCTAGGGTATTGGTTGGGTACGTGTTCTCATACTTTAGTTGTATGTTGTGTCTGAGTTCAACCTAGGGTATTGGTAGGGTACGTGTTCTCATACTTTAGCTGTATGTTGTGTCTGAGTTCAACCTAGGGTATTGGTAGGGTACGCGTTCTCATACTTTAGTTGTATGTTGTGTCTGAGTTCAACCTAGGGTATTGGTTGGGTACGTGTTCTCATACTTTAGTTGTATGTTGTGTCCGAGTTCAACCTAGGGTATTGGTTGGGTACGTGTTCTCATACTTTAGTTGTATGTTGTGTCTGAGTTCAACCTAGGGTATTGGTAGGGTACGTGTTCTCATACTTTAGTTGTATGTTGTGTCTGGGTTCAACCTAGGGTATTGGTGGGTACGTGTTCTCATACTTTAGTTGTATGTTGTGTCCGAGTTCAACCTAGGGTATTGGTAGGATACGTGTTCTCATACTTTAGTTGTATGTTGTGTCTGAGTTCAACCTAGGGTATTGGTAGGGTACGTGTACTCATACTTTAGTTGTATGTTGTGTCTGAGTTCAACCTACGGTATTGGTTGGGTACGTGTTCTCATACTTTAGTTGTATGTTGTGTCTGAGGTCAACCTAGGGTATTGGTAGGGTACGTGTTCTCATACTTTAGTTGTATGTTGTGTCTGAGTTCAACCTAGGGTATTGGTAGGGTACGTGTTCTCATACTTTAGTTGTATGTTGTGTCTGAGTTCAACCTAGGGTATTGGTTGGGTACGTGTTCTCATACTTTAGTTGTATGTTGAGTCTGAGTTCAACCTAGGGTATTGGTAGGGTACGTGTTCTCATACTTTAGTTGTGTCTGAGTTTAACCTAGGGTATTGGTAGGGTACGTGTTCTCATACTTTAGTTGTATGTTGAGTCTGAGTTCAACCTAGGGTATTGGTAGGGTACGTGTTCTCATACTTTAGTTGTGTCTGAGTTCAACCTAGGGTATTGGTAGGGTACGTGTTCTCATACTTTAGTTGTATGTTGTGTCCGAGTTCAACCTAGGGTATTGGTAGGGTACGTGTTCTCACACTTTAGTTGTATGTTGTGTCTGAGTTCAACCTAGGGTATTGGTAGGGTACGTGTTCTCATACTTTAGTTGTATGTTGTGTCTAAGTTCAACCTAGGGTATTGGTAGGGTACGTGTTCTCATACTTTAGTTGTATCTGAGTTCAACTTAGGGTATTGGTAGGGTACGTGTTCTCATACTTTAGTTGTATGTTGTGTCTGAGTTCAACCTAGGGTATTGGTAGGGTACGTGGTCTCATACTTTAGTTGTATCTGAGTTCAACTTAGGGTATTGGTAGGGTACGTGTTCTCATACTTTAGTTGTATGTTGTGTCTGAGTTCAACCTAGGGTATTGGTTGGGTACGTGTTCTCATACTTTAGTTGTATGTTGTGTCTGAGTTCAACCTAGGGTATTGGTAGGGTACGTGTTCTCATACTTTAGTTGTATGTTGTGTCTGAGTTCAACCTAAGGTATTGGTTGGGTACGTGTTCTCATACTTTAGTTGTATGTTGTGTCTGAGTTCAACCTAGGGTATTGGTAGGGTACGTGTTCTCATACTTTAGTTGTATGTTGTGTCTAAGTCAACCTAGGGTATTGGTAGGGTACGTGTTCTCATACTTTAGTTGTATGTTGTGTCTAAGTCAACCTAGGGTATTGGTAGGGTACGTGTTCTCATACTTTAGTTGTATGTTGTGTCTGAGTTCAACCTAGGTTATTGGTAGGGTACGTGTTCTCATACTTTAGTTGTATGTTGTGTCTAAGTCAACCTAGGGTATTGGTAGGGTACGTGTTCTCATACTTTAGTTGTATGTTGTGTCTGAGTTCAACCTAGGGTATTGGTAGGGTACGTGTTCTCATACTATAGTTGTATCTGAGTTCAACCTAGGGTATTGGTAGGGTACGTGTTCTCATACTTTAGTTGTATGTTGTGTCTGAGTTCAACCTAGGGTATTGGTAGGGTACGTGTTCTCATACTTTAGTTGTATGTTGTGTCTGAGTTCAACCTAGGGTATTGGTAGGGTACGCGTTCTCATACTTTAGTTGTGTCTGAGTTCAACCTAGGGTATTGGTAGGGTACGTGTTCTCATACTTTAGTTGTATGTTGTGTCTGAGTTCAACCTAGGGTATTGGTAGGGTACGTGTTCTCATACTTTAGCTGTATGTTGTGTCTGAGTTCAACCTAGGGTATTGGTAGGGTACGTGTTCTCATACTTTAGTTGTATGTTGTGTCTGAGTTCAACCTAGGGTATTGGTAGGGTACGTGTTCTCATACTTTAGTTGTATGTTGTGTCTGAGTTCAACCTAGGGTATTGGTAGGGTACGTGGTCTCATACTTTAGTTGTATCTTGTGTCTGAATTCAACCTAGGGCATTAGTAGGGTACGTGTTCTCATACTTTAGTTGTATGTTGTGTCTGAGTTCAACCTAGGGTATTGGTTGGGTACGTGTTCTCATACTTTAGTTGTATGTTGTGTCTGAGTTCAACCTAGGGTATTGGTTGGGTACGTGTTCTCATACTTTAGTTGTATGTTGTGTCTGAGTTCAACCTAGGGTATTGGTAGGGTACGTGGTCTCATACTTTAGTTGTATCTTGTGTCTGAGTTCAACCTAGGGCATTGGTAGGGTACGTGTTCTCATACTTTAGTTGTATGATGTGTCTGAGTTCAACCTAGGGTATTGGTTGGGTGCGTGTTCTCATACTTTAGTTGTATGTTGTGTCTGAGTTCAACCTAGGGTATTGGTAGGGTACGTGTTCTCATACTTTAGTTGTATGTTGTGTCCGAGTTCAACATAGGGTATTGGTAGGGTACGTGTTATCTACGGCATTGGTAGGGTACGTGTTCTCTAGGGTATTGGTAGGGTACGTGTTCCCTAGGGTATTGGTAGGGTACGTGTTCTCTGTGGTATTGGTAGGGTACGTGTTCTCTAGGGTATTAGTAGGGTATGCGTTCTCTAGGGTATTGGTAGGGTACGTCATCTCTAGGGTATTGATAGGCTACGTGTTCTCTAGGTATTGGTAGGGTACGTGTTCTCTAGGGTATTGGTAGGGTACGTGTTCTCTAGAGTATTGGTTGGGTGCGCGTTCTCTAGGGTATTGGTAGGGTACGTGTTATCTAGGGTATTGGTAGCCTACATGTTCTTTAGGGTATTGGTAGGGTACGTGTTCTCTAGGGTATTGGTAGGGTACGTGGTCTCTAGGGTATTGGTAGGGTACGTGTTCTCTAGGGTATTGGTAGGGTACATGTTCTCTAGGGTATTGGTAGGGTACGTGTTCTCTAGGGCATTGGTGGGGTACGTGTTCTCTAGGGTATTGGTAGGGTACGTGTTCTCTAGGGTATTGGTAGGGTACGTGTTCTCTATGGTATTGGTAGGGTACGTGTTCTCTAGGGTATTGGTAGGGTAGGCGTTCTCTAGGGTATTGGTAGGCTACGTGTTCTCTAGGGTATTGATAGGGTACGTGTTCTCTAGAGTATTGGTTGGGTACGTGTTCTCATACTTTAGTTGTATGTTGTGTCTGAGTTCAACCTAGGGTATTGGTAGGGTACGTGTTCTCATACTTTAGTTGTATGTTGTGTCCGAGTTCAACCTATGGTATTGGTAGGGTACGTTTTCTCTAGGGCATTGGTAGGGTACGTGTTCTGTAGGGTATTGGTAGGGTAGGCGTTCTCTAGGGTATTGGTAGGCTACGTGTTCTTTAGGGTGTATTGATAGGGTACGTGTTCTCTAGGGTATTGGTAGGGTAAGTGTTCTCTAGGGTATTGGTAGGGTACGTCATTTCTAGGGTATTGATAGGCTACGTGTTCTCTAGGGTATTGGTAGGGTACGTGTTCTCTAGGGTATTGGTAGGGTACGTGTTCTCTAGAGTATTGGTCGGGTAGGCGTTCTCTAGGGTATTGGTAGGGTACGTGTTATCTAGGGTATTGGTAGCCTACATGTTCTTTAGGGTATTGGTAGGGTACGTGTTCTCTAGGGTATTGGTAGGGTACGTGGTCTCTAGGGTATTGGTAGGGTACGTGTTCTCTAGGGTATTGGTAGGGTACATGTTCTCTAGGGTATTGGTAGGCTACGTGTTCTCTAGGGCATTGGTGGGGTACGTGTTCTCTTGGGTATTGGTAGGGTACGTGTTCTCTATGGTATTGGTAGGGTACGTGTTCTCTATGGTATTGGTAGGGTACGTGTTCTCTAGGGTATTGGTAGGGTAGGCGTTCTCTAGGGTATTGGTAGGCTACGTGTTCTCTAGGGTATTGATAGGGTACGTGTTCTCTAGAGTATTGGTTGGGTACGTGTTCTCATACTTTAGTTGTATGTTGTGTCTGAGTTCAACTTAGGGTATTGGTAGGGTACGTTTTCTCATACTTTAGTTGTATGTTCTGTCCGAGTTCAACCTAGGGTATTGTAGGGTACGTGTTCTCATACTTTAGTTGTATGTTGTGTCCGAGTTCAACCTATGGTATTGGTAGGGTACGTGTTCTGTAGGGTATTGGTAGGGTAGGCGTTTTCTAGGGTATTGGTAGGCTACGTGTTTTTTAGGGTATTGATAGGGTACGTGTTCTCTAGGGTATTGGTAGGGTACGTGGTCTCTAGGGTATTGGTAGGGTACATGTTCTCTAGGGTATTGGTAGGGTACATGTTCTCTAGGGTATTAGTAGGCTACGTGTTCTCTAGGGCATTGGTGGGGTACGTGTTCTCTATGGTATTGGTAGGGTACATGTTCTCTAGGGCATTGGTGGGGTACGTGTTCTCTAGGGTATTGGTAGGGTACGTGTTCTCTAGGGTATTGGTAGGGTACGTGTTCTCTATGGTATTGGTAGGGTACGTGTTCTCTAGGGTATTGGTAGGGTAGGCGTTCTCTAGGGTATTGGTAGGCTACGTGTTCTCTAGGGTATTGATAGGGTACGTGTTCTCTAGAGTATTGGTTGGGTACGTGTTCTCATACTTTAGTTGTATGTTGTGTCTGAGTTCAACCTAGGGTATTGGTAGGGTACGTGTTCTCATACTTTAGTTGTATGTTCTGTCCGAGTTCAGCCTTGGGTATTGTAGGGTACGTGTTCTCATACTTTAGTTGTATGTTATGTCCGAGTTCAACCTATGGTATTGGTAGGGTACGTGTTCTCTAGGGCATTGGTAGGGTACGTGTTCTCTAGGGTATTGGTAGGGTATGTGTTCTCTAGGGTATTGGTAGGGTACGTGTTCTCTATGGTATTGGTAGGGTACGTGTTCTGTAGGGTATTGGTAGGGTAGGCGTTCTCTAGGGTATTGGTAGGCTACATGTTCTTTAGGGTATTGATAGGGTACGTGTTCTCTAGGGTATTGGTAGGGTACGTGTTCTCTAGGGTATTGGTAGGGTACGTCATCTCTAGGGTATTGATAGGCTACGTGTTCTCTAGGATATTGGTAGGCTACGTGTTCTCTAGGGTATTGGTAGGGTACGTGTTCTCTAGGGTATTGGTAGGGTACGTGTTCTCTAGGGCATTGGTGGGGTACGTGTTCTCTAGGGTATTGGTAGGGTACGTGTTCTCTAGGGTATTGGTAGGGTATGTGTTCTCTATGGTATTGGTAGGGTACGTGTTCTCTAGGGTATTGGTAGGGTAGGCGTTCTCTAGGGTATTGGTAGGCTACGTGTTCTCTAGGGTATTGATAGGGTACGTGTTCTCTAGAGTATTGGTCGGGTACGAGTTCTCTATGGTATTGGTAGGGTACGTGTTATCTAGGGTATTGGTAGGGTACATGTTATCTAGGGTATTGGTAGCCTACATGTTCTTTAGGGTACTGGTAGGGTACATGTTCTCTAGGGTATTGGTAGGGTACGTGGTCTCTAGGGTATTGGTAGGGTACGTGTTCTCTAGGGTATTGGTAGGGTACATGTTCTCTAGGGTATTGGTAGGGTACGTGTTCTCTAGGGCATTGGTAGGGTACGTGTTCTCTAGGATATTGGTAGGGTACGTGTTCTCTAGGGTATTGGTAGGGTACGTGTTCTCTATGGTATTGGTAGGGTACGTGTTCTCTAGGGTATTGGTAGGGTAGGCGTTCTCTAGGGTATTGGTAGACTACGTGTTCTCTAGGGTATTGATAGGGTACGTGTTCTCTAGGGTATTGGAAGGGTACGTGTTCTCTAGGGTATTGGTAGGGTACGTCATCTCTAGGGTATTGATAGGCTACGTGTTCTCTATGGTATTGGTAGGCTACGTGTTCTCTAGGGTATTGGTTGGGGACGTGTTCTCTAGGGTATTGGTAGGGTACGTGTTCTCTAGGGTATTGGTAGGATACGTGTTCTCTAGAGTATTGGTCGGGTACGAGTTCTCTAGGGTATTGGTAGGGTACGTGTTATCTAGGGTATTGGTAGGCTACGTGTTCTCTAGGGAATTGGTAGCCTACATGTTCTTTAGGGTATTGGTAGGGTACGTGTTCTCTAGGGTAGTGGTAGGGTACGTGGTCTCTAGGGTATTGGTAGGGTACGTGTTCTCTAGGGTATTGGTAGGGTACATGTTCTCTAGGGTATTGGTAGGGTACGTGTTCCCTAGGGTATTGGTAGGGTACGTGTTCTCATACTTTGTATATTATGATCTTGTTCGCAGGAACTGGGTCTGTGGAATTTGAAGACTTTCTGGAGGTTGTTATGAGTAAAGATCTGGACGAAGAGGATCATGAACTAGCCTTGAAAGAGGCATTTAAAATGTTTGATCGTGATGGTAACGGTTATATTGATGCAGATGAACTCCGACTGTGCATGATGAACCTCGGTGAGAAATTAACATTAGAGGAAGTTGAAGAAATGATCAGAGAGGTCGATGTTGATTATGATGGACGAATGAACTATGAAGGTATGTATAAGCTAGAAAAAACGATGTTCTACCCAGTGTGAAAGCAATTTACTGAAGAAGACTTCTAAAATTATTTATAGCTGCCTTGTGAATCTGGCAACATATGTATTATGTAAACAAGTCTTGCTTTTGCTGGACATTTTGTTCGTTATTATAATTGCGTCTTCGTAAATATTCTTTTTTTTTTGTGTGTTAATTAACCGACAAATTATTCTGCACAAACATTATTCGAAAAGCAAATGTCTGGATAATTTCCCTCAATTTGAGCACTCGACAATTTCTTCTTTTTTTTGGGGTAATTTCTGTTCATTGAACTCTGACTTCGTGACAGGGTTCCTGGAATAGCTTTGGGGGCCGAGTGGTTAAGGCAGTTGACAAGGTTCCTGGAATAGAATAGAGGGCCTGGGTTGCCGTATGTTTAAGGTCGTTGACATGATTCCTGTAATAGATTAGGGGTCCTTGGTAGTCGGATGGCTTACGGTCGTTGACAGGGTCCCTAGAAAAGATTTGGGACCATGGCGGTCGGGTGGTTTTGACGTGGACTCCAGATTCGTTAATCACCTCAGGTGTTAAGTCATCCAGACACCTAACCTAGCCCAGACGTTTTCCTCTCCAATACATCTGGTAGTCGTGATATAGGCGAACAATTGCTGAACACACAACATATAGTCCTGGCACGATGTTTTATTTTACTTGTTGTTCTCTTTCATTGATATACTACTTGCATTATATGTCAGGATTTAGCTAATTGTGTTCAAAGACATTTTTAAATATATCCCAGCTTTCTCGTGATAATAAGTTTTATTGAGGGAGATTAATCAAAGTCCCGGAAGAAAAACCTGACTGACAAACGTTGTATCAAGTACATCTGACCACGGGTGGGAATCGAACTCATAATTTTAACTGTGATGAGAACGGATTTGTATTGATAAATAGTAAATCTTACTACCATGCGATCGCAGTCACGACGGACCCTTTCTTACGATCATTACCTTATGGTATTTGATGCACAAAACTTACTTAAACTAAAAATAATAATAATAACATGTATAACCACTTATCAGTTTGAGTAAGAAGAAATGTTTCTACCTAAACAACATTCTTTAATTTTTAGGCGTTAAATGGAGAAAGTATACGTAAATCACTATGGTTAAAAAGTGGGGTCTAAGTGCAATCAATCCTTGTTTTTATTTCTATTTTTATAATGGGTGATAGGGCTATCAAGAATGATTCTGTAAAGGCCACCCCAACAATCAATCCGATAAAGTCAGAATTAATTAGATATTGGCGTTCAGGATATTTCTTTTTTATTTATCAAAAGACGCCTTATTTGTATGATCGTCAAAATTTAAAAATTGCGCAACAAAAAACAAACAAAAATAAAACTTGGAATATGTTATGTATATGTTTTATAAATTTATATTTGATAATTAGTCTAAAACTGCTATATATGTGTAGATGACGGGAACCGAGATAACCGACTATATAATGCTCAGTCGTTCACCCCTCACCTGATGAACTTATGTATAGGGTAGGGAAATATGCCTTGCAAAGGGTCATCAACGACCATTCCCAAATTTTTTTTCTCATCATGGGTTGCTGAAAATTGTCTTGTATACGTAATGAGAGCGATTTCATCCGTACACACTACACTCATTTACATCCTAATAGCGAGGTGTGTACATGTATGTGGTTCGTCACCAACAACTAACTGATGCCACTTTTGGAGGGTTTGTACCCCGCAGCGGAGAAATATGGTCCTATCTCTTTACCCGGGAGCTCTCCTGTGGATAACTGAAGCTTAACATACATCTACGCATGCCTTTGTCACAATACAACGAGTAGTTCGGGAAGTTGTCGTGATGATCCATGTTTATTCATTGACTGATTAGATATAACTCAATATGTAAAAAAAAAAACGAAGAAAAAACATTGAGAGTACAGGAGAATTCGTACTGGTATCCGATATCAATCATGTTATAATTAGATTTCTGAGGTTATTATCTTATATGATTAATTCATTTACCAACATCTTACATGTGTATGTTCAGGGGTTAATGAATTAGTGAAGTAATCATTTGGTACAAGTAGCTACTATTTCTACTTTAATATTATTATAACATTTAGTTGATAACTTTGTCAGGTTTTGTTTTGTCTTGTATGTTGACAGTTACTTAACTTGATGATTTGAAGTGTTAATAGAAGGTAGGTCTGACAACGTTGATAACTAAACCATATGGTAGATCATTAACCAAGTGTGTTTTCCTTTATTTAATGACAGAACTGTCTTATTACAAACATTCGGGACATTTCTACTGATGGCACGTGCACAAACCGAGATAGAATCTCTGAAGTCTATAATGAACTCTTCGACAATAACATGCTACACGATACATTTATTTATGTAGACAATATAGATGTAAGACATGTACAGCTTGTTCTTTATTAATTAACGTTGTCATTTTTTCTTGCAGAATTTGTAAAATTGATGTGTACAAAATACCCTTTGATGTGATTTCTTCACCAACCATTCTCAGGACGGTCGTAAGATTGCCGGTGATTTCAAAGACAAATGATTGTGCAGGGTGACAAGTGACAAATTACTTGATATTTGTACAATGTACTTTTTTTTTAAGCATGTTTTATTCTGCCAAGATGGATACGGCCAGAAGTATGTGCATTATATTTCATCATATTGTACCAAATGCAGATTTCTATAATAACGTGATTCTACTGGCAAATACACAAATACACCAAACCATGAGTGTTATGGAGGATATTAACACCAGGGAACTACCATACATTTTTATTTTCATATAAAATTTTTCACTATTATACTATGTATATATATTTAGATGTTGGTATAAACATATTTTATTAATTAATTCAATATTACACATTATGATAATACACATATAAATTGTATATACATTTAAATTAATCAATAGGATTCGGAAACAAGTGGTTAAACTTATATTAATCCGTATCCCTGTTGTTATCTGGTGTTCAAGGTTTAATTAGTATCGAAAGGTAGAAGTGTATTGAGAATAGATGTTAATACTGTATGTTAAGAAACATTTCGAAAAATGTGTTATTTTGTTATTATTGATAACTAGTCAAATCGATACCCTTTACATACATATACATGACGGAAATATGTCTCTTATTATAGTTATTAACTAGATTTATTAATGTACACTTCAATTGGGGCGGTCGTGATCGTATGGTAATTGGATTTACAACTACCTGTGCAATCAGTGCCCATCACCAATAAACCCCGTTCAAGGCGAGTTGTACTCCATACTATACAATTATCACCCTTGTTGGAGTGTGGCCCGACGGTTTGTCTCCCAGAGAAAAGTATGGTCACCCGAGGGTCACTTAACTTTTCGAGGGGAGACAAACCGTCGGGTCACACTCCAACAAGGATAATAATTGGTATATTACATGTATATCGAATATTTTTGCATCAGACACCAAGTAATAGAATATCTGCGGCTGTGCGAAAATATTCGATATAATATATACAAATTCTTCTTCGCCTACTACGACGAACCTGTCGCTGGACGCCATGTTTGTTGTCTGTTGAATCAAGGGAAGTAACTATAATTGGAAACACGTGAGGCTCAAGTGGGATTTCCTTGCGAGCGGTGGACCTTACTATGAAACCTTACGATTAGCGGTTGACCCAACGAATGGATAAATATCACGTGACAGTGTTTTATCAAATCAGATTCAAGATATTTATATGAGTATATAATATAACGTTATGTGATACATTTTGTCAGTGACTTGCGACAGGTCAGTGGTTTTCTCCGGATACTCCGGTTTCCTCCACCAATAAAACTGACCGCCACGATATAACTGAAATATTATTGAAAGTGGTGTTAAGCACCATAAACCTAAACCTAATCTGCAATTGTTAAAAACTTCTTCAATAAAGTCAGTTGAAGCTTAAATTGGAATTTATTTACATGAAAAAGATCTAGTAGTTTTTTTTCTCAACGACAAGGTGATTGGTCATTGAATTCAACCTCAGTGGATACACGTTGATGTGTATCCTTCGACGTATTTTATACAGATATATCATGTTTGGGATGGGTATTTGCGAGAAATACCAGTCGAGAGACGAAAAATTTCCCGAGCCGAATGGCCAGTGTTCTAAAAAATATTCGGCGTAATTAAACAGATATATCATATTGTGAGGGGTATTTGCGAAAAATACCAGTCTTGAGACTAATTTTCACTCGCCTATCGGCTTGGGAAATGTTTCGTCTGGCGACTGGTATTTTTCGCAAATATCCCTCACAATATGATATATCTGTTCATAACAAAGTACAAAATAAATGGAACAGAACAATAAATCACAACTAGAGTAGACAATAAAACACGAACATCAAAAGGAAATAACGAAAAAAAACAACATTTGTTATGAAACCAAAAATTGAGCCCATAAAATTATTTCGGCTGTGAATTTTGTAGAAGTATCCAAGAAACGACCAATCAGAATACAATATCTAGAATACAGTCGTACTGTAACGACCAATCAGAATACAATATCTAGAATACAGTCGTACTGTAACGACCAATCAGAATACAATATCTAGAATACAGTCGTACTGTAACGACCAATCAGAATACAATATCTAGAATACAGTCGTACTGTAACGACCAATCAGAATACAATATCTAGAATACAGTCGTACTGTAACGACCAATCAGAATACAATATCTAGAATACAGTCGTACTGTAATGACCAATCAGAATACAATATCTAGAATACAGTCGTACTGTAACGACCAATCAGAATACAATATCTAGAATACAGTCGTACTGTAACGACTAATCAGAATACAATATCTAGAATACAGTCGTACTGTAACAACCAATCAGAATACAATATCTAGAATACAGTCGTACTGTAACGACCAATCAGAATACAATATCTAGAATACAGTCGTACTGTAACGACCAATCAGAATACAATATCTAGAATACAGTCGTACTGTATACTGTTTCCTAATTGAATTATTTTGTAGTACGACTCGAGAAAGGTATGCCTCCAATGTGTCAGCACCTATTACATCATATGTACGGAACATGTAGTGTATAATATCGATACGAACAACCTTTTCACCTGATGGATACACAAATACTTAAATACAAGGTTGTCAATGATTATTGGTATTTAATATCACTTTCAGCAATACATAAGCTATATCGTGATTACCAGGCTAACTGGGAGAAGAAAACCTACCAACGATTAGACCGGAGAAAAACGCCACCTTCGGCAAGTATTAAGAACATTTAAACAGGACGTTTGGGTGTGAACCCACGTGAGTTGTGTTGTGCTTGTGATCAGAAGTCTATGACTTGAACCACTAAGGCACCCAAGGCCCCTAAGTACACCATATACACAAATGGTTCAATAACCACCACGGGAGATCACTTCCTACATAAATATATGTACAGACGTGCCGCTGTAATGGGTCGACCTTTCCAGCTTTCAAATATATGATTGAGTCATACATTTTCCACTTCAATATATATTAATGAGTGGTGATTTTTCTGCTATGGTATATCAATAGGTAATTTATATACTAGCCCATGTAGCTATTAATGAGTGGAAATTTTTCTGCTATGGTATATCAATAGGTAATTTATATACTAGCCCATGTAGCTATTAATGAGTGGGGATTTTTCTGCTATGGTATATCAATAGTTAATTTATCAATAGGTAATTTATCTACTAGCCCATGTAACTTTTAATGAGTGGGGATTTTTCTGCTTTGATATATCAATAGGTCATTTATCTACTAGCCAATGTAGCTTTTTTACTACCAATTCTTCGAATATTATGTCATAATTTAAGATAATGTCCAAAACTGACCTATGTGTATTGATCAAATATATGAATGTGTCATCAATAACTAATTGATAAGGGTAATAACAAAATTATATGAATAGGTATGATTTCGATGCTGAGGGAATATATAAATGAGGGTGCTTTTTCAAATAAAGCGGCATCACCATACCCAATTATACCTTAATTCCCCCACAGTGAAAATAACACAGCTCAAACAGAAGTTATGAACCAAGCATCGCATTTATAAGGAACTCGTAATAGACACCCACAATATCGAACAGAGCACAGTTTAACATACGTAAGAAGAACACGTCGTACTCACAATTATATCTATAAATATTACCGAGAAATATGATGGAGTTATCTTCCTTTAACTAGTATATTTAGCATTTTGTTCGATGATAAGATATCAATGTCACTTTGCTGAATTAACTAACCAGTTGAAACAGAATGAATCTTCAAATGTGGAGAAATGTGCACGATGTGACCATGAATCTAATTACACTCACTTTTATTATTTTCATTAATAAATATATATAATAATTCTAATCAATTTTGAGCGTACCTGATGCGGGTTATTCCAGAAACGCATCGTGCACACTAAATTAGATATCTACGTTTTTATTACTATCATTGGGATGATCTCACTGCTAGTGGACTATTACTCCTCGGTGGTATCGTCAGTCCTGTAGTCAGTGTTTCCGCGCTGACATGATTTATTAGATATATTTATTATTGAAGTTATTGCTCCTAAATAAATGTAATTATTAATTAAGGTTCTCCTCCCTCAGACATCGGTGACCTTAGCCGATTATAGCTATCCTGTTTAAACCGTTTGGATTTGTTACTCCCAAAGACTTCTAATTTATTTGGCTTTCCAATGTTTTCATATTGAGCGTAAATGAAGGTTATTCCATATACACGTTGTGCGCACTAAATATGATATCTACGTTTTTATTACCGAAACCAGATCTGGACATCCACTAAATTTGATATCTACGTTTTTATTACCGAAACCAGATCTGGACATCCACTGAATTTGTTTTTTTAAGTATATTCAAAGAGTGTCTACAGTATTATTTTCACATTTCAAATGTATCGTTACTATTAATGCAATACTTTGCTATGCCATTTCGAGTGTCAATGTGTAAATGTTATCCCTTTTTGTCCACTGTATTGTATGTCGTTCGCTTTACGAATTCTGATTACCTCTTTGGTATCATCATATGTTCCGCTTGTCATAAACACCCCCTGTCCTTTCATATTTCATTGCTTATCACCGATGTTGGAATTAGATTAACACGACGCGTGTCGCTAATGGAGCAGGAACTGCTCACCCTTCCGATGCAAATGAGTTCGCCCCCTTTGATTACTTGTCTTAGTGGAATTGATGTTGTCAAATTGCATGTTTTTAGTTCTGTGTTGCTCGATCTTTAGTTTTCTGTGTAGTGTTTTGTAGATCGTTGTTTGTTCTTTAATCCTTTTCTTTGTCTGTTCTTCTTCTATTTATGGATTATGGTTACCTGTTTGGTATCTTCAACCTCTTCTTACAAGTTATCTTCTATAGACAAGGAGTTGGTGTCATTTTAAATCTTACAAGTTATCTTCTATAGACAAGGAGTTGGTGTCATTTTAAATCTTACAAGTTATCTTCTATAGACAAGGAGTTGGTGTCATTTTAAATCTTACAAGTTATCTTCTATAGACAAGGAGTTGGTGTCATTTTAAATCTTACAAGTTATCTTCTATAGACAAGGAGTTGGTGTCATTTTAAATCTTACAAGTTATCTTCTATAGACAAGGAGTTGGTGTCATTTTAAATCTTACAAGCTATCTTCTATAGACAAGGAGTTGGTGTCATTTTAAATCTTACAAGTTATCTTCTATAGACAAGGAGTTGGTGTCATTTTAAATCTTACAAGTTATCTTCTATAGACAAGGAGTTGGTGTCATTTTAAATCTTACAAGTTATCTTCTATAGACAAGGAGTTGGTGTCATTTTAAATCTTACAAGTTATCTTCTATAGACAAGGAGATGGTGTCATTTTAAATCTTACAAGTTATCTTCTATAGACAAGGAGTTGGTGTCATTTTAAATCTTACAAGTTATCTTCTATAGACAAGGAGTTGGTGTCATTTTAAATCTTACAAGTTATCTTCTATAGACAAGGAGTTGGTGTCATTTTAAATCTTACAAGTTATCTTCTATAGACAAGGAGTTGGTGTCATTTCAAATCTTACAAGTTATCTTCTATAGACAAGGAGTTGGTGTCATTTCAAATCTTACAAGTTATCTTCTATAGACAAGGAGTTGGTGTCATTTTAAATCTTACAAGTTATCTTCTATAGACAAGGAGTTGGTGTCATTTTAAATCTTACAAGTTATCTTCTATAGACAAGGAGTTGGTGTCATTTTAAATCTTACAAGTTATCTTCTATAGACAAGGAGTTGGTGTCATTTTAAATCTTACAAGTTATCTTCTATAGACAAGGAGTTGGTGTCATTTTAAATCTTACAAGTTATCTTCTATAGACAAGGAGTTGGTGTCATTTTAAATCTTACAAGTTATCTTCTATAGACAAGGATTTGGTGTCATTTTAAATCTTACAAGTTATCTTCTATAGACAAGGAGTTGGTGTCATTTTAAATCTTACAAGTTATCTTCTATAGACAAGGAGTTGGTGTCATTTCAAATCTTTCAAGTTATCTTCTATAGACAAGGAGTTGGTGTCATTTTAAATCTTACAAGTTATCTTCTATAGACAAGGATTTGGTGTCATTTTAAATCTTACAAGTTATCTTCTATAGACAAGGAGTTGGTGTCATTTTAAATCTTACAAGTTATCTTCTATAGACAAGGAGTTGGTGTCATTTCAAATCTTACAAGTTATCTTCTATAGACAAGGAGTTGGTGTCATTTTAAATCTTACAAGTTATCTTCTATAGACAAGGATTTGGTGTCATTTTAAATCTTACAAGTTATCTTCTATAGACAAGGAGTTGGTGTCATTTTAAATCTTACAAGTTATCTTCTATAGACAAGGAGTTGGTGTCATTTCAAATCTTACAAGTTATCTTCTATAGACAAGGAGTTGGTGTCATTTTAAATCTTACAAGTTATCTTCTATAGACAAGGATTTGGTGTCATTTTAAATCTTACAAGTTATCTTCTATAGACAAGGAGTTGGTGTCATTTTAAATCTTACAAGTTATCTTCTATAGACAAGGAGTTGGTGTCATTTCAAATCTTACAAGTTATCTTCTATAGACAAGGAGTTGGTGTCATTTCAAATCTTACAAGTTATCTTCTATAGACAAGGAGTTGGTGTCATTTTAAATCTTACAAGTTATCTTCTATAGACAAGGAGTTGGTGTCATTTTAAATCTTACAAGTTATCTTCTATAGACAAGGAGTTGGTGTCATTTTAAATCTTACAAGTTATCTTCTATAGACAAGGAGTTGGTGTCATTTTAAATCTTACAAGTTATCTTCTATAGACAAGGAGTTGGTGTCATTTTAAATCTTACAAGTTATCTTCTATAGACAAGGAGTTGGTGTCATTTTAAATCTTACAAGTTATCTTCTATAGACAAGGAGTTGGTGTCATTTTAAATCTTACAAGTTATCTTCTATAGACAAGGAGTTGGTGTCATTTTAAATCTTACAAGTTATCTTCTATAGACAAGGAGTTGGTGTCATTTTAAATCTTACAAGTTATCTTCTATAGACAAGGAGTTGGTGTCATTTTAAATCTTACAAGTTATCTTCTATAGACAAGGAGTTGGTGTCATTTTAAATCTTACAAGTTATCTTCTATAGACAAGGAGTTGGTGTCATTTTAAATCTTACAAGTTATCTTCTATAGACAAGGAGTTGGTGTCATTTTAAATCTTACAAGTTATCTTCTATAGACAAGGAGTTGGTGTCATTTTAAATCTTACAAGTTATCTTCTATAGACAAGGAGTTGGTGTCATTTTAAATCTTACAAGTTATCTTCTATAGACAAGGAGTTGGTGTCATTTTAAATCTTACAAGTTATCTTCTATAGACAAGGAGTTGGTGTCATTTTAAATCTTACAAGTTATCTTCTATAGACAAGGAGTTGGTGTCATTTTAAATCTTACAAGTTATCTTCTATAGACAAGGAGTTGGTGTCATTCTAAATCTTACAAGTTATCTTCTATAGACAAGGAGTTGGTGTCATTTTAAATCTTACAAGTTATCTTCTATAGACAAGGAGTTGGTGTCATTTTAAATCTTACAAGTTATCTTCTATAGACAAGGATTTGGTGTCATTTTAAATCTTACAAGTTATCTTCTATAGACAAGGAGTTGGTGTCATTTTAAATCTTACAAGTTATCTTCTATAGACAAGGAGTTGGTGTCATTTCAAATCTTTCAAGTTATCTTCTATAGACAAGGAGTTGGTGTCATTTTAAATCTTACAAGTTATCTTCTATAGACAAGGATTTGGTGTCATTTTAAATCTTACAAGTTATCTTCTATAGACAAGGAGTTGGTGTCATTTCAAATCTTACAAGTTATCTTCTATAGACAAGGAGTTGGTGTCATTTTAAATCTTACAAGTTATCTTCTATAGACAAGGAGTTGGTGTCATTTTAAATCTTACAAGTTATCTTCTATAGACAAGGAGTTGGTGTCATTTTAAATCTTACAAGTTATCTTCTATAGACAAGGAGTTGGTGTCATTTTAAATCTTACAAGTTATCTTCTATAGACAAGGAGTTGGTGTCATTTTAAATCTTACAAGTTATCTTCTATAGACAAGGAGTTGGTGTCATTTTAAATCTTACAAGTTATCTTCTATAGACAAGGAGTTGGTGTCATTTTAAATCTTACAAGTTATCTTCTATAGACAAGGAGTTGGTGTCATTTTAAATCTTACAAGTTATCTTCTATAGACAAGGAGTTGGTGTCATTTTAAATCTTACAAGTTATCTTCTATAGACAAGGAGTTGGTGTCATTTTAAATCTTACAAGTTATCTTCTATAGACAAGGAGTTGGTGTCATTTTAAATCTTACAAGTTATCTTCTATAGACAAGGAGTTGGTGTCATTTTAAATCTTACAAGTTATCTTCTATAGACAAGGAGTTGGTGTCATTTTAAATCTTACAAGTTATCTTCTATAGACAAGGAGTTGGTGTCATTTTAAATCTTACAAGTTATCTTCTATAGACAAGGAGTTGGTGTCATTTTAAATCTTACAAGTTATCTTCTATAGACAAGGAGTTGGTGTCATTTTAAATCTTACAAGTTATCTTCTATAGACAAGGAGTTGGTGTCATTTTAAATCTTACAAGTTATCTTCTATAGACAAGGAGTTGGTGTCATTTTAAATCTTACAAGTTATCTTCTATAGACAAGGAGTTGGTGTCATTCTAAATCTTACAAGTTATCTTCTATAGACAAGGAGTTGGTGTCATTTTAAATCTTACAAGTTATCTTCTATAGACAAGGAGTTGGTGTCATTTTAAATCTTACAAGTTATCTTCTATAGACAAGGATTTGGTGTCATTTTAAATCTTACAAGTTATCTTCTATAGACAAGGAGTTGGTGTCATTTTAAATCTTACAAGTTATCTTCTATAGACAAGGAGTTGGTGTCATTTCAAATCTTTCAAGTTATCTTCTATAGACAAGGAGTTGGTGTCATTTTAAATCTTACAAGTTATCTTCTATAGACAAGGATTTGGTGTCATTTTAAATCTTACAAGTTATCTTCTATAGACAAGGAGTTGGTGTCATTTTAAATCTTACAAGTTATCTTCTATAGACAAGGAGTTGGTGTCATTTCAAATCTTACAAGTTATCTTCTATAGACAAGGAGTTGGTGTCATTTTAAATCTTACAAGTTATCTTCTGTAGACAAGGATTTGGTGTCATTTTAAATCTTACAAGTTATCTTCTATAGACAAGGAGTTGGTGTCATTTTAAATCTTACAAGTTATCTTCTATAGACAAGGAGTTGGTGTCATTTCAAATCTTACAAGTTATCTTCTATAGACAAGGAGTTGGTGTCATTTTAAATCTTACAAGTTATCTTCTATAGACAAGGATTTGGTGTCATTTTAAATCTTACAAGTTATCTTCTATAGACAAGGAGTTGGTGTCATTTTAAATCTTACAAGTTATCTTCTATAGACAAGGAGTTGGTGTCATTTCAAATCTTACAAGTTATCTTCTATAGACAAGGAGTTGGTGTCATTTCAAATCTTACAAGTTATCTTCTATAGACAAGGAGTTGGTGTCATTTTAAATCTTACAAGTTATCTTCTATAGACAAGGAGTTGGTGTAATTTTAAATCTTACAAGTTATCTTCTATAGACAAGGAGTTGGTGTCATTTTAAATCTTACAAGTTATCTTTTATAGACAAGGAGTTGGTGTCATTTTAAATCTTACAAGTTATCTTCTATAGACAAGGAGTTGGTGTCATTTTAAATCTTACAAGTTATCTTCTATAGACAAGGAGTTGGTGTCATTTTAAATCTTACAAGTTATCTTCTATAGACAAGGAGTTGGTGTCATTTTAAATCTTACAAGTTATCTTCTATAGACAAGGAGTTGGTGTCATTTTAAATCTTACAAGTTATCTTCTATAGACAAGGAGTTGGTGTCATTTTAAATCTTACAAGTTATCTTCTATAGACAAGGAGTTGGTGTCATTTTAAATCTTACAAGTTATCTTCTATAGACAAGGAGTTGGTGTAATTTTAAATCTTACAAGTTATCTTCTATAGACAAGGAGTTGGTGTCATTTTAAATCTTACAAGTTATCTTCTATAGACAAGGAGTTGGTGTCATTTTAAATCTTACAAGTTATCTTCTATAGACAAGGAGTTGGTGTCATTTTAAATCTTACAAGTTATCTTCTATAGACAAGGAGTTGGTGTCATTTTAAATCTTACAAGTTATCTTCTATAGACAAGGAGTTGGTGTCATTTTAAATCTTACAAGTTATCTTCTATAGACAAGGAGTTGGTGTCATTTTAAATCTTACAAGTTATCTTCTATAGACAAGGAGTTGGTGTCATTTTAAATCTTACAAGTTATCTTCTATAAACAAGGAGTTGGTGTCATTTTAAATCTTACAAGTTATCTTCTATAGACAAGGAGTTGGTGTCATTTTAAATCTTACAAGTTATCTTCTATAGACAAGGATTTGGTGTCATTTTAAATCTTACAAGTTATCTTCTATAGACAAGGAGTTGGTGTCATTTTAAATCTTACAAGTTATCTTCTATAGACAAGGAGTTGGTGTCATTTTAAATCTTACAAGTTATCTTCTATAGACAAGGAGTTGGTGTCATTTTAAATCTTACAAGTTATCTTCTATAGACAAGGAGTTGGTGTCATTTTAAATCTTACAAGTTATCTTCTATAGACAAGGAGTTGGTGTCATTTTAAATCTTACAAGTTATCTTCTATAGACAAGGAGTTGGTGTCATTTTAAATCTTACAAGTTATCTTCTATAGACAAGGAGTTGGTGTCATTTTAAATCTTACAAGTTATCTTCTATAGACAAGGAGTTGGTGTCATTTTAAATCTTACAAGTTATCTTCTATAGACAAGGAGTTGGTGTCATTTTAAATCTTACAAGTTATCTTCTATAGACAAGGAGTTGGTGTCATTTTAAATCTTACAAGTTATCTTCTATAGACAAGGAGTTGGTGTCATTTTAAATCTTACAAGTTATCTTCTATAGACAAGGAGTTGGTGTCATTTTAAATCTTACAAGTTATCTTCTATAGACAAGGAGTTGGTGTCATTTTAAAAGACAATCAAATCCTACGTTAAATTGGTATTGGTCTGTCCTTAATTTTTGTTATCTTAAATTGAGATGGAGACATATTTACTAGTCTAAACGTACTTCTTCTACTCTACACAAGAAATCTTCATTTCATTAGAAGCATTTTACTCACACGCACAACCGTAATATTACACTAAATTAGTGTAACCCCATCAGTTTTCATTGAATCGCCTATAACAAGCCAGGAAAGTGAGCGGTCATATGAGAGGTATCTTATTTTGTGCTTTCTACGATTTGTCGGTTACTTTTAGAAGTGTCCCGGCAGTGTGGTATTTTGTTTTTCATTTTTCTCTCTTTGTCATCATGTAGTTTCTATTATTTTAACCCGGATATTTAAGACGACGTGAATTACATACAACACCGATCTGTTTTTTAGTATTCGTTATTTATTACAAACTTTATCTAAAAGGTAAAAATGGTGACTTTATAGAATTATCAGAAATGGAAAAATATATACATGTTAACTTAATTAACTTCAACATGGGTTGAAAACGATATGATTATATACAATGCAGTCAAATTAGAATAGAGAACACGACACCATCAATATTACACATGGGATGTAATCATTGCTGTACAAGACACCATTAATATTACACATGGGATGTAATCATTGCTGTACAAGACACCATTAATATTACACATGGGATGTAATCATTGCTGTACAAGAAACCATTAATATTACACATGGGATGTACTCATTGCTGTACGAGACACCATTAATATTACACATGGGATGTAATCATTGCTGTACAAGACACCATTAATATTACACATGGGATGTAATCATTGCTGTACAAGACACCATTAATATTACACATGGGATGTAATCATTGCTGTACAAGACACCATTAATATTACACATGGGATGTAATCATTGCTGTACAAGACACCATTAATATTACACATGGGATGTAATCATTGCTGTACAAGACACCATTAATATTCCACATGGGATGTAATCATTGCTGTACAAGAAACCATTAATATTACACATGGGATGTAATCATTGCTGTACAAGACACCATTAATATTACACATGGGATGTAATCATTGCTGCACAAGACACCATTAATATTACACATGGGATGTAATCATTGCTGTACAAGACACCATTAATATTACACATGGGATGTAATCATTGCTTTAGTATTTACTGCTATATTTTGTTTTTTTGTCACAAATTATCAAAAACAATATATGAGACAAAAACATGGTTGGTTTGTGACCATCATATAAAGTTTACAAGATAATGATTTTTTTTTCTTTTTGCAACTGATTCTGGGAAGATGTCATTTCTGAAAGTATATTTTATTTCGAGAGAGGAGGATGTTTAACGTTATTATGGCATAAGTCACTAATTTAAATAAAAGACTGATTCTAAGCCATAATCATGATGATTTCAAACTCGTTTCTGTCTAGTGATTCTCTGGGGTCGGTATGGCTTTCTCTGGCGTTTAATGGAAGTGCTGTTATTTCAACCGCATGAAATAAGAAAGACCATCACTGCTATAGTGTATATTAAAGGAAAACGCCATGGACTTAACAAGTTAGCGTGAAAAATTAAATGACAGTAAATAAAAGACATTTGTGCTAATGAATGTTAAACAAAAGATAACGTCGTATCTTTTGATATTTATAAAATCATTATGACATGAATTTGGTCATTGAAGTTGCATGTAGCACCAAATAATGGGGATCACCATTTTTCAGAACACTTCAATGTTAGGAGACCAAAGGCATACTCCATTCTCGGATTATACCTGCAATTAAAGCTCTTCCGAAAGAGCCGTGACGTCACGCAAGCGGTATCGTATATTATAGCAGCATTGATCAGTTGCAATTTTATCATTAAAAATATGCAAATCGTAAAATAACGTCGTATCTTTTGATATTTATAAAATCATTATGACTTCATGTCAAGCATTTTATTGCACTGACGAAATGAGAAAGTGTGAGAAGATTTTTTTTTGTAATTACCGATCCAGACTACCCTTGTCAACACATCGACCAGTGACCACGAAAAACACGGGGAAAGTACGACAGCATTGGCGACAAAAGAAAAGAAAAGAAAAAAAGTATGTGTACGCATAAAACGAGTTAAAAGTGACAGTTATTTAACCTACGGCCAAACATGTAAAACATGAAATTATACGTATACCCCCCTCCAAAAAAAACCCCCAACCAAATGAACATTGGTTTATGAAAATGTAATATGAGATGGGAATATTAAGATTTTTTTTAGGACGATATACAAATTGTAAACATTGCATTGCAGTTGATCTGATATTAAAATATAACCAAAAGGGCACGATGTTGGGAAGAGCTGGGGGAAAGAGTCAGATACATTATTTATTCAACAAACATGATCCGTCCCTGTGACGTCACATGAAGAGGTGTCATGGCCGCTTACACTACGACAGGAAATTCCAAATATTCTTATATCTAATTGGGTATATTAATGTTAATAAAGGTGTTTTTTGCTTAATAATTAGTTATTTGCGAATATAAAGTTACAATGTATTGAATTATAACAATTGTTCAACTGACTGGAGTTTTCCTTTAATATCAATTCTAACAGTGGTCTCATATGATTTTCTTTTATCGTAATTGATATCAAATTGTGCATACCGAATTTAATGTCCAAAGTATAATTTCCATATAGAGATGTTTTACAGACAGTTTGGTGCCAAAGTTTGGTTATAGAATATCTATATTTTTATAATATTTAAAAAAACGGTAGAAAATGTGAGAAAATGCATATTTAATGGGAAACCTAAGAAATGGACAATTTTGTGCTATAGTCTAGAGATAATAAAACTATCAGTTTAAATGAAAACCATATTGATAACACAATAAACAGATGTCTATATATATCATGTTAAATAATCGTTAAACGATAACAATAATAATAAAATCTACACACATTTCTTATAAAATCGTATAAAATAATCGTCAATACCAGTAACAACTGAGAAGGAACAATTATCATGAATAAGATGTATTTCTAGTTGTCATGATATATACAATTTATTAATAGATAGGAGGAACTGTATTTCAGAGTTTTCTAAGATAAAAAAAGAAATCCCCGAAAAGTTCATAAAAGTCTTAAAAGGTGAAACTACAATAGTACCAGAACGTATAGTTACCTTAAATATCAACGATAAGCTACAATTTTTAAATGAGTCAAATACAACTATATCACCTGATAAATTGAAAATAAAAGTAATTCAGGGAATCTTTAAACAAAATATAAAACCAAAATGTCAGGTTAAGTGGGAAGAACAGTACGGGGGTAATATTGATTGGACACAAATTTGGACAAAATTAAAGAAAATCAAAGTTACTAATAAGGTCAAAGAATTTCAGTGGAAATGTCTCCATAATATAAATTATACAGAACATAGATTGAAAAAAATGAATTTGTCAAACGGAAGATGCCATCTCTGCCAAATAAGAGACAACGATGAAACGATGCAGCATCTATTTTTTAAATATCCTTCTGTGAACAAAATTATAAAAGAAATAGAAGCAATATTTAACAGATCTGGATTAACAGCTAATATAAAAATCAAAGAATTAAATATAATGTTAGGGCTATATGGGGGTGAGGATTTAGACATCATTTTTAATACAGTAATATTTATCTCAAAGTGGGAAATATGGAAAATACGTAATAAGGTTAAATATAACCAATCCCGAATTGGAGATCAAACAATTTTCAACAATTGGAAAAATAATTTTAAAAAACATTTACAATGCACATTACAAACTTCGCATATTAATGAAAATGATAAAAACAAATTAGAACTTTTTCGGAATAACATATGAGTATTTATTATTTATGAACATAAAGCTAATGTATGGTAATAATTGTATCGTCTAATTGTGTATATTATAATGAAATGTAAAAACAAATGAATATGAAATATGTTTAAGTGGACTTTTATTTTTATTTTCACTTGCTACCCCTGGACAAGTGAGATTTATGTAAAACAGGGACCCTTAATGTTCACTCCTGGGCCATTAAGGTTATTGTAAACAGGAGATTTTGAATAAACTATATTATGATGAAAAAAAAAAGAAAAAAAAAACAAAAGAAAAAAAAGATGCATTTCTACGCTTAAAATAGAATTGTTTCTGAAGGGAGGTAATCTAGCTCTTTGAATACAGCACCAGCTACAACTCAATCGCCATCCAGCGAGGCTAAACGGTCTTCTCCTGCTCTCCAGATATTTGGCATTTTACACCAGCTACATGGATTAAACAATGATACTAACGTTGAAGCAGATTACAGATGTGATGACATAGGCTTTTATAAACATTTTGAGTACTATGCAGTTAAAAAAGAGCTATATGGACTTAGTTTGCAATACCCGACTGGCGGAGTTCAATTATACCACCAAAAAACGATGTCAACATCCAGATGTCTTTTCGCTTTTACCACCCAAAAGCGATTTATTTTATGTTTATTATTAAGTGGGGGCATCGCTACAAATCCAGGACCTGTCAAATTTCCCTGTGGTGCTTGTAGTAAGCCACCAGAAAGGCATTTTTTGTGACAAATGTGAATTATGGTTCCACGCCAAATGTATAAACATGAAACCAAACGAATATAAACGTCTTTCAGATAGCAGCGACGAATGGTTTTGTAGAAAATGTTCACATATGCAGGCTGAGAACCAGGATGAAACCATTGAACCGACCGCAGATGCAACTCCATCACTAGGAGATGAAGATCTCTCCGCATCCGCATCCGAAATTAATCGTACTACATCAACATCCGGTAACGACGATGAACTCTTTGACGAAATAATTCAGCTAAAGAAACGTGACCCATTCAAACTGGTATGTGTATATTTAAACATAAACAGTGTCAGGCACAAAATTGCTGTCGACAATTACACCATGTGACGAGCAGATAGAAACTCACATGGAGGGGGACTGATGGTCTTCATGAGATCAAGCTTAGCAGGTGATAGGAAAATAGACCTTGGTTTTAAAAATATTGAATCCATAACTATTGTAATAAGAACTGAAACAGATAGACTTTGTTTTACAGGGGTGTACAAGCCACCATCAATGAAACATGATGTTTTCAAAAGAGATTTTTCAAATACCTGTGAAAAGTTATTATCTCGTTATGACAACCTGTGTATTTTAGGTGATTTAAACTATGATATGCTCGATAATGATAAATCATCAAATTTGGTAGATGTATGTGATATATATGATATTAGAAATCATATAAGAGCACCAACATGTTTTATGGGTACTTCTAAACCTAGCTTATTGGATGTTATCCTGACAAATAAGTCAAAACTTGTAAATAAAACTTTAAATTTTAGTTCTGGTCTGAGCGACTTTCACAATTGTATTACATTACAGGTAAGCTGAACTGTAAATTCACATAAAAAGCAAACAGTAGAAGTTTTAAAGATTTTGACTCCGAGAACTTTATTCAAGACTTGGAAAATGTAGATTTTGAAACCATAACAAATTGTGAAGATGTAAATGAAGCTTATGTAAATTTTAGTAGATAATTTTTACAAGTTGCAGACAAACATGAACCTTTTAAAACAAAGGCGAGTTTGACCAAATCAGGTACCTTATATGAATGTTACTCTTAGAAAAGCAATATATAAGAAAAAAATATTATTTCATAAATACCAAAAATGTAGAACATCTGAAAACTGAAAAAATTATACCACTCAGAGAAATTATGTTATTAAATTGAAAAGAAAGTCATTAAATCAATATATTGTTGAAAGATGTGTCGGTGGGCCAAAATCTAAAGATTCCTGGCCCACAATCAAGCCTTTTTTGTCAAATAAAGGATGTAATACCTCAAAAGACACAATCTTAACAGAAAATGAAAATTTAATTACGGATCAAAAACAAGCTTGTGGAATTTTTAATAACTATTTTGTCAATGTTGCCAATGATATTGGTGACCCAAATGTTGTAGTAAATACAAACCATCCTAGTATTTTACAGATTGATCAAATAATGGCGGATAAGGAAATACCTACATTACATTTTAAACCTGTAGATGACAACTTTGTTAAGAAACAAATAAACAGCATTAGTGTTAAAAAAGCTACAGGGGTTAATAATATCTCACTTCTTTTATTAAAGCAGGCATCATCAATTATAGCTCAACCACTTACAAAGTTAATAAATAAATCTATGCAACAATCTATTTTCCCAGATGATCTGAAGACAGCTAAAGTCTGCCCGATACACAAGAAAAACAGTTTGTTAGACAGTTTTGCCAACAGTTTCAAAGCTTTTTGAAAGAGCTATACATTTACAGTTAACTGAACACTTTAACCATATTTTTAATCCTTTTTAGCAGCATTCATACCAGGCTTTAGCTGTCAATCCACTTTAATTAGAATAGTAGAGGACTGGAAATCAGCACTTGATAACAATAAGTATGTAGGGGCTATATTAACGGACTTATCCAAAGCCTTCGATTGCTTTCCCCATGATCTGTTACTCTTGAAATTAAAACATTATGGTGTTAGCGATAGTGCCTTAAATCTTTTTGTTAGTTATATAAGTGACAGAAAACAATGTGTAAAAGTAGGACAATATACTAGTACTTTTCAAAATATTTTTAAAGGTGGGCGGGCCTCAAGGATCTATTCTTGGTCCTGTTTTATTTAATGTATTTCTCAATGATATCTTTGGTTTTGTAACACATTCTACATTATATAATTATGCAGATGACAATACTGTCTCTCATGCACATCACGATGTGACAGTTCTGAAGACTTCACTTGAAACAGACAGTAAATCTCTTATTAATTGGTTTCATCTTAATAAAATGAAAGCAAATCCTGATAAATTTCAGGCAATTGCCATAGGTAAAAAAGCAAACAGTTTGAATTTAACTTTTGATCTGGGGGGAACAGTACTAGAGTGTGAAAAAGAGGCTAAATTGCTTGATGTAACCATAGATTTTATGTTATATTTCAATATTCATATAACAAATATGTGTAGAAAAGCAGCTAGACAACTAAATATTCTTAAACGTATTGGCTATCATCTTGATCGTCTAAGCAGAATGACAATCTACTATTCTTTCATAGTGTCAAACTTTAGTTATTACCCCCTTACTTGGCATTTCTGTTCAGAAGCAAATACAGCTAAAATAGAAAAGTTACAGGAAAGAGCACCCCGCTTTATATATTCTGACAATTATAGCTCATATGAAAAACTTTTAAAATATTACATAAGAGTAGTCCAGTTTTTTTTACAAGATTTAATGAATATTAAAAATCATTCTTATAACTTCAGATATACAAATACAGCAGACATACCAAATGTGAGAACTACCAGGTACGGATTAAGATCTTTAAGATACTCAGCCCCTAAGATTTGGAACAGCCTTCTGAACTCAGGGATACTACAAATTTAAATCAATTTAGGACCTTATCAATACATGGACAGGACCATCCTGTTCATGCATTGTGTGTCGATCTTAGGGACTGAGTGTCTGTTACGTTTTTTTTCCCTTTTATGCTTTTTTCTGCATTTTTAGTCATAACCAGTTTTTTCTTATTTATATGTGCTTCTGCATGATTTCCTAGTGGTTATACCCCATTTTTCATTTTGCTTATTATTTATTGCCTGCCGCACAAGTTAGTGTGTTTAGTCTTTTATATGTTGTATGTTTAGTGTGTGTTATGTATGTTGGCATCTATTTCTGTGTTGATTTCTGGTTCTATAACAGTTAGTGTACAGAGAGTCACTTGCCACATGTGCACTGACTGGAGGCCCAGAGATCAAAACATAGAAATGCATGCATCAACTCTTAGAAGGATATGTATTTGTAATGCATGACCTGTATTATTGTGCTATAGTTACATTTTATATATGTATTGTATTATCTTTATGCTATGTGTAATAACTTGCATGTTTTGTGTATGATATATGTATATGCATGTGTAGTTGGTATAGAAGCTCCTGAGAGCTGTATATAAACCCGACTTTAAATAAAGATTACTTACTTACTTACTTACTTATCCATGTATGTATATTTACCAGAACGAATGTATCGTTCTTATTTATATATTGATTAAAGGATTTCTTATAGAAAAGTTTGTCCGTAGCGCCAACTTTAACAGTATTACAGCTATATCGTGGCGTGAGCAAATTTTATTATTAGACACCTGTATGACCCTTAGAAATAAAACATACTTGTCTATAAAACAATCGAATTATATGTACAAATATAAGAAATATTAAAAAGATAAAACCATATATTTAGAACGTTGATTAATCCCTAACAGGGTTCATGTAATTGTTTGTCTTTGGTTATTTGTGTTTAGTCATGACACAATGCAGCTCCTCGTATACAATGTGTGCAACATCCAGTAATTATTAAAGCCTTTTTGTACCTTGTCACGTGATTATCTATTTATAAGATTATTAGTGATGTTTTCAGTAAAACTGTGTTTCATATATTGCGGAAATTATTGTCGAGTTACCTTTTTGACCCCATTATGACGGGTTTTTATCGGATATTGGATAGACTAATTTGTGTAATGAAAAAATAGTTTTCAGCGTCGAAATAATGAGCAACACTGACCATTTGTTTCCCGTGCTAGTTTTATTTTTCTACATCTACCAATGTCTTTCTGTTAGTAAGTCATGTCCATACTACTTTAAAAACTTATGGTTTCCATCATATATTATGATAAGGAAGTAATATTATTCATGCTGACTATAATGTTCTTTTATCGTAATTCATATTGTTCTTATTAGATTTTATGAGGGAAAGTCATCATAGAGAATTATTCACATATAATAGGAACTATTTACTTTTTTTTATTCGTGACAATTGTATGATAGAGCAAGCAGTTTTTTTTAAATGATTTGTTTTTTTCTGAACTGATTAAGTGGTTCGAGTTTACCTAATCTGAGTAAATAAATTTAGTTTAATGTCTGTAATTTACTCCGACCGGGAAGAATATACATTATCCTACATGTCAGATGTGAATATGGAATACATGATATATACAGGTTTATGGGTTGGATCAAACAGTGCCAGCTACAGTCTGAATGAGTCTTCATGGACAGGCATTACACCAGACACTCAACGGGTCGTGTATGCGCACACATGGAAAACATTTTCGAAATTTAAGACTATGATGGCCGTATTGAAATTATGTAAATCGAGGAATCTTTTGAAAAGAATATCTTCAAATTACCGGGCGTATTGCCCATTAGTGTTTGAATCTTAAGACAACAAGTATGTCCCTGTCGTTTCTGATGAAATTAGTGAAATATGAAGGATAACAGACCGCAGATGGAGGGACGGTCGGTAGGTAAATGGCAATCAATCAGGAGACCCATACATTCGTTGATTGGTTACTGTTACACACGGCTGTGGCTACATCATAGACTGTAATACGACAAGAATGTAATAGGCTGTGGCTACATCATAGACTGTAATACGACAAGAATGTAATAGGCTGTGGCTACATCATAGACTGTAATACGACAAGAATGTAATAGGCTGTGGCTACATCATAGACTGTAATACGACAAGAATGTAATAGGCTGTGGCTACATCATAGACTAATACGACAAGAATGTAATAGGCTGTGGTTACATCATAGACTGTAATACGACAAGAATGTAATAGGCTGTGGCTACATCATAGACTGTAATACGACAAGAATGTAATAGGCTGTGGCTACATCATAGACTGTAATACGACAAGAATGTAATAGGCTGTGCCTACATCATAGACTGTAATACGACAAGAATGTAATAGGCTGTGGCTACATCATAGACTGTAATACGACAAGAATGTAATAGGCTGTGGCTACATCATAGACTGTAATACGACAAGAATGTAATAGGCTGTGGCTACATCATAGACTGTAATACGACAAGAATGTAATAGGCTGTGGCTACATCATAGACTGTAATACGACAAGAATGTAATAGGATGTGGCTACATCATAGACTGTAATACGACAAGAATGTAATAGGCTGTGGCTACATCATAGACTGTAATACGACAAGAATGTAATAGGCTGTGGCTACATCATAGACTGTAATACGAAAAGAATGTAATAGGCTGTAGCTACATCATAGACTGTAATACGACAAGAATGTAATAGGCTGTGGCTACATCATAGACTGTAATACGACAAGAATGTAATAGGCTGTGGCTACATCATAGACTGTAATACGACAAGAATGTAATAGGCTGTGGCTACATCATAGACTGTAATACGACAAGAATGTAATAGGCTGTGGCTACATCATAGACTGTAATACGACAAGAATGTAATAGGCTGTGGCTACATCATAGACTGTAATACGACAAGAATGTAATAGGCTGTGGCTACATCATAGACTGTAATACGACAAGAATGTAATAGGATGTGGCTACATCATAGACTGTAATACGACAAGAATGTAATAGGCTGTGGCTACATCATAGACTGTAATACGACAAGAATGTAATAGGCTGTGGCTACATCATAGACTGTAATACGACAAGAATGTAATAGGCTGTGGCTACATCATAGACTGTAATACGACAAGAATGTAATAGGCTGTGGCTACATCATAGACTGTAATACGACAAGAATGTAATAGGCTGTGGCTACATCATAGACTGTAATACGACAAGAATGTAATAGGCTGTGGCTACATCATAGACTGTAATACGACAAGAATGTAATAGGCTGTGGCTACATCATAGACTGTAATACGACAAGAATGTAATAGGCTGTGGCTACATCATAGACTGTAATACGACAAGAATGTAATAGGCTGTGGCTACATCATAGACTGTAATACGACAAGAATGTAATAGGATGTGGCTACATCATAGACTGTAATACGACAAGAATGTAATAGGCTGTGGCTACATCATAGACTGTAATACGACAAGAATGTAATAGGCTGTGGCTACATCATAGACTGTAATACGACAAGAATGTAATAGGCTGTGGCTACACCATAGACTGTAATACGACAAGAATGTAATAGGCTGTGGCTACATCATAGACTGTAATACGACAAGAATGTAATAGGCTGTGGCTACATCATAGACTGTAATACGACAAGAATGTAATAGGCTGTGGCTACATCATAGACTGTAATACGACAAGAATGTAATAGGCTGTGGCTACATCATAGACTGTAATACGACAAGAATGTAATAGGTTGTGGCTACATCATAGACTGTAATACGACAAGAATGTAATAGGCTGTGGCTACATCATAGACTGTAATACGACAAGAATGTAATAGGTTGTGGCTACATAATAGACTGTAATACGACAAGAATGTAATAGGCTGTGGCTACATCATAGACTGTAATACGACAAGAATGTAATAGGCTGTCGCTACATCATAGACTGTAATACGACAAGAATGTAATAGGCTGTGGCTACATCATAGACTAATACGACAAGAATGTAATAGGCTGTGGCTACATCGTAGACTGTAATACGACAAGAATGTAATAGGCTGTGGCTACATCATAGACTGTAATACGACAAGAATGTAATAGGCTGTGGCTACATCATAGACTGTAATACGACAAGAATGTAATAGGCTGTGGCTACATCATAGACTGTAATACGACAAGAATGTAATAGGCTGTGGCTACATCATAGACTGTCATACGACAAGAACGTAATAGGCTGTGGCTACATCATAGACTGTAATACGACAAGAATGTAACATGATCTAAACTCTATATAGGAAACATTCACCTATGATATAGCAATTATAATTAGGTCATGATTACGACATTAATGACCAAACTAATAACTATGGTATTTTTGTATATTACCAAATTAAAAAGACTGAAAAGATTGATTATCTTTGAGAAAAGGAGAACATTAAATGCAAGGGAAAAACAAATTGAATACCAATTCTGGAGTTGTAAAGTTGTTACCGTATATTCGAAAAGTAATCAAATAGTGATGCTGTAATGAAAAGTGGACTAGTAATACTATAAAATCTATAAATAGAGGTATATGGTATATGAGTCGTACACTATTTTCACATTCCGCTTAGACTAACACTATTGTTTATGTACAATGAAATATTATTAAACTAATTAAGCTAAACACACAAAACTAATTCATAATATTTTGTATTAATCCAGCCAATTCCATTAGAAATAAGTAAGAACAAAATCTAATTCTGATTGTGATTTTACTTCCTTTATGATCATGTCTGTTTGTTTGTACTGGATTTGTGTTGAAGATATGGATGTATTCCAAAATAAGAAATAAAATGGGATTATGAAACTCAACCTTTCATATCGTTGATTAATCATGAACAACCTTTTAAAACTGCTGCGTTCCGTTCAGTTGTCTATCAGTTCCACCAATATTTTCCAATGCTATGACTAGGTTGATACATCTGCTGGTGGACTATTAGTCCTATAGAATATTATCCGCCCAGTAGTCGTTGTTTCTATCACTAGGTTGATATCTCTGCTGGTGGACAATTAGTCCTAGAGGATATTATCCACCCAATAGTCAGTTTTTCTATCACTAGGTTGATACCTCTGCTGGTGGACTATTAGAGTCCTAGAGGATATCCGCCCAGTAGTCGCTGTTTCTATCACTAGGTTGATACATCTGCTGGTGGACAATTAGTCCTAGAGGATATTATCCGCCCAGTAGTCAGTATTTCGATGACTGGGTCGATACCTCTGCTGGTGGACAATTAGTCCTAGAGGATATTATTCACCCAGTAGTCAGTGTTTCTATCACTAAGTTGATACCTCTGCTGGTGGACTATTAGTCTTAAAGGATATCATCCGCCCAGTAGTCAGTGTTTCTATCACTAGGTTGATACCTCTGCTGGTGGACTATTAGAGTCCTAGAGGATATTATCCACCCAATAGTCAGTGTTTCTATCACTAGGTTTATATCTCTGCTGGTGGACTATTAGAGTCCTAGAGGATATTAAACGCCCAGTAGTCGGTGTTTCTATCACTAAGTTGATACCTCTGCTGGTGGACTATTAGAGTCCTAGAGGATATTATCCGCCCAGTAATCGCTGTTTCTATCCCTAGGTTGATACATCTGCTGGTGGACTATTAGTCTTAGAGGATATTATCCGCCCAGTAGTCAGTGTTTCTATCACTAGGTTGATACCTCTGCTGGTGGACTATTAGAGTCCTAGAGGATATTATCCACCCAGTAGTCAGTGTTTCTATCACTAGGTTGATATCTCTGTTGGTGGACTATTAGAGTCCTAGAGGATATTATCCGCCCAGTAGTCGGTGTTTCTATCACTAGGTTGATACATCTGCTGGTGGACAATTAGTCCTAGAGGATATTATCCACCCAGTAGTCAGTGTTTCTATCACTAGGTTGATATCTCTGCTGGTGGACTATTAGAGTCCTAGAGGATATTATCCGCCCAGTTGTCGGTGTTTCTATCACTAAGTTGACACCTCTGCTGGTGGACTATTAGAGTCCTAGAGGATATTATCCGCCCAGTAGTCGGTGTTTCTATTACTAAGTTGACACCTCTGCTGGTGGACTATTAGAGTCCTAGAGGATATTATCCGCCCAGTAGTCGGTGTTTCGACACTGACATGGTCTATTAGATATATTTATTATTGAAATTTACCGTCCCTAATTAATGTAATTATTATTAAAACAAAGGAACTCCTCTCTCGGGAGTAGGTGACCTTAGCCGATTTTTCCTACTCTGTTTAGGCCCCTTGGTATTCCTGCTCTCAATATCTTTTAAATTATTTGGGTTTCCAATCTTTGCCTTAGCGTACCCAATGATATTCTAGAAATGAGTCATATGTATTAAATTAGATATCTGTATTTTTATTAAAGCATTAGGTCTTATTAATCATATAAAACATGTTTTATGTTGTAAATAGTATGCATCGTAGGTAGCGCTATTTGAATGGCAGATAGATCAGGGAGTGTTAGCGCCCTCCGTTCACCCCACTGCGTTTACATCCTCTCAAGAAAATCCTATAGCTAATTATGTCAAATAGGTTTTTTATTTTGCAATAAATACCCTCTTCTGAGGCTGATGGTGGCCGTAATCCTGCACCTCCATATGGCTACGTGTATTGTTCTGTACAAGTAAATATATGAGAAAAAGATACCACTCTGTCGGATCCGATGGACAAATTGAAAAATGAGGCAAAATCGATACCCCTAACACACTAGAAGGTAAAAGGTAAAATTCATGTAGGAATCGATACCAACTCTAACAGAAGTTAGATTGTTCTATTTTATACCAACATACATACATTATCATCGTGTGTGTAAAAAGATTTACATGAAGGGTACCACATGTGGTGCAGAAACTGCTTACTCTACCGGAGCACCTATGTTCACCGGCATTTAGTATGCTTCGTGTTGCTCGATCTTTAATGTTCTGTGTAATGTTTTGGAGATCGTTGGTTGTTCTTTTGTCCTTTTCCTTTTGACCATGGTGTTGTCTGTATGTCTGTATTTCTATATGTCCATCCGGTTCTGCCTGCGTTGTTGACATTTTTGCGCGCAAGAGTTAATTTGAATGTATGTATTGTCGTTGAAAGCTATTTATAGACAGTAACTGTTGTTGAATTAATTAATATAATTGTAGCAGTTACCATACTGCCAAGTAAGATCAGTGTGCTATTCTTAGAGATGATCCACGATAGATGTAAAATGTCGATGGTGCAGACAAAAAGTTTCTACGAGCAATATTAAAGAGAAAAAAAAATATATATAATAATATCTCTAACAAGCTGCACCAAATACGAAAATTAAAGAAATATACAAAAATCGTGGAATTCTCAAATATTTACTATGCGAGTCAAATAACGTGAAGAGATAAGGAATGACATCTATTTTGAAAAGAGAACGTTACCATTGAGAACAATGTCTACAGCATGTTTAAATTTAACTTGATCAAGAAGAAAATTCTATTAATTGTATTCTATAGTACACATATTAATGAAATTGTATTTTGCTCTGTATCTAATCAGAAATAAAAAAAATATTGCAAGTAACTTTTCCTATAGATTACATCTTATATCACAATGTAATAAAAACAATTATCAGATATCGAGAAAGACCAAACAGTACGTGTTGTAAATCTATATGATCAAAGACGGCCACCAACACTACACTCTCTAAGCATTATAACTTCTCACATATTGGACATCATATTGTGTGCAAAGATATACGGAGAAACCTACACACGGAAACTGATAACATGTTACGAATTAGCTCTGGCAATCCATTTCATTAACACGTGATACGTTACCAACACCTTAGAGTGCTATGTAAACAAACTAATGCAACACTAATATATAACCTATTTGTTCTGTCAATGTATTTGTTGATATGCTCTCTTTCTCTCTCTCTCTGTCTCTGATGTGACATTCTCAACGTCCGTCTAAGATGAGAATAACATGAATATATCAGAACTTTCTAAATTGTCTGTCTGTTACGTAGGTAGCCATATCGTAATATCACCTAAAACTAAAACTTTGTCGATGATACATCGAAATCGATACCTAATCCACACTATGTGAAGAAATGTAGTAGTTTTTAAAATGAAAACAAAAATACTCTATAGTACTACAGCGTCAGTATAATCTATAGTACTACAGCGTCAGTATAATCTATAGTACTACAGCGTCAGTATAATCTATAGTAGTACATATTTAATGTAATATAAAACATAAATACTACAGCGTCAGTATAATCTATAGTACTACAGCGTCAATATAATCTATAGTACTACAGCGTCAGTATAATCTATAGTACTACAGCGTCAGTATAATCTATAGTACTACAGCGTCAGTATAATCTATAGTACTACGCGTCAGTATAATCTATAGTAGTACATATTTAATGTAATATAAAACATAAATACTACAGCGTCAGTATAATCTATAGTACTACAGCGTCAGTATAATCTATAGTACTACAGCGTCAGTATAATCTATAGTACTACAGCGTCAGTATAATCTATAGTACTACAGCGTCAGTATAATCTATAGTAATACAGCGTCAGTATAATCTATAGTACTACAGCGTCAGTATAATCTATAGTACTACAGCGTCAGTATAATCTATAGTAGTACATATTTAATGTAATATAAAACATAAATACTACAGCGTCAGTATAATCTATAGTACTACAGCGTCAATATAATCTATAGTACTACAGCGTCAGTATAATCTATAGTACTACAGCGTCAGTATAATCTATAGTACTACAGCGTCAGTATAATCTATAGTACTACAGCGTCAGTATAATCTATAGTAGTACATATTTAATGTAATATAAAACATAAATACTACAGCGTCAGTATAATCTATAGTACTACAGCGTCAATATAATCTATAGTACTACAGCGTCAGTATAATCTATAGTACTACAGCGTCAGTATAATCTATAGTACTACAGCGTCAGTATAATCTATAGTACTACAGCGTCAGTATAATCTATAGTACTACAGCGTCAGTATAATCTATAGTACTACAGCGTCAGTATAATCTATAGTACTACAGCGTCAGTATAATCTATAGTACTACAGCGTCAGTATAATCTATAGTAGTACATATTTAATGTAATATAAAACATAAATACTACAGCGTCAGTATAATCTATAGTACTACAGCGTCAGTATAATCTATAGTACTACAGCGTCAGTATAATCTATAGTACTACAGCGTCAGTATAATATATAGTACTACAGCGTCAGTATAATCTATAGTACTACAGCGTCAGTATAATCTATAGTACTACAGCGTCAGTATAATCTATAGTACTACAGCGTCAGTATAATCTATAGTATATTTAATGTAATATAAAACATATCTTGTTTCTTTTTTCAATCGAAGCGATTCTCAAATAGTCATATTCCATGTTCGTTACCATACTATTATATCCATCGTAAACATAGCTAATAAGAAGAGGCTGAAGATACCAAAGGGGTAATCAGAATCTGTAAATTAAAGAAGAACAGACAACACAATGTTCAAAAGCAAAAGTACTAAAGGACAAACAACGATCTACAAAACATTTACACATAAAACAAAAGATCGAGTAGCGCGAGCCCCACTAAAAACCGGGTGTGCACTCAGGTGCTCCGGAAGGGTAGGCAGTAATAAGTGTCACGTTGAACATTTCTAGACCTTATGTGGATTATTAGTGATAACATATACCAATCAACCATTTACTTAATAACGAATGTACTAGCTATGGACCATTGGAAAGAAAAACAACAAACTACAAAACTACAAAAACTATTTATGTCACAGATATTCTCTAACGGTTTACCAGGTCATGATGGCAGACGACAGTAAAACTATTTATGTCACAGATATTCTCTAACGGTTTACCAGGTCATGATGGCAGACGACAGCAAAACTATTTATGTCACAGATATTCTCTAACGGTTTACCAGGTCATGATGGCAGACGACAGCAAAATTATTTATGTCACAGATATTCTCTAACGGTTTACCAGGTCATGATGGCAGACGACAGCAAAACTATTTATGTCACAGATATTCTCTAACGGTTTACCAGGTCATGATGGCAGACGACAGCAAAACTATTTATGTCACAGATATTCTCTAACGGTTTACCAGGTCATGATGGCAGACGACAGCAACACTTGTGATCTGATGACATCAACCTTACCACTAGGAACCCCTGGCTCGATAGTTTCCTTGTCAAATGAGACGCGTTAGTCTGCAGATAGACAGGATTGATAGACAACATTATATTTTCTTTCCAGCATTACATACGTGATATATATTTATGTTGTGTAATCATTGCATGATGGAATCAATTATGTTTGACAAAATTATGCGTTGTTATTCATGAGAATGATTCTTCATCAGTATTGATGACAACTGTTGCAATTTTATGTTTAAAGCCTTTTATACTGATGACATATTCTATTATAAAAACAGCCAAGATTACTGAAGAGCCGTTAAAATGTCCGACTTGGTATTCATTATTTTCCCTTCCTAAATGATAAAAATACATATCGTTTTCTAAGACTGTTTGACTTTCAGATAATTTCTGTGAAATGTCTGTTGGGACATTATTGAATCGAAATGAAATCTTTAACAATGACGTCTTATTAGAAACATAATGTGATTTCTCCAGCTCTCCATGGAAATGTAACTAGAAATTGAAATTATTTGAATTAATATTCATTTGGAGTACACATTTAAAATGTCTGTCACACTAAATAATGTTACAATACTCTATTTGAATTCCATTTATGTTATTGTACAAGCAATATATTTCTGTACTCAATTTCATCCATGACGTCATGTATAAACATAGTTTTCCAAGAAAAATGTTCATAATGACCTCAAGAAGTTATTTCGTGTATTGTAATGGAAACAGTGAACAATATTGGATATCAAATATATATACAAAACAATGCAAGCATACAGTAACTTAAACAAAAATAAATCTTAAACATATGATCGAGCAAGACAATTTACAAGAAGCGGATTGCTTCGAAATTGTCAGCATATATCACCTGTTCTGCTCCATGATAATCACCCATTGTATATACCGACATTACGTAATGGTACTATTTTACACGGAGTAATATAGTGGACACTACAATATCTACAAACCTACAACAATGCATGATACCCCAAAAAACACCTGAAAATGATTGGACAACACGAATATTTACATGCGTGGAGAATCAATGTATTCACAATATATAAACTACTGCTATGCAAAAGGTCATTGTCGTGAAGGTTTGCTGTTGTATACGTGAACATTATCGTGAACGTCTACTGTTGTATACATGGTCATCGTTGTGAACGTCTACTGTTGTATACATGGTCATCGTTGTGAACGTCTACTGTTGTATAACATGGTCATCGTCGTGAACGTCTACTGTTGTATACATGGTCATCGTTGTGAACCTCTACTGTTGTATACATGGTCATCGTTGTGCACGTCTACTGTTGTATAACATGGTCATCGTTGTGAACGTCAACTGTTGTATACATGGTCATCGTTGTGAACCTCTACTGTTGTATACATGGTCATCGTTGTGAGCGTCTACTGTTGTATACATGGTCATCGTTGTGCACGTCTATTGTTGTATACATGGTCATCGTTGTGAACGTCAACTGTTGTATACATGGTCATCGTTGTGAACGTCCACTGTTGTATACATGGTCATCGTTGTGAACGTCTACTGCTGTATACATGGTCATCGTCGTGAACGTCTACTGTTGTATACATGGTCATCGTTGTGAACGTCTACTGTTGTATACATGGTCATCGTTGTGAACGTCTACTGTTGTATACATGGTCATCGTTGTGAACGTCTACTGTTGTATACATAGTCATTGTTGTGAACGTCTACTGTTGTATACATGGTCATTGTTGTGAACGTCAACTGTTGTATACATGGTCATCGTTGCGAACGTCTACTGTTGTATACATGGTCATCGTTGTGAACGTCTACTGTTGTATACATGGTCATTGTTGTGAACGTCTACTGTTGTATATATGGTCATCGTTGTGAACGTCTACTGTTGTTACATGGTCATCGTTGTGAACATCTACTGCTGTATACATGGTCATCGTTGTGAACGTCTACTGTTGTATACATGGTCATCGTTGTGAACGTCTACTGTTGTATACATGGTCATCGCTGTGAACGTCTACTGTTGTATAACATGGTCATCGTTATGAACGTCTACTGTTGTATACATGGTCATCGTTGTGAACGTCTACTGTTGTATACATGGTCATCGTTGTGAACGTCTACTGTTGTATACATGGTCATCGTTGTGAACGTCTACTGTTGTATACATGGTCATCGTTGTGGACGTCTACTGTTGTATACGTGGTCATCATTGTGAGCGTCTACTGTTGTATACATGGTCATCGTTGTGAACGTCTACCTTTGTATACATGGTCATCGTTGTGAGCGTCTACTGTTGTATAACATGGTCATCTTTGTGAACGTCTATTGTTGTATACATGGTCATCGTTGTGAGCGTCTACTGTTGTATACATGGTTATCGTTGTGAACATGTACTGTTGTATAACATGGTCATCGTTGTGAACATCTACTGTTGTATATATGGTCATCGTTGTGAACGTCTACTGCTGTATACATGGTCATCGTCGTGAACGTCTACTGTTGTATACATGGTCATCGTTGTGAACGTCTACTGTTGTATAACATGGTCATCGTTGTGAAAGTCTACTGTTGTATACATGGTCATCGTGGTGAACGTCTACTGTTGTATACATGGTCATCGTTGTGAACGTCTACTGTTGTATACATGGTCATCGTTGTGAACGTCTACTGTTGTATACATGGTCATCGTTGTGAACGTCTACTGTTGTATACATAGTCAGTGTTGTGAACGTCTACTGTTGTATACATGGTCATTGTTGTGAACGTCAACTGTTGTATACATGGTCATCGTTGCGAACGTCTACTGTTGTATACATGGTCATCGTTGTGAACATCTACTGCTGTATACATGGTCATCGTTGTGAACGTCTACTGTTGTATACATGGTCATTGTTGTGAACGTCTACTGTTGTATATATGGTCATCGTTGTGAACGTCTACTGTTGTTACATGGTCATCGTTGTGAACATCTACTGCTGTATACATGGTCATCGTTGTGAACGTCTACTGTTGTATACATGGTCATCGTTGTGAACGTCTACTGTTGTATACATGGTCATCGCTGTGAACGTCTACTGTTGTATAACATGGTCATCGTTATGAACGTCTACTGTTGTATACATGGTCATCGTTGTGAACGTCTACTGTTGTATACATGGTCATCGTTGTGAACGTCTACTGTTGTATACATGGTCATCGTTGTGAACGTCTACTGTTGTATACATGGTCATCGTTGTGGACGTCTACTGTTGTATACGTGGTCATCATTGTGAGCGTCTACTGTTGTATACATGGTCATCGGTGTGAACGTCTACTTTTGTATACATGGTCATCGTTGTGAGCGTCTACTGTTGTATACATGGTCATCGTTGTGCACGTCTACTGTTGTATACATGGTCATCGTTGTGAACGTCTATTGTTGTATACATGGTCATCGTTGTGAACGTCTACTGTTGTATACATGGTCATCGTTGTGAACGTCTACTGTTGTATACATGGTCATCGTTGTGAACGTCTACTGTTGTATAACATGGTCATCGTTGTGAACGTCTACTGTTGTATACATGGTCATCGTTGTGAACGTCTACTGTTGTATACATGGTCATCGTTGTGAACGTCTACTGTTGTATATATGGTCATCGTTGTGAACGTCTACTGTTGTATAACATGGTCATCGTTGTGAACGTCTACTGTTGAATATATGGTCATCGTTGTGAACGTCTACTGTTGTATACATGGTCATCGTTGTGAACGTCTACTGTTGTATACATGGTCATCGTTTTGAACGTCTACTGTTGTATACATGGTCATCGTTGTGAACGTCTACTGTTGAATATATGGTCATCGTTGTGAACGTCTACTGTTGTATACATGGTCATCGTTGTGAACGTCTACTGTTGTATACATGGTCATCGTTTTGAACGTCTACTGTTGTATATATGGTCATCGTTGTGAACGTCTACTGTTGTATAACATGGTCATCGTTGTGAACGTCTACTGTTGTATATATGGTCATCGTTGTGAACGTCCACTGTTGTATACATGGTCATTGTTGTGAACGTCTACTGTTGTATACATGGTCAACGTTGTGAACGTCTACTGTTGTATACATGGTCATCGTTGTGAACGTCTACTGTTGTATAACATGTTCATCGTTGTGAACGTCTTCTGTTGTATAACATGGTCATCGTTGTGAACGTCTACTGTCGTATATATGTTCATCGTTGTGAACATTTACTGTTGCATATATGGTCATCGTTGTGAACGTCTACTATTGTATACATAGTCATCGTTGTGAACGTCTTGGGTTGTATATATGGTCATCGTTGTGAACGTCTACTGTTGTATACATGGTCATCGTTGTGAACGTCTACTGCTGTATACATGGTCATCGTTGTGAACATCTACTGCTGTATACATGGTCATCGTTGTGAACATCTACTGTTGTATAACATGGTCATCGTTGTGAACGTATACTGTTGTATAACATGGTTATCGTTGTGTACGTCTACTGTTGTATATATGGTCATCGTTGAGAACGTCTACTGTTGTATACATGGTCATCGTTGTGAACGTCTACTGTTGTATACATGGTCATCGTTGTGAACGTCTACTGTTGTATATATGGTCATCGTTGTGAACGTCTACTGTTGTATAACATGGTCATCGTTGTGAACGTCTACTGTTGTATATATGGTCATCGTTGTGAACGTCTACTGTTGTATAACATGGTCATCGTTGTGAACGTCTACTGTTATATACATGGTCATTGTCGTGATCATCTACTGTTGTAAATATGGTCATATTCATGGTTCGCCTTGCAAAGTTTAACGGGCTACACCATAGACATGTCTAAGCAGTAGAGACGCGGAAATCCATGCTGCACAAATAATACATGATTGACGACCCTATCAATTTTCGGGAAAAGTCACGTATTTGACATATGTAGTTGTTCCTTACAGTCCCTGGAACAGGGTCTATATCAATTGATGTTCGTGCAGGAGACAAGGTTACAATGTGTCATAATCTACACGTTATATATTTACTCATTTTAATTTCTTACTACGAATGGCTACTGTTACTATTTGTTATTTTTAAAGCGTGTTCAAAAATAAACGACCCAGTGTATGGGTGTGTATCACAATCGCGTCTTTGCTGTAAAAACCCTGTGTTGTATGTATCTAATTAGGAATATTTCAGAAACGTGTCGTGTTCAATAAATGAAATATCTACGTTTTTAGTAAGTGTTCGTGTTCTTGATATATCTGATAGCTATTCTGAGTACAGAAGGTTCATGTAAGTGAAGTCCTATAGTAATAAAACAAACAATTTCCTCACATCAAAAAGGGGAAAACAGCATAATCTTTATTCTCAATACAATACAAGACAAATACAAAATACAACATACAAAATTCATTAATCTTGAGATTATGTTGGTTAAATCACCGTTTGTAAAACAAAATCTGACAAATAGATATTGCTTTCAAAATAGGAAAACGTTGACAACGTGAATAATAAACATCGACTTCAACATAACTGAAGATTAGACTTTAGAAATGTTTCATCCATTCAAATAACATTTTCTTTCACACAAATAGACATGACAACATTCAAAGAAAGATACATCAATGTCGTTTTCATTGACTGGAGATATCATTTATACATTAGCCTCCATTAATGCCCATATTGTTGTAATTTTCTCTCCTGGATGTTGGTGTCTTGATTGGAAACGTTTCTTATTCTGCGTCAATAACTGGGAATGATGAATACATGTAAGATATGTTATAGTCTTGACAATTTGCCATTTTTATATCACTTTGTTTGACAGACCATCTTGACGAACTCTGAAAAGAGACAGGGAGTTTATGTTCATGACATACTAACAACCACGTCTGTCATACGAAGAGAAGCATGAAGTACATACAAATAGATAGATCTATTTTTACCAAGCTATACTACTGAAATATGAACCAATTAGTTATTGGTTAGTACAGATATGATTTAAGAAAATACAACTTTTACGTAAATCGATTGACTAAATCCTTTGCAATATAAGCTGGAATCGATGAAATATTATATTTCTAGATCTCTGTAAGAATTCTATTAACACTAGGTTTATTGACGGGTTGATTGTTGTGTAAAGTCATATGAACAGTACATCAGCTTTTGCTACAACGGAAGCAAGCTTACAAGAGATAAGACTTGTACATAGGTACAAATGTGGTTCTGAGATTGACATGTAGGCAGATGTTTTGATTGTTTCAAGTGAGAGGAGATACTGGATATGATGACCTGTTAACAGGTGAATTGTTACAAACCAGTGGCTGTAGCAACTTTGTAGCAAAATATATATTATTAAAACTAAGGTACTGCTCTCTGGCACATGTGACCGTAGTCGGGTTTGGCAACTTTATTTAGGCCCTTTGGTTTTCGTGCTCCCAAAGATATTTTAAAAATTATTTGGCTTTCAAATATTTTGGCTTTGAGGGTACCTGATGAATGTCATTCCAGAGGCGCGTCGTCCGCACTACATTTGATATCTACGTTTTTATGACATAAGAACATTACTGAAGAAGAATATGCTCTTGATAAGTATTGGTCAATTTCATGTTTATCACAAAATCAGGTCGACTATAGAATTAAATCCGTCTTGTATGTCATTACTTATTTCTCCTTCAAATAAACAAATTGTCTCTACCAGGATTGATCGTCTTGGTTAACATACGATTCTTATTGTTATCTTTCAAAATCGTCGTTATCCTTGACCAGGTTGAGGAAAGGGATGGTTGGGACATTTCATCGCTTTAAATTAAAAATCTCGTTCGTATCAATGCGGAAAAAGGTATTGTTATGAGTGTGTGCATAATTTGATGTTATTGTTGATGATAATTTAGTGACCTATATTTCTATCAGCTATTATATTCCTGACATTGTAATTAAATTGTACTTTTAAAGTTATTATTATGTAATTGTTTACATGATTACTATTTATAGTTGTTTACATGAAAGTAGGACAGATCTTAGTAGAATGTTCTAGAAAATACACATTGTTTACTTGTTTTGAACATATATTCATGAATAAAGGTAATAACAAAATTACCGAACTCCGAACAATCTTACAAAGGGAAAGTCAAAACTCATAATTATACAAACAGACAAAATCAGTCAACAACCGGAAAACTGTGAAAACCGCAATGACCCTGACTTGGTACAGGCATTTCTAAAGAAATGGTGGGTTGAATCAGATTTTAAGGCGCCAAACCTCCCGCTCTCATTACGGTTCAAATGTTCCGGCTGTCACTGTAACAGTATTTAAATACAGGAACAAAATAGGTAAAATAGTTGTCAAAGCAGTACCATATTCGGTGACGTAAATGTCAAAAATACTTTTACGTCACACATTGACAAAAAAATTCTTGACATTTGCGACTTCTTTATCTTTATACATTTTCACTGTATGAAAATGCATCGCTTATAATTTTTTCTGCAGAGACGGAATATATTTCGACAAGATATTGGTATCGGAATATAAACTTTTTAAGAGATCGAATAAGGCGAATCTTTTTATAGCCCTGGTCCAGTAGCCTGTTTCTCAGATGAAGATGACGTTTCAGGAAATCAGAATAATTGCTACTGGCCCTTGCATAGCGAATCAATTGCGAGATGTAAACACCATATGCAGGAGAAGCTGGTATATTGCTGCACATGTTTGGAAAATTTATGATTTTAAAATTGAAGTCGTCCCGCTTATCATAAATTTTAGTACTGAGTTGACCACTGTCGTCAAATTCGAGGTATAAGTCCAAAAATGATGCGGACGAAGCTGTATCGGTGGTCTCTTTAACTTCCAGCTCTGGAGGATATATCAATGGAAGAAATTCTGCAAATCTAGAATTATTGATAGATAAAACGTCATCAATATACCTGTATGTGAAATTAAAGGCTCTAGCCTCATGAATCTTCTTATCTTTTACAAGCTTTTGAAGAAACTCCGACTCATATGAGTATAAAAATAAATCGGCTAGAAGAGGGGCACAATTCGTACCCATTGGTATGCCGACGACCTGCTGAAACAGTGTCCCTCCAAAGGAGACAAATATGTTATCGATGAGGAACTCCAGCATACTGATCACTTGTTCCTCGGAGTAGCATGTTTTACCTTTATGAATTTTGTTTGAAAAATATGTGGAATTGTAGCTTAACACAACAAATTTTGAGCCATAGTTTCTATGACCAAAAGCTTTATGAATTGTTTCTTTTAAGCGGGTTTTTAATTTGTCATGCGGTAGGGTGGTATATAGAGTTGAAAAATCAAATGTTTTGATGGAGGATACCTGAGAGAAAGATCTTGATTTCAGGTTATCCAAAAGATCTTTAGAGTTTTTCAAAATCCACATGTGATTTATGCCACTACGCGAGTAAACAGTTTCACAATATTTCTGTTGTCCCTCTTTTACTGCAGACAGAATCTTTGTCAGGTGAATAGACAATTCTTTCGTCGAACAAGTTGATGATCCCGCTATGTACCTTTCTTTGTATGGTGTCATATGGAGTTTAGGTATCCAATATAAATAGGGTAAATCCTCAGACTCTTTACCAGAGGGAATGTTTAAAGAGGTCATGAATGATCTGTGGTTAGCTAGGATTTCATCTTTGTCGAACGAAGTGACAAGAATGTTCTGGAATGTACTTTAGCCACGAATGTTCTGGAAACTTCCTTTCAAATATATATAAATTGTGAACAATCCTTCAGAGTAGAGAGTCTAATTTAGTGATGAAGGATTAATTGTATATATTGGATATTATTGAACTGTTTTGGATTGTGATTAACTGCGAACTTTCAACAAGGATGTATTAATTGTTTTAGAAGGACAATTTGTTCATTCACTCATTATCGGATATGGGATATTACTTGGATAGACTTGGAATCATTTAGAGTTTGAACACTAACAGCTAAGTTATTTTGTATTATCTTGAATATTATTGTAAAATACTTTTCTTGTAACATATTAAATTTTTAGAAACGTTTTTAGATACTTTTGTTGGCTCATTTGTGTTACGGCATTTATCTTTTGACCATAGCAGTCTTCTTAATCCAGCAGGAACAAATCCTTTCTTGTGTGGATCCAATGGTATGAATATAAAAGTGAGCGTAGGGTAGCAGCTTTGAGACAGACAGAAGGTTAGTAGACTTTGTTGAGTTTCTAAAATTCAATTTTTGTTAATTTAGTCGAAATAATTCATGGAAGCCTCACTATCCACCGAATATTATATTGAACACGTGAACATATCCAATAAACCCATATCATCAAAAGTAACGTGTGCACCATGATATAGGTGAGAAATGACCCAAAATGACTTTAGAAACCTCTCATGCAATACAAATTACGATGAAATACCTGAATAGTTTATTGCACCATCTTTATCTGCATCAGCAGCTCGAATCATTTCCTCTATTTCTTGGTCATTGAGTTTTTCACCTAAGCTATGCATAACAGACTTTAGTTCATATTTACTGATATAACCATTTCCGTCTTTATCAAACACTCGGAATGCATCTCTCATTTCCTTCTCAGGATCCATTGTTGCATAATATCGTGCCATCATGGCGACAAACTCGTCAAAGTCTACTGTGCCGTTACCTACAAATAAAGAATAGCTTGAATATCGCAAACAATTATCAGAAAAAGCAAACAAAAGAACGACAACACAAAGAAACAACACAGACAATGGTCAATAAAACACTACACTGAAAACATTACATTCAGTAAATGGAGCCCCACAAAAACTGCGTCAGAACTCGTGTGTTCTAGAAGAGTCTGCAGTTTCTGTTCCGGAATCACTTGTGACTCGTGTTACATGTACTCATGTTAATATTACCAATGTGTAATAATTCATTATCCGGTCTCTAGTTTTCTTGAATTTTACAGCAGTCAACGATCCGTTGATGCAATAAAATGATTACAGACAAATGATTGATTTACATGAGTATTTTAGAAAGATTGTAGAAAACAGAATTTTCGATTTGTCTACCGTTATCTATGACAACTTGAATATCCTGGATCATATCGAGTGTCTGTTACGACATTCATTTATGGTAATGTAATCGTATGATTGATTGATAATGGAATGAACTTTTATTTAAATATTTATCCGACAATTATTACATTTGTGTACGATAAAGGAAAAGGAATAAATATTTGCTTTATTCATCTAGTATGCAATAAATAAGGGTAATAACAAAATTACCGAACTCCGAACAGTCTCATGGTCCCTGATTGATCTCGAGTGAACGACAAGAAAGGTAAAGTGAAAGAGGACACCCTAGATAGTATCGATTATGGACTTTTCGGTAAAATATGGTCGTTATTAAAGGCTGTGTTATTTGAGGACAAACACAATATACGTACATCGGCGGTAAAACCAAATGTATTTCCACTCGCAGCCACACATGTCAGGTCGTACAAATAAATTATATATTTTCCGACAATGTACATATATTGTGATATCATTTCGCTTCAACCTCATTAGGAGATAACTGTATTGTATTTTAAGCTTTGAGGACGAAATTCGTCGGTTTTACGGTCGCAAATTGAACTTGCGTAGCGGAGCTAGGTAAACGGATATTTTCGACCGTAAAGCCAAGATTTACGTCCGCAAAGCTTACAATGCAATGCAGTACTGAACATAAAAATGTATTTTTGCATATCTCTGGGTTTAAAAGTCACACAAATTAAAATTCCGCGAAATGTTGTTGACGACTTTGGTACATAAACAACATGACGTCGTATGAAGACTTCCAGTTTAAAACGTTCAGATCAGACGTTTTTTGGCTTTGTGTACGCTTCAATTTTGATAGAATTGAATTAAAATCAGTTTGCAAAAAAAATTTTTTTGCATTGTTGTAAATATGACATGTAGGATTTCACATTTTCAAGATAGCGGATCCTTCCAGCTGAACCCCTTATTTGCGACTGGTAAATTGAGAATTTTACGTAGAATAGTAACCAATCATAAACGACGATACAAACAAATTGCATTAAATAAGGGTAATAACAAAATTACCGAACTCCGAGCAATCTTACAAAGGGAAAGTCAAAACTCATAAGTATATAAACAGACAAAATTAGTCAACAACTGGAAAACTGAAAACCGTAATGACCCTGACTTGGTACAGGCATTTCTAAAGAAATGGTGGGTTGAATCAGATTTTAAAGCGCCAAACCCCCCCTCCCCCTTTCATTACGGCTCAAAGTTTCCGGTTGTCACTATAACAGTATTTATAACAATACTTGAACAAAACAGGTTAAACAGTTGTCAAACAGCACCAAACTCAGTGAAGTAAATGTCAAAAGTATTTTTACGTCACACTAAAATTAGGATTATATTTTAATTACACTACTCACTATTAACATTTCACATAATACGATTAACCAGACGCCTTATTAAACTTTTGATTAACCAACGAAAAAAAATCTTTTTTTTTACAAATACGAAATGGAACATATCTAGGGTTATAGGGTTTAACGTTACTTTGACGTGAACTATATACTAGATCGGAATGCATCAGATTTTAACGGAGTTTTAACGTAATATCTAATTCCAATGATTTCGATTAAAGGTTTCTGGGTATTGTAATATGGCCGTCATCCTGTCTGATATTCCTTCTGATTATCAACCTCTCGAACAGTTTGTGCTAGAATTGGGTGCAGATATTGGATAAACTCGAATACCCGGCGAAAACCACCTATCTTCCTCTAGGCCCCAACACTTAAGACGTCGTATTTCTTGTGGCCTTCATTTAAAAAGCTTGAATTTCTATGTATAATTGAAATTCCATACGTATTCACATTGCAGCGTATTGTGGACTCCTTAGCTCCATAGGCTGATGTTTATGATTTAACTAAACAAAACAAAAAGGGTTATATCCAATTAACCCCGGATCCACAATTATTGAGTATTATTGAATGAAAGATATCTGAAAAGTGTGAAAAGCGACCAATTTTCAAATTGCAACATGATCCCACGATTTGTTTTTTCTTCTTCATATTCTATTAATTTAGCTAGCAAATTAAATATCTAAGAACATGGACTGTATCAATTTGTTACTAATTTATACTGGTTGAGTATGCTTTTATATTAAGATGTTGTGGTTAATGGTACGTACACTGTCATAGTTATAATTGAGTAAATCGATAAAGTCCGGTCATTGTGGGTTCCGAATCATATTTTGCCTATAACTGTGTTCGTTTAGAGTTGTTCTTAATTTGTTAGACATTAGTATGTAGCATTTTATCAGTTTATGGACAACAACATCAGATAAGGAGCTAATAGATGCTATAGGTAATCACAGAAATAGATCATAAAACTGATCAGTATGAGCACGCATATCAATAAAACATTAAATATACAACGGAGAGCACATCACATAAAGGTTCCAGGGTTGAATTCAGTTCACAGAAAAAAAAATATCGTCGTGCAAACAACGGCTCCGACCACATGACTACTTGTTGAATAATACTGAAGAAAAGAGTGACACTAAATCAAAAATATAATACTGAAGAAAAGAATGACACTAAATCTAAGACAAATGTGGATCTTACATTAAAGGATCAAATTATATAGGATGGACTTTTTTTTTTTTTTTTTTTTTTTTTTTTATCTTTTTTATTAGAAATTTTCAAAATATATACATAACAAAAACACAGACATTACACAACAGCACATACAAAGACATTATTTGTACATACATTTCCAATACAAACATATGAAATGTTGTGTCCCCTTGTCTCCATGCAATAAACCAAATACATAGTTTATTTAAAGATATATGTCATCAGATTTTGATTTACCTCCTATATATAATTATATATACATGAGTTTCTAATATAAGTTTATTATGTACAAATTATTTTCTTGCATGTTGACAAAAGTAGACCACTATGAATTAAGTTCATGTAGGGAACACCATTTATTATCATATTTGGACATTTTATTTTCAACAAGTGCATTAATCTTTTCGATTTTCTCTTTTTGTTTAACTTTAACTTTGAAAATGTTAAGGACTGGTTTTGTCTCAGTCCATTTACAACAGTGAATATAATTTCTTGCCACAAGGAATAAAAATGGAACAATTTTTTACAAGAAGCTTTCATCTGAAAAACGACCTAAAACTGTTTCATTTGGGGTTAATTCAAAAACTTCTAAATCTAAAGCTGATGAAAACCAGATATTAAAAGAAGTCCAAAATCTCTTTGCCACGTGCCAGCCCCACAGATAGTGTAAGATGGAATCTTCTTCTTGGTTACAGAAATTACATAATGCGCTGTTTTTTTATTCCCATTTTGTGTTAATAACTTGTTATTTGGAAGTATATGATGCAGAAGTTTGAACTGAAAATTTCTTAACTTTGTATCGTTTGTGATTCTATAAATATCATTAAACAACATACTACCATCTAGTTCAGTATCAAGTTTGTGTTCCCATTTCACAATGCCTTTTACAAAATTGTCTTTTTCAACCTTTTGTATGAAATATTTGAATATATATTTTGAAATATCTTTCCTCTGCATCATATTAGTTATCAAAGGTGGTTTCATTTCCAAGTCATCAGTAATGTAGTGTTTTTTAATAACAGATATAATACCATAATATGTAATAGCATTTATATTCACATTGCATTTATCAAGAAACATCTGATATGTTAGAAATCTGTTATTGTCATCAATGAAGTCCTCTATCTTTTATATGCCATTTTCTGACATGCATTTTAAATAAAGTACTCCGGCATTTATCTTCAAGTGTGAATTATACCATATAAAGTCTGTTTTTGTGACTTTATTTGAGTCATCATTAAAGTTTAAAGATGAGTACCACACAAGTAAATCCTGCCAAAAATTTGATTTGATAACCAACTTATGAGCATCTGTTAAATTTAGATTACTCTCCCATATACTCTTATCTTGTAATCGTGAACAAAGGGTACATGTCAAATGTTTCCAAAATGCATTGTAATCTTCATTATAAAGCTTATATATCCACTGAAATCTAACAGATTTGGCATATATCTTTATATTAGTCAAATTTAGTCCACCTTCTGTTTTGTCTTTAAATTAAAATATATTATTTTTAATTTTTGCTGGTCTATCATCCCAGAAAAAGTTTAATATTATCTTTTCAAATCCTGGCGAAGGTAAAATAGTCAGTGCATAAGTTAATTGTGGTATGATCAAACTTTTGATGATTGTTAGTTTGCCATACAGAGTTAAATCGCTCTTTTGCCAAGTTTTTATAATTTTTAATATTTTATTTTTTTCACTATAATAATTTTCTTCTATTAGATCTTTTTGTTTTCCATTTGATGGGATGATAATACCTAGCTGTTTAAATTTATGTGTAGCTATTTTAATTCCTGGCGAAAAGATATGGGTGTATATTTCTACTTTGGAATGACCCAGTGGAATCAGTTCTGACTTATTTAGATTTACTTTTAACCCACTTATCTTTGAAAGCTCATTCAATATATTAATAGAAGTTTTAATGGAGTTTGTTTTCTGATCCATCTATAATTATTTGAGTGTCATCAGCATAAAGGGACAGTTTGGATTCTGCATTTTTGTACTTAAAGCCTTTAACGTCATCTGAGCGTCTAATAGCTATGCCTAGTATTTCAGCAGTTATAATAAAAAGATAAGGCGATATTGGGCAATCCTGACGCACATCTCTCTCAACAGAGAAATATTATGTTGACCATCCCGTGTTAAGAACACAGCTTGATATATTCTGAAACAATATACTCGTTCATTTTTTAAAGGAAGGACCAAATTTAGAATAGTTCAAATATTGTTGGAAGAATTTCCAGCTCAGTGAATCGAAAGCTTTGTCGAAATCTACTGATAGTATAATACATGATAAATCTTCTCCTTCTACTGTTTCAATTATTTCTAGAATATTTCTGATATTATCGCCAATATATCTTCCCCTCATGAAACCTGTTTGATCTGAATGAATAATATTTGGTAGGACTTTCTTTAGTCTACATGTTAGACATTTTGTCATTAACTTATAATCAATATTCAGGAGAGAAATGGGTCTCCAATTTTTTAGATACTTTTAATCTTTCACAGGTTTCGGGAGCAGCGTTATAATACTCTGCCTTTGTGAAATTGATATCTCATTAAGATCATAAGTACATTGATACGAGTCAATCACTAGATCAATGACATCATTCCAAAATATTTTATAAAATTCTGCAGGAAGTCCATCTGTTCCTGGAGATTTACCATTTATAAATGTCCTAATAGCTGAGACACATGCATCTTTTGAAATTATACCTTCACAGCTTAACATATCTTCTTCACTAAGTTTTGGTATATCTGGGTCATCAGGGAAGAAGAAATTATTGATCTCATTAATGTTATCATAAACTGTATGGTTCTTAGAATAATGAGACTTATAAAAGCTTCTCTCTTCAGCAATAACTTCCTTGAAATCAGTTATAGTATCTCCTTTAGCATTTATTAATTGTTGAATAGTTTAATTTATATAATTTCGTTTTTCTAAATTGAAAAAATATTTAGTATTTTTTTCTGCATCTTTTAGCCATTTTGCTTTTGCTCTTATCATTGCACCTTCTGTCTTTTTTTCGTAAAGTGTTTTTAATTCATTTTCTAATAAATTTATTCTATTTTCAATTTCGTCTCTGTTAGACGTTTGCTTTTTACTTTGGAGTTCTGTTAACTCTCTTTCAATATTAATTGTTTTAACTTAATTTTTCTTTGCAATGTTTGATGAATATTTTATAGTTTCTCCTCTTATGTCACTTTTAATCATTTTCCATTTTAAGTTTGGATTTACATTTTGCTCATCATATATGTTGGTTTTTTTTGTATAAATTATCTTATAAGTTCAACATAATCTTTATCTGATAATAGAGATGTACTAAGCTTGAAAAAACCTTTGCCTCGAGCAAAACTATTCTTTTCTATTTCAACTGATATAAAAGAATGGTCACTTTTATAGCCATATATCATATCTACATTGTTTACTACATTCAGTAAGCCGATTGATATGAGGAAGACATGCAACCTACATTGAATATTTGGAGTCTTTTGCCTCCAAGTGTATCTCTCTAATTCAGAATTTAAAGTTCTCCATACATCTGTCAAATTATTTCTATCTATGAAAGACTTTAGCTTTTCTCTATTTTTTTATGCGATAATTGTGTGCTTCTTAGGATGGACTTGGGGTTCTCGTTTAAATAAAACTTGAAAACCAAGGTTCTCCACCCTCAGGGATAGGTGACCTTAGAAGATGTTGGCCTGTCATGTTTCTCCACCCTCAGGGATAGGTGACCTTAGAAGATGTTGGCCTGTCATGTTTCTCCACCCTCAGGGATAGGTGACCTTAGAAGATGTTGGCCTGTCATGTTTCTCCACCCTCAGGGATAGGTGACCTTAGAAGATGTTGGCCTGTCATGTTTCTCCACCCTCAGGGATAGGTGACCTTAGAAGATGTTGGCCTGTCATGTTTCTCCACCCTCAGGGATAGGTGACCTTAGAAGATGTTGGCCTGTCATGTTTCTCCACCCTCAGGGATAGGTGACCGTAGCCGATTTTGGCTATCCTGTTTAGGTCCTTTGGGTTTTTTTGCTCCCAAAACTTTAAATTATGTACTTTCCAATCGTGCGATATTGAGCGTACCTGAAAGCAATTAAATTATCAATTAGTTAAATTTTATTTACATCATACACTGATATCCGTAATTACTTTTTTCAAAATATACGATAATGATAATAATGAATTGCTATTTTATAGAAATATCTAAAGTATACAATATCTGGTTAGAGAGTGAAGAACTTACGTAATGTCGACCAAGAAAACAAGTGTATAACCGAGGTTTTACAATCATTGTTTTACATGAACATGCAAGTAATATTTATACTAAAGGAGATGACAAAAATTATGATTGCATAAGATTTAGATTAAGTTTATGTGGTTAGTGGTTAATGACGCACATGATCATAACTAGAATTGAGCAAATCGTTAAATGTCAAACGTTACGCTCTATACAGTTCATTCCGACATTGCGTGTTCCGATTTATGTTTTCTCGATAACTTTATTCGTCAACAGTTACTGTTTGTTAAGATAACATTTAACGTTGGTAGACGTTTATATATACAGTTTATATATCATTTTACCACTTTCTGGACACAAACAGATAAGAAGTTGATAAATTGCTACAGATTATCACTTGTCATAAATCTTGGTAGTATGACAGACATCAATGATGGTGGATCTACACGATCAGCCCAAACGTTGTGATAAGTTTGTACAGTTTGAGTTCCCTATTTCTAAGGTATTTTATTTGCATTTTATAGAGTTCTATGCTAACTATGTTGGAGGAGATAATCTTGTTTCTATAACCTTTCATAATGTACACATATACTCGGAAGTTAATGTTTATTACTCACATTAGCTATATTCAACCTGTTAAAGGAAGACAATCCAGCAATATTTTCTACATCTTTGAGTTCGTGTCCAGTATCTTTTGAATTTTTTATATTCAATGATAGATAACATAATACCTTATTTTGTTCTCGCCTGTTAAAAAATCACCTTAGACGTCATGGAAGCCAACAAATATCAGATTCCTTATTTTACAATATATCTCTTACCCAGTGCTAGCAAGAGATATAGTAATCAAATTCTTCTGAAAACCTTTGACATTATTTTCCTTCTCAGTAGATATGCCATCTGATGATGATAAGTACAAAATATTGACATCTATGTATGTAGTATGGCCATTACTATCGTTGATGGACCCTGACACATTGATGATTAGGTAAATTAATTGTACATGAATATCATTGTCTTGTAGCTTTACAACATGTGCATAGACGAAATAAACGATGAAAATGAAAGTTTGAAGATACCAAAGGGGTAATCAGAAGACATAAGGTTCTTTGATGGTTTTATAAGACATAAGGTTCTTTGACGGTTTTATAAGACATAAGGTTCTTTGATGGTTTTATAAGACATACGGTTATTTAATGGTTTTATGGAATAAGTAGCATGTGTAAACACATAAAAGGAGGACGGAAAAACTATTTAGTAACATTAGTATGATTTCTAGCTTTTTTCATTGGAATTTTATTTTTGTGTTTTATAAAGAATGCTCGTAAGAAGGATCATCTCGTCTGATACAAGAATAGATGGATCGTTCTATTTCTGTAGCTATATACGTCTGATACAAGAATAGATGGATCGTTCTATTTCTGTAGCTATAGACGTCTGATACAAGAATAGATGGATCGTTCTATTCCTGTAGCTATATACGTCTGATACAAGAATAGATGGATCGTTCTATTTCTGTAGCTATAGACGTCTGATACAAGAATAGATGGATCGTTCTATTTCTGTAGCTATAGACGTCTGATACAAGAATAGATGGATCGTTCTATTTCTGTAGCTATAGACGTCTGATACAAGAATAGATGGATCGTTCTATTTCTTAGCTATAGACGTCTGATACAAGAATAGATGGATCGTTCTATTTCTGTAGCTATATACGTCTGATACAAGAATAGATGGATCGTTCTATTCCTGTAGCTATAGACGTCTGATACAAGAATAGATGGATCGTTCTATTTCTGTAGAATTATCTCGTCTGATACAAGAATAGATGGATCGTTCTATTCCTGTAGCTATAGACGTCTGATACAAGAATAGATGGATCGTTCTATTTCTGTAGCTATAGACGTCTGATACAAGAATAGATGGATCGTTCTATTTCTTAGCTATAGACGTCTGATACAAGAATAGATGGATCGTTCTATTTCTGTAGCTATATACGTCTGATACAAGAATAGATGGATCGTTCTATTCCTGTAGCTATAGACGTCTGATACAAGAATAGATGGATCGTTCTATTTCTTAGCTATAGACGTCTGATACAAGAATAGATGGATCGTTCTATTTCTGTAGCTATTGACGTCTGATACAAGAATAGATGGATCGTTCTATTTCTTAGCTATAGACGTCTGATACAAGAATAGATGGATCGTTCTATTTCTGTAGCTATATACGTCTGATACAAGAATAGATGGATCGTTCTATTCCTGTAGCTATAGACGTCTGATACAAGAATAGATGGATCGTTCTATTTCTGTAGAATTATCTCGTCTGATACAAGAATAGATGGATCGTTCTATTCCTGTAGCTATAGACGTCTGATACAAGAATAGATGGATCGTTCTATTTCTGTAGCTATAGACGTCTGATACAAGAATAGATGGATCGTTCTATTTCTTAGCTATAGACGTCTGATACAAGAATAGATGGATCGTTCTATTTCTGTAGCTATATACGTCTGATACAAGAATAGATGGATCGTTCTATTCCTGTAGCTATAGACGTCTGATACAAGAATAGATGGATCGTTCTATTTCTTAGCTATAGACGTCTGATACAAGAATAGATGGATCGTTCTATTTCTGTAGCTATAGACGTCTGATACAAGAATAGATGGATCGTTCTATTCCTGTAGCTATAGACGTCTGATACAAGAATAGATGGATCGTTCTATTTCTTAGCTATAGACGTCTGATACAAGAATAGATGGATCGTTCTATTTCTGTAGCTATATACGTCTGATACAAGAATAGATGGATCGTTCTATTTCTGTAGCTATAGACGTCTGATACAAGAATAGATGGATCGTTCTATTTCTTAGCTATAGACGTCTGATACAAGAATAGATGGATCGTTCTATTTCTGTAGCTATTGACGTCTGATACAAGAATAGATGGATCGTTCTATTTCTGTAGCTATATATGTCTGATACAAGAATAGATGGATCGTTCTATTTCTGTAGCTATTGACGTCTGATACAAGAATAGATGGATCGTTCTATTTCTGTAGCTATATATGTCTGATACAAGAATAGATGGATCGTTCTATTTCTGTAGCTATTGACGTCTGATACAAGAATAGATGGATCGTTCTATTTCTTAGCTATAGACGTCTGATACAAGAATAGATGGATCGTTCTATTTCTGTAGCTATATATGTCTGATACAAGAATAGATGGATCGTTCTATTTCTGTAGCTATTGACGTCTGATACAAGAATAGATGGATCGTTCTATTTCTTAGCTATAGACGTCTGATACAAGAATAGATGGATCGTTCTATTTCTGTAGCTATTGACGTCTGATACAAGAATAGATGGATCGTTCTATTTCTGTAGCTATATATGTCTGATACAAGAATAGATGGATCGTTCTATTTCTGTAGCTATTGACGTCTGATACAAGAATAGATGGATCGTTCTATTTCTGTAGCTATATATGTCTGATACAAGAATAGATGGATCGTTCTATTTCTGTAGCTATTGACGTCTGATACAAGAATAGATGGATCGTTCTATTTCTGTAGCTATATATGTCTGATACAAGAATAGATGGATCGTTCTATTCCTGTAGCTATAGACGTCTGATACAAGAATAGATGGTTCGTTCTATTTCTGTAGCTATTGACGTCTGATACAAGAATAGATGGATCGTTCTATTTCTGTAGCTATATATGTCTGATACAAGAATAGATGGATCGTTCTATTCCTATAGCTATATACGTCTGATACAAGAATAGATGGTTCGTTCTATTTCTGTAGCTATAGACGTCTGATACAAGAATAGATGGATCGTTCTATTCCTGTAGCTATATACGTCTGATACAAGAATAGATGGATCGTTCTATTTCTGTAGCTATAGACGTCTGATACAAGAATAGATGGATCGTTCTATTTCTTAGCTATAGACGTCTGATACAAGAATAGATGGATCGTTCTATTTCTGTAGCTATTGACGTCTGATACAAGAATAGATGGATCGTTCTATTTCTGTAGCTATATATGTCTGATACAAGAATAGATGGATCGTTCTATTCCTGTAGCTATAGACGTCTGATACAAGAATAGATGGTTCGTTCTATTTCTGTAGCTATAGACGTCTGATACAAGAATAGATGGATCGTTCTATTTCTGTAGCTATATATGTCTGATACAAGAATAGATGGATCGTTCTATTCCTATAGCTATATACGTCTGATACAAGAATAGATGGTTCGTTCTATTTCTGTAGCTATAGACGTCTGATACAAGAATAGATGGATCGTTCTATTCCTGTAGCTATATACGTCTGATACAAGAATAGATGGATCGTTCTATTCTTGTAGCTATATACGTCTGATACAATAATAGATGGATCGTTCTATTTCTGTAGCTATAGACGTCTGATACAAGAATAGATGGATCGTTCTATTCTTGTAGCTATTGACGTCTGATACAAGAATAGATGGATCGTTCTATTCCGGTAGCTATATACGTCTGATACAAGAATAGATGGATCGTTCTATTTCTGTAGAATTATCTCGTCTGATACAAGAATAGATGGATCGTTCTATTCCTGTAGCTATATACGTCTGATACAAGAATAGATGGATCGTTCTATTCCTGTAGCTATAGACGTCTGATACAAGAATAGATGGATCGTTCTATTCCTGTAGCTATAGACGTCTGATACAAGAATAGATGGATCGTTCTATTTCTGTAGAATTATCTCGTCTGATACAAGAATAGATGGATCGTTCTATTCCTGTAGCAATAGACGTCTGATACAAGAATAGATGGATCGTTCTATTCCTTTAGCTATAGACGTCTGATACAAGAATAGATGGATCGTTCTATTTCTCTAGCTATTGACGTCTGATATAAGAATAAATGGATCGTTCTATTCCTGTAGCTATAGACGTCTGATACAAGAATAGATGGATCGTTCTATTTCTGTAGCTATAGACGTCTGATACAAGAATAGATGGATCGTTCTATTCTTGTAGCTATATACGTCTGATACAAGAATAGATGGATCGTTCTATTCCTGTAGCTATATACGTCTCATACAAGAATAGATGGATCGTTCTATTCCTGTAGCTATATACGTCTGATACAAGAATAGATGGATCGTTCTATTACTGTAGCTATATACGTCTGATACAAGAATAGATGGATCGTTATATTTCTGTAGCTATATACGTCTGATACAAGAATAGATGGATCGTTCTATTCCTGTAGCTATATACGTCTGATACAAGAATAGATGGATCGTTCTATTCTTGTAGCTATATACCTCTGATACAAGAATAGATGGATCGTTCTATTTCTGTAGCTATAGACGTCTGATATAAGAATAAATGGATCTTTCTATTCCTGTAGCTATAGACGTCTGATACAAGAATAGATGGATCGTTCTATTCCTGTAGCTATATACGTCTGATACAAGAATAGATGGATCGTTCTATTCCTGTAGCTATATACGTCTGATACAAGAATAGATGGATCGTTCTATTTCTGTAGCTATATACGTCTGATACAAGAATAGATGGATCGTTCTATTCCTGTAGCTATATACGTCTGATACAAGAATAGATGGATCGTTCTATTTCTGTATCTAGACGTCTGTAGCTTTTGATAACCGTCCGAAAACGTAAATTAGATAATAAGGGTAATAACACAATTACCGAACTCCGAACAATCTAACAAAGGGAAAGTCAAAACTCATAATTATATAAACAGACAAAATCAGTCAACAACCGGAAAAATTAGATATTATTTTAATGTTGTTCTGAAAGTTGAAAAGACAGCTACATAAAAGTATAACATAAGGATTATATATCAACTGCAATGCACTTTACAAAATGGAGTCTTTAAATGAGGTGAATGTTGGAGTTCATGTTTGGTGTGGTATTATAGAAAAATATTTATATGAATTTCCTACCAATAACCTTTTAAACGTTGAAACAATTATATATTGTGAATTATGTTATATATTCATTTCACAGGACATTATTATGTCTTACATGTACAACCTTGAATGTTTTGGCACAATGTGTTCATTGATTAGTTGTATGATACTGGTATAAGAATCTAATGATAGTAGCTCATTTTCATGGTTTGGAAAGTATCAGTATTGAAATTGATGCTTAATCGGAAATTTGTCAGCATAATCGCAGGCCTATTAAATGAAAACGCCAATAGTTATCCTGTATTAACTCCCTGACTGAACTATGTTGACAAAATGGGCATAATCCTGATCGAATATCATCCTTTCATAGGGGGTAAATATACACTAGTTGACATAACAACGGTTCTCCAAACGTATAATGCATTAAAAAAACAATTAGGCACTCTATAATAGATTATTTATACACCATCTCGGTGAACCGTAAAAATATGACATCTATCTCACCAATTCTCAGTAATTACCCTCAAAATACTTAATAGACGTGCAATAGTTAATTATAATGATTAGACTGAAAATGTACGACAACATGCAAGTACCGTCTTTGTCTGCATCTGTGATCATTTTCTTTACGTCATCATTCGTCGGTGTTTGACCTATTGACCTTATTACACTCCCTAATTCGCTGCAGCATATCACACCATCTTTGTTCTTGTCAAAGAGAGAAAATGATTCTCGCCAATCTACAAAGTTACAACATCTTACACAATTAACAGATGTACATGATTACAATATATAAATATATCTGTAGCCTTCGCCTACTTCTTAGTATATGTCGTACATGTGTCGCCTTATATTAATTTGTAAAGGAAGATGGTTTATAAGATGTTGTATCTATTTACATAATATCGGAAACTATTTTTGATGTGGCACAACATAAAATACCATGCTTAAATGACATTAACTTTTTTTTAATTTGGCTGATTACACTTACTACACCAATATTTTTCTGATGTCTCCAATTTCCGTTTCTTTTAAGGATACGGTTTGAGTGAGTGAATAAGTAGTTGTTGTTTAGCGCCAACTCTGCAATATTTCAGCTATATGATGGCGAGAACAAGTTAATTTTCAATGAGATAATGATAGTGTCCTCTTTGTACTAGACCCTTAGTTAGATTTGTATAGTGCTATCTCACTTTGTACTAGACCCTTAGTTAGATTTGTATAGTGCTATCTCACTTTGTACTAGACCCTTAGTTAGATTTGTATAGTGCTATCTCACTTTGTACTAGACCCTTAGTTAGATTTGTATAGTGCTATCTCACTTTGTACTAGACCCTTAGTTAGATTTGTATAGTGCTATCTCACTTTGTACTAGACCCTTAGTTAGATTTGTATAGTGCTATCTCACTTTGTACTAGACCCTTAGTTAGATTTGTATAGTGCTATCTCACTCAAACAACAGTCCGCACTTTGTACTAGACCCTTAGTTAGATTTGTATAGTGCTATCTCACTCAGTCCGCAGATAGTCATGTCGCCCCACTCTGACATAGGATCCTGATTCTGAGCCAACCAGTCGTTGCTCTTTCTCCTTAATGTTGCGTGATTAGCGGTGTAGCAACAAATATAAATTGTATGTTCTTTGGTTTGACTCGATCGGTGCTCGATTCCACGATCTACCGCACTCGAGGGGACAACTCTAACCATTACGCCACCGGTGCTGTTGATACAGTTTGAAATTGTTATTCTTATTAAACCATAACAACTTATGTTTCTCTATATAAAGCCTATTATAATGAAGGATTCTATGGGATTCTGAATATATACTAAGACGTTTGATAGTTACATTGGAATACAAACTAAATATGACGACTCTTTCAGTATCTTGTATGATATTGTTTTCTGCTTGTATCGTTGTTTTGCTTGTCAGTATTATATGGATATTGTCATTGCAATGATGTGAAAAATCGTTTAACACATGTACTTACCACTAATCGTTTCTTCCGAGAACTGACCGGCCTGAAAAGATACACATATCTTATAAACGCTTAGAGTAAACTTACCAATTTCCGACATTAATTAGCGTAGAATTATTTATAAAATTACACAATCAATAATAATCAATACAACATTAAATTCCTCCCAAGCAAACCTAAAATGTCTAAACACAGACATAACAGACACAAAATATTGTGGTGGCTTAAAACTCATTAAACAATAAATATTTAGCTTCAGCTCAAAATAGTGCATCCGTTCATAGGCATTCTGACATCATAAACATAGAGCCTATGTTCTGTTTGTTTTGTTTAACAGTTATACTTGTATTATCCTATGTTTTCCACATCCGTATCTTCCCTATACTCGATGAAAACAATGTACAACAGACCAGGGATTTTCAACTGTTTGGAGTCGAAAAATATTGCACATCAGATAATTACACAAAGAAATATGGGGATGTATTGTGGCATTTCTGTGGGGATCAACAACCATTTAAAGTGTATTTACTTTACTTCACACAGGTGATATACCTGTGTTGTACATACAGGTTGTACATACAGGTGTTGATACAGTAGAGGAGAACTATCTTTTCTTCTTACTATCTTACTGGTATCGTTTATCTTCGAAATCTTTTGATATACAACAGCTGTAGATGAGTGATTATCTTGAGATTTGTTGTGGTCTCATGAAACTGACCAGACAGACACACAAAGGAAAAATGTTAGCCATTAATTGTATTAAAATACAGTAATACAGCGAATGCACTAATCCATTTCGTTGTTGATTACGTAAACAGAAGGCTGGTTTCTATCACCTATTGGTTTTGTGGTCAATATTATTTCCGTTAATCTAATCTTAACTGAAAAGGAATTGGTTTGTCTTTTCATATCATGCAAACAGAGAACAAACAGTGCTGTATCTAGGGAATATAAACGTCTAATGTAATGTACTTAAATAAAATCATCGGGACTTAATCTATTTATAGATGTAATGATTGTCAACTATTTTTATTCAATGAAATCCAGATAATTTCTCCTTGTTTATATTGGCCTAAAATTAACACAACAACTATTAAAATTTAATGGTTAAGCCCCTTCAGGTATTGTTCTCTTAACACACGAAATATGTTTTGACATCATGAAAATGAGGAACTTCAGTATACATATTCCACCTCTGTAGAATTAATTATATCAACGTTATATCTTAGGGGTATTCAAATGTCAGTCTTTAGGTAAAACTACTGATATAACCCTGGGTATAGCAATAGGACATAGGTGTCCCTCTACGGGGTAGAACCCTATTAAGACATAACGTTCGTTTAGTTGTGCGGGACGATTAAACATCTGGATGGGATGAACGCCTAGCGCATGGACAATGCCTCGTACAACTTGCATAAGCTCGTGATGAGCAGTAACTTGTTAAAAGCTGGTGTTACGTTACAAGGCAATGTTTTCCTGCCCTTTTCACTGTTGTCCGGTTTGTCACGTAATATCTAAAAAGCCACAGTGCCAAATTTTACCCACATTTTTAATCTTATTTTCGTCATGAATATCGCTAAAATACTACCATTGTTTTAAACAGCAATAAAACAAGTCAATTTATAAAGTTATTCAAACTATTTATCATCGTATATTTAAGGATTGATCGCAATTTTTGTTCGGTTCATGAAGAAATAACCTCAATTAGGTTGTACACACCGTGTAACCCGCGTAGCAGGCTACGCAAGGGTGTGTATAACCTGATTGAGGTTATTTCTAAAGAACCGAACAAATAATTTCGATCAATCCTTATAAATTAATTCAAATTTTTTTTGCTATGATATTGAAAAATATATTTATTTTTTCAAAATAAGGCAAATAATCGGAAATAAATTTAAATAACCCCAAATGTGCCTCATTTAAAGAAAATTACCTGATGACGCGACGCATTGAGAACGACGTCTATTTTAAGATTCAGTACACACACAAATAACCTCAACTTTTTAAACCAATCAAAACACGTACACAATGACATGTGACTCTAATATTAATTCATATCAATATGTGTGGTTAGAGGACAAATTATATTTATTTATGACCCTTTCTAAGGGTCTTTTATATTTTCTGAACTTGATAATCTCTTCTTTTTTTCTGAATTTCAAGTTATTTTGATACTCGGATTGACACTGAAGACAGATGGTACTTTTGTGTTTTAAGGGATCTTCACCCAGTAGTAAGTAATGTATATATATCATTACAAATATTCGTTGAATTTGATTTGATACATCCACTATATGCGCGAAAATTGGCATACCACGAATAATAATAAATTCGCAGTTTTTGGAGTTGGTACATTAATCTCGAAGTTAAGGAGTTATGTATTTAATAAGAAAATATGTCTGTTGTTAATGAATTCTTCTACATCCATCATCAAGTTGATCAATATCAATATGAAATTAATATCAACAGTATTATTTACAATTCTCTAGGATATTTATATTTTTAATAATAACATCATTTGATAAGACGGAATTCTAACAATAATTACGGTACATACAAGTTATATATATTTTTATTGATGTGCTTGATTCTTGGAATTCCTCGTGCGCCAATAGAATTAATCTACATGTGCCTAAGGAATTCAAGCTGGTACCAAGGTCCTTAGATATAGGTCACATGATGAAAAACGCTAGTATTGTGAACTACAGGATTTATGATATTCTAATTTACGTATGGCAATCTACTATAACTTGTGTCTGATCCATTGTCCATAATTGCTTGACAATAACATATGCTTAAATTAAACTAGTCAGACCTCAATTTCTGCAGCACCTTGGTTACCAAATTGCCAATATGTGTTGTAGACTTGTATTTGTCATGGTGATAATAACAATATTGGTCCTTTGATGTTAAGCAAGGACAAAAAATCAACTCCCGTGAAAAAAGAAAACATTACCATAAACACTCTAAAAACGATGAAGATTAGGATCAACAAGTAAAATATTGAATGTAAATACAAAGTTGTCACGTAGTTACTATTCTTATGTTAATGCTGTACTTTTATCGTTCACTTTATATGGCTACAGCTATAACAGTGATATATCTATATAGGACAACATACATAAAGATAACACAACTATAACAGTGATATATATCTATAGGACAACATACATAAAGATAACACAACTATAACAGTGATATATATCTATAGGACAACATACATAAAGATACCACAACTATAACAGTGATATATATATATAGGACAACATACATAAAGATAACACAACTATAACAGTGATATATATATATAGGACAACATACATAAAGATACCACAACTATAACAGTGATATATATATATAGGACAACATACATAAAGATAACACAACTATAACAGTGATATATATATATAGGACAACATACATAAAGATAACACAACTATAACAGTGATATATATATATAGGACACCATACATAAAGATACCACAACTATAACAGTGATATATCTATAGGACACCATACATAAAGATACCACAACTATAACAGTGATATATCTATAGGACACCATACATAAAGATACCACAACTATAACAGTGATATATCTATAGGACACCATACATAAAGATACCACAACTATAACAGTGATATATCTATAGGACACCATACATAAAGATACCACAACTATAACAGTGATATATCTATAGGACACCATACATAAAGATAACACAACTATAACAGTGATATATCTATAGGACACCATACATAAAGATAACACAACTATAACAGTGATATATCTATATAGGACACCATACATAAAGATACCACAACTATAACAGTGATATATATATATAGGACACCATACATAAAGATACCACAACTATAACAGTGATATATATCTATAGGACACCATACATAAAGATACCACAACTATAACAGTGATATATCTATATAGGACACCATACATAAAGATACCACAACTATAACAGTGATATATATCTATAGGACACCATACATAAAGATAACACAACTATAACAGTGATATATCTATAGGACACCATACATAAAGATAACACAACTATAACAGTGATATATCTATAGGACACCATACATAAAGATACCACAACTATAACAGTGATATATCTATAGGACACCATACATAAAGATAACACAACTATAACAGTGATATATCTATAGGACACCATACATAAAGATAACACAACTATAACAGTGATATATATATAGGACACCATACATAAAGATAACACAACTATAACAGTGATATATCTATAGGACACCATACATAAAGATACCACAACTATAACAGTGATATATCTATAGGACACCATACATAAAGATACCACAACTATAACAGTGATATATCTATAGGACACAATACATAAAGATACCACAACTATAACAGTGATATATCTATAGGACACCATACATAAAGATACCACAACTATAACAGTGATATATCTATAGGACACCATACATAAAGATACCACAACTATAACAGTGATATATCTATAGGACACCATACATAAAGATAACACAACTATAACAGTGATATATCTATAGGACACCATACATAAAGATACCACAACTATAACAGTGATATATCTATAGGACACCATACATAAAGATACCACAACTATAACAGTGATATATCTATAGGACACCATACATAAAGATAACACAACTATAACAGCGATATATCTATAGGACACCATACATAAAGATAACACAACTATAACAGTGATATATCTATAGGACACCATACATAAAGATATCACAACTATAACAGTGATATATCTATAGGACACCATACATAAAGATACCACAACTATAACAGTGATATATCTATAGGACACCATACATAAAGATACCACAACTATAACAGTGATATATCTATAGGACACCATACATAAAGATACCACAACTATAACAGTGATATATCTATAGGACACCATACATAAAGATACCACAACTATAACAGTGATATATCTATAGGACACCATACATAAAGATACCACAACTATAACAGTGATATATCTATAGGACACCATAAATAAAGATACCACAACTATAACAGTGATATATCTATAGGACACCATACATAAAGATACCACAACTATAACAGTGATATATCTATAGGACACCATACATAAAGATAACACAACTATAACAGTGATATATCTATAGGACACAATACATAAAGATACCACAACTATAACAGTGATATATCTATAGGACACCATACATAAAGATACCACAACTATAACAGTGATATATCTATAGGACACCATACATAAAGATACCACAACTATAAAAGTGATATATCTATAGGACACCATACATAAAGATACCACAACTATAACAGTGATATATCTATAGGACACCATACATAAAGATAACACAACTATAACAGTGATATATCTATAGGACACCATACATAAAGATACCACAACTATAACAGTGATATATATATATATAGGACAACATACATAAAGATACCACAACTATAACAGTGATATATCTATAGGACACCATACATAAAGATACCACAACTATAACAGTGATATATCTATAGGACACAATACATAAAGATACCACAACTATAACAGCGATATATCTATAGGACACCATACATAAAGATAACACAAATATAACAGTGATATATCTATAGGACACCATACATAAAGATAACACAACTATAACAGCGATATATCTATAGGACACCATACATAAAGATACCACAACTATAACAGTGATATATCTATAGGACACCATACATAAAGATACCACAACTATAACAGTGATATATCTATAGGACACCATACATAAAGATACCACAACTATAACAGTGATATATATCTATAGGACACCATACATAAAGATACCACAACTATAACAGTGATATATCTATAGGACACCATACATAAAGATAACACAACTATAACAGTGATATATCTATAGGACACCATACATAAAGATACCACAACTATAACAGTGATATATCTATAGGACACCATACATAAAGATACCACAACTATAACAGTGATATATCTATAGGACACCATACATAAAGATACCACAACTATAACAGTGATATATCTATAGGACACCATACATAAAGATACCACAACTATAACAGTGATATATCTATAGGACACCATACATAAAGATACCACAACTATAACAGTGATATATCTATAGGACACCATACATAAAGATACCACAACTATAACAGTGATATATCTATAGGACACCATACATAAAGATAACACAACTATAACAGTGATATATCTATAGGACACCATACATAAAGATACCACAACTATAACAGTGATATATCTATAGGACACCATACATAAAGATACCACAACTACAATATGAAATAATGTACATGATACTAACAATGATATAACCAATGCTCTGAAGAGTCTGAATCATATTAATGACATGATTTAGAAGACAACCATCCACATGTACAGACTTCTGTGTACAACTGAGTGGTTCGGTGTAGGCACGGTGATTGTAGTCTGGGATCCAATTAGTACATAAATACAAAACTAAAAGGACGGTTAGATCATTCGTCAACAGTTTGGAACAATTAAGTGATTTATATTGTGAATAATAAATAGATGCTACCACTATGGTCCATGATAGGGGTCATCCTCTGAGAAGCAACTTACTCACAATTCGCGTAATATTTGGTTTAAAAAGTACAGTGGTTTCTAAGGCAAAAATAGATCCAAATATTAAAAGAATATGCTGAAATTATTATTTCGACATGTTCCTAATGTACAGATTCACTTAATAAGTGTTTTGTTTTGATTCGAATATTGCAGGAAGTATTTTTACAATAGAAGCTGGCTGCATCTCAGTACAGTTCATTTATCCATTTCCAAAATACATACGTTTTATTAAGCAAAGTCGATTGAAGAAACCCGTGATAACATTACATATTTTCCACTAGTGTTTTTACCAAAATTGAATTTCTGTTAATAATTTATAAATGGAAATATCGTCACTCGTCACAACAATACCTTATTGTTTCTTGTTTCCAAGGAAACCATTATATTCTACTTATAAACCTATGTACAATTTCTAAAAATCTAACCGATTCGTAAAAAAAAGTTAAATCAATAGACAGAAAAAAATGAATGGTTTACATCAGATCTTTTTTCTTAAAGTTTATATTGAATCCTTGTCAAAAGCCGTAACCATGACAACTTATCATCATGCAAGGGGAAATATTCTGACAAGAAAACGGGTGATAGTTGGGTAAATAACCTGTATAACACTTACTTATTGATGGTGTTACGTTTATTGGTATAAGCGTATCAAAACAACTTGTCTATCATTTATCATATACTTAATTAAAGTGTTGGATATTTATTTTTTAGGCTATATAATGGAAATCTTGGGATAATTACATTCTAGGTTTCTATAAACTAGACGTACCAATTTAATAAGAATGACTGCTGGTATCTACCGGCGTTTACTGTGTTAACTGAGCTTGTTTTGACTACATATACAGTGGAAGCTGTCTAATCCGACATACCAAGGGAACAGGGAAATGTGTCGGATTGTACAGAATGTCAGAATACTCAGGTTTTATTCTTAGTTAACCGAAATACTTAGGGACCATAAATTTTTGTCGGAAAACTCAGGAGTCGGATTGTACAAGTTCCACTGTATATATATATACAAGGGAGTGGATGTAGTCGAGTGGTCTAGGGCGCTGAACGTAAGGCTAAGCGAATGGTGCTGCAGTGTAACAATGGTGTGGGTTCAAATCCCGTCGAGGGAAGAACAAACATTTGACAGCTCTAAAATCTAATTCTAACACTGTTTGGTTTAATTTTCAGACGTATATATATATATATATATAATTCTACGAAGTGTTTAATTCTATATCACTTTGTTTTGTGTACTTGGTGTTGTTTTACAAACCATTTTAGACGTTTATATATAATATATATATAACTTGAACTCTAAAGAATTATTGAGTTTAATGCCGCTTTCTACTTTATTTTACTTATATTGTGGTGGTCAGTTTGATTAGTTGTAAACTCTGCGAAAACCTGCCGCAAGCTATCGACCAACGTAGTCACACCACGTTGTATCGAGTACACATTTTACATGTGGCAATCGAACTAATTTAGCGGCGATTAGCACTGATTGAACAGGTGGGCGCAAATATATCTACCATAGGATCAAGTCAATAATGGCCCTTCTGAAACTGTCAATGAGATCTTAGTCATGATTAATAACAACACAAAGTAATAACATACATCAAAAATAGCAAGTGAAAATAATAATAACAAGAGTTTGTAGATGCCAAAGAAGCCGTTAATAAAAACAACCGGGCTGAAGTCAGCTGATCCGCTAAGACACACATTCCTTCCCCATTAGTGGCACGTGTAGTGCTATCCATTTTTTTCCAAACATACTCAAAATGTCTTTAGTAAATGGAAACAAGTGTAGTCTTGAGCCACACTGTTTACCAAATATGAACATGTTGAAAATATTCGTAAAGGTTTCATTCGTTTCTCTTTTTTTAGTATTGTTACTTCTTACTAGTATCGTACGTTTATCAGTTCCAAATGGAAGAGACGAACACGCGAACACCATTGAAATTCTTATTTTTCAACAAACATACATAACCTAGTAAAGAACCATTCAATTATAAAGATTAGCATCTTGGCTCCAAGTAACAGCTACCTTGCATTGCTGATCTGGACAAAACATACAGACTTGGCGTTCAATGATCATGTATTGCCAGTTCAGTGATTGTTGGAGACCTTCTTTCACACATCCCACATGAACTCCTGAATATAACTATATTCTGGCGACCATCCAATAATCAGGTATATACAGTTTATAGTTTTACATACGACTTCAACGTTACTCTACTAAAAGACAACGATCAATTTATTTGTCAAACAGAAGATAAAAAAAATAGAAAAGACATAAAACACTACCCAGAAAACTGCATTTTAAGCAACACGAACCCCACAACAACATGGGGATAAGAAGGCTAAGCAACACGAACCCCACAACAACATGGGGATAAGAAGGCTAAGCAACACGAACCCCACAACAACATGGGGATAAGAAGGCTAAGCAACACGAACCCCACAACAACATGGGGATAAGAAGGCTAAGCAACACGAACCCCACAACAACATGGGGATAAGAAGGCTAAGCAACACGAACCCCACAACAACATGGGGATAAGAAGGCTAAGCAACACGAACCCCACAACAACATGGGGATAAGAAGGCTAAGCAACACGAACCCCACAACAACATGGGGATAAGAAGGCTAAGCAACACGAACCCCATAACAACATGGGGATAAGAAGGCTAAGCAACACGAACCCCACAACAACATGGGGATAAGAAGGCTAAGCAACACGAACCCCACAACAACATGGGGATAAGAAGGCTAAGCAGTTTCTACAATTTGGACGATAATAGTTCAATATATTTAAATATTTTTCGTATTTTCCATATAATTATATTTTAATTCATGTTCAATGCTGGTATGTTTGATTTCAAATCACCCCAACACACTAACAGAAAAGAACCATTCAATTACAGCCTTAGTGTACAACAATCTCTCCATAGATTCATATACTCCAAGGTGTCACAAAGATACACACATGGTGATGAATCATCCCATGATAATTCGCGTACCGTTTGTCCACTGCTTAATATATCATAGAGATTCAAATGTTAAATTTTATTGCACCATGGTATATATTCTGCTATGCGAACAAATTACACATTCCATAAGATCATCGGTTGGTCAGTCGTTTGTTTGGTAACGGTAAATACAATGTAAACAACTTTACAGACAATCCATATACAGGAACAAAGATTAATTCTGTAAAAATGTCCATAAAGACGAGCTATTAGAGCTATATTCATGACATAAACAAAAACAAATTGTGTATGTGGAACTTGACGGGAGTTTAGATTGCCACAAGAAAAAAAAAGAAATTGGGTTACAAGCTGTCATTTACGGAGCGTACCGAGGAGTTTGTAAACCGCAGCGAAGAAACTATGCCTAATTTCCAAACCCTGGGGTTGAAGGTGAAGTAGCTCTAATTCGTAAATGCTCTATAAAACGCCAAAATTTGATGTCGATAAATTACATAAAGTCATGTTATATGTACTTTCTTATCTTCCCAAATAAAATTACTGATGTATGTCTTTTCTATAGATTTATATTTCATTAGAATCTTTACATTGATAACGAATCTGTATTAATCTTAATGAAATCTGCATCAATTTCTTGAAGTGATTTATTCAGGACTATATTGTCACTTTAACTGAATTATAATGGCACTAATATTACGTAATCGGAACTAAGCACTATTAAATGTAGTTCACTCAAACATTAAATGTTAGCAATCTCGTTTCAGTCGCTATGGATTAAAAACTAATCAATGCTGAAATTCTTCATTATCGAGAACGACAAATGTTTAATTTCTATGAATGTTATTTCTGTATTCCCATTTTAATTTCTATGAATGTTATTTTTGTATTCCCATTTTAATTTCTATGAATGTTATTTTTGTATTCCCATTTTAATTTCTATGAATGTTATTTTTGTATTCCCATTTTAATTTCTATGAATGTTATTTTTGTATTCCCATTTTAATTTCTATGAATGTTATTTTTGTATTCCCATTTTAATTTCTATGAATGTTATTTTTGTATTCCCATTTTAATTTCTATGAATGTTATTTTTGTATTCCCATTTTAATTTGAAACTCAAACACCGTCGTTATTGATTGAGTTTTAAAGTTAATAATTATATTTCGGATGAGATGAATTCCACATCAAGTTATACAGAAATAAAAGCAACACATTAATTGTTGTTAGACAGTTGATACTGTATTCTAAGGCATGATCCAATTACTAAGACTTTTGTTAACCAGGGGAGAGAGTTAGTAAGTGATTGCTGTTTAACGCCAAGTTAGCAATTTAACAGCTCTGGCGGGAACAAGGTACTTTTTAATTTAACAGCTCTGGTATGGCGGGAACAAGGTACTTTTTAATTTAACAGCTCTGGTATGGCGGGAACAAGGTACTTTTTAATTTAACAGCTCTGGTATGGCGGGAACAAGGTACTTTTTAATTTAACAGCTCTGGTATGGCGGGAACAAGGTACATTTTAATTTAACAGCTCTGGTATGTCGGGAACAAGGTACATTTTAATTTAACAGTTCTGGTATGGCGGGAACAAGGTACTTTTTAATTTAACAGCTCTGGTATGGCGGGAACAAGGTATTTTTTAATTTAACAGCTCTGGTATGGCGGGAACAAGGCACATTTTAATTTAACAGCTCTGGTATGGCGGGAACAAGGTACTTTTTAATTTAACAGCTCTGGTATGGCGGGAACAAGGTACTTTTTAATTTAACAGCTCTGGTATGGCGGGAACAAGGTACTTTTTAATTTAACAGCTCTGGTATGGCGGGAACAAGGTACATTTTAATTTAACAGCTCTGGTATGGCGGGAACAAGGTACATTTTAATTTAACAGCTCTGGTATGTCGGGAACAAGGTACATTTTAATTTAACAGCTCTGGTATGGCGGGAACAAGGTACTTTTTAATTTAACAGCTCTGGTATGGCGGGAACAAGGTACTTTTTAATTTAACAGCTCTGGTATGGCGGGAACAAGGTACTTTTTAATTTAACAGCTCTGGTATACGGGAACAAGGTACTTTTTAATTTAACAGCTCTGGTATGGCGGGAACAAGGTATTTTTTAATTTAACAGCTCTGGTATGACGGGAACAAGGTACTTTTTAATCTAACAGCTCTGGTATGGCGGGAACAAGGTACTTTTTAATTTAACAGCTCTGGTATGGCGGGAACAAGGTACTTTTTAATTTAACAGCTCTGGTATGGCGGGAACAAGGTACTTTTTAATTTAACAGCTCTGGTATGGCGGGAACAAGGTACTTTTTAATTTAACAGCTCTGGTATGGCGGGAACAAGGTACTTTTTGGTCAGATGATGTATGTTTTGTACTAGACTAACATAATATTATAGTGATATCTCATTGACACAACATTCCACAAATAGGCATGTCGCTCCACTTGGACCCATTATCATGATTCTGTGCCAGTCAGTCTTTCCTCTTACTGTCAAATGTTGCATGCTTAGTCAAGAAGCAACAAATACCAGAGTTATAGTGCAAGGCCACGATCTAAAGGTTTCAGGTATTACAACAATGTGTTGAGTATTTCATCAGGGGACTATACATGTTAAATATTCATCAGGGGACTATACATGTTAAATATTCATCAGGGGACTATGCATGTTAAATATTCATCAGGGGACTATACATGTTAAATATTCATCAGGGGACTATACATGTTAAATATTAGTTTGTACAAGGGTAACAAATAAACAGATATAACAAATATATGGTCGTCTTCACATCCTTGTTTTATTTTGTTGACTTCTTGCCCCCTTTTTCCCCCATTACAAAAAATATAATATACAAACAAAGTAATGTGCGGGGGTGAGAGATTCTGTATAATTTTTTCCCTAAACAAATAAATGATTGGAAAAGGTACAAGTTAACTCTTATAACATGATTGATATCAGATTTGGTATTTAGATGAAGCAATATGAAACCATTATTTAATTTGGCAATCTATGGAAGCGAACTTATAGAACATAGATATATTGGTGTCAAAGTGAACTATGATTGACAGATGTAGGATATCCTTAACGCTATAAATACAAAACGTTGTTGTAAATTCATGGGAAACTCACTATTGGATTAGTCGTAATGAAACGTGTTGCCAACCTAAGCGTACTTATGTATCAGATTTAATTTACCGTAGATTAACAAACCCGTAAGGGTTTGAGGAGGTTAGGACGAGTCATCGGATATTGACATAACACATGTGTTCTGGATTATGGCATAAAGACGACTTAGCAATTAATACATTTGTTTTATATAATAATGTAACCATGGTTACACAACAATACCGCCAATAACAGTGTAAATTACTTTCTTCACAAATTATTTGTCATGGTCTCGAAATGTATATAATCAGTATCCATTGTTCTGTACATTCTTTGAAGGATTTGATCAATGTAAGAAGACAAATATAAAGTCAAATGACAGAAAACAAACCAGAGGCTGACCTGAACAGTTTGTATCACACATGGCAACAACATGTGCAAATAGTTGATTATTAAACGCTGTTTTCAACAGTATTTCAGTTATATCTTGGTATTCGTGGAGGAAACCGTAGTATTCAGAAAAAAACATCGATATGGCGCAAAATATGACTCATCATATAAAGTTGTACTGAGTGTATCTCGCCATGATGAATGACTGATTTTTTTTACCTCAAGTGAGCAGATATTTAAGCCCTATTCATGGCGAGAAGAAGTTAAAAAATACAATTTAACATGTAGGTGTAAGGATTACAATTGAATGTCTTGATTAAACCAGGAAACCGATACGTTCGGGGAAAGTTTGCCTTATAACTTGCCACGGAAGCGCATTCCTAACATGCGTCATACACGGAACACCCATTTTCCCCCAGTACTGAAGTCGACTTGTGTAGTAAAAGAAGAGTTTGAAGATACCAAAGGGGTAATCAGAATCCGTATATCGAAGAAGAACAGACAACACAATGGCCAAAAGTACGTACTGATGAAGACTACACATAGTACAGACTAAGATCAATATCTTTCAGACATAAGTAACCTTAGCTGATTTGATGAAGGTTATTTCAGAAAGGCGTCGTGTACACTAAATTATCATTACTATCACTGGGTCAATACTACTGTTAGTGGACTATCATTGTACAAACCCCGAACTTTAAATTAGGTATTCTTATCTCCATGGTAATGAAAATAATAATAAATGGATACCCCTTGATGAGCACAAAGCACGCATATATTTCTATTGATTACTGCAAACAAATATAGCGACCGAGGAAGAGTCGAATGAGGTAGTCGGAAAATGTCAGAGGATATAAACATAAAGCAACATGTATTAACTGACTACCATATGTGTGTCTCGATTCCAATAAATTGTTCGGATTTGAGTAATGGCCATCTAAGGATATAACCTTGTGTTCAGAAATATCCATGAACATTGTTGATACAAGCTTAAGGCTCTTACATTGGGTGAAATGTACTGAGGTCTACATTATGTAGAATACCTCCATGGAATAGACCTGCTTATAGATTTTGACCAAAACACATTACATACGTCATTCTTTCCATATAAGGGCTTAAACAACAAGTTCAACAATTGAGCTTGAGAAATATTACAAAACCATCACATTGACCTCGTCTGGAGTTGATCTTATTTGCGGTCCTCTGGGTATCTAACCAAATAAAAACAATATTACTTGCGGCTTCTCCACTAAGCACGCAGCTTTTAGGGAGGAAGAGGAGAGATTGGTTAGGTCGAATTGAGGATAATGTGTCCCAGTGGAGCAGACTGTTGATTCCGTGAATAGTACTTCCAAACTACCCGTATTTGTGTAGAACAAAGCAGACATGATCATCATCATTAAACGTAAACTGTTCTACCCATGACAATATTACCATTTGCTTAATGTAATGAGTTATCTCCTATTTGACCATTTCCAAAGATTGTAAATATCAGAAACAAATACAATAATCAGTTATTATCAGTAATAACTCTAGTTTGGCTTCAATAAATACAATATTCCAAACACAAGTCGATTAGTTCGAATAAGATGGAAGATTGGACAGAATCTGATCATCATTTCATGGATTACGACCATGTCAATTAATTCTATAAGAATAGATACCAATGTGGCAATTAGCACTTTGTCGACCATGAAACGAATTTTACACAAACATGTCCTGTAGCATTTTGTATTTCTTTGTGAAAATTTCAGGAAATTATGCCGTAGTTGTTTAAGCACAAACTAGGCCATGCAGTTTATTAGCCAATGATATTAATTAGAATCAATAGCTTTAGATTTTATCTGCTTGATTATTCTTGTATTGGAAATGAAGAACAATTTCCGGATAACAAACATCATGTAATGTCTTATATTAATGGATTCGGTACCGTCATTGTTTCTGTATATATGATAGAATCAGATCGACGTCCAGTCTCTAATCGACGTCCGCTCCTCAAATTGGCGTCCACTGACGTCATTATCTCAAATCACGGTCCAAACTCTCATATCTATAGACCCGTTTACACGATCAAATTTGCCATCAAAAATAATTGTAAGGACAGTTTTTTTTTAATCTGTTTTTTCCCCATTCTTTAATATTATCAATAGGGGTATAATCTACTTTGGCGGTCCACGGAAGTCAGATATTGTAATAAACAAAGCGCATGACCCATAACCTTTCATTTTATTACCATGCGGATATGACAACAAAAGGGTAAGGGTTAGGGTTAGGGTTAAGGTTAAGGTTAGGGTTAGATTTAGGGTTAAGGTTAGGGTTAGGATTAAGGTTAGAATTAGGGTTAGGATTAGGGTTAGGATTAAGGTTAGGGTTAAGGTTAGGGTTAGGGTCCACTAAAATAGAAGTACTCCTAAGCACAATAGGATTTTATCTACAGTAACTATAAAATACATAGGCATTTTTGTCATCAAGAATCTGGTCTTGTCCCTTCTCCATCATTGCTTCAAAAACATTCCTTAACGGATGTGACGTCATTTGAAGTATACGTCAGTGACGTCATTGGACGTCGATTTGAGAAAGTGAAAAACGACCATATATTTGAGAATTGGACGCCGATTTGAGGATTGGACGTCGATCTGAGTCTTACATATATACAATTTAATTTACTCCACAATATTATATAACGCCTTACATATTGAAATGGCAGGTATATCTGAACTCAGTAGGAAATGTGTGCATTTCGTTTGTGAAGATTCTTATTTTGATAATAACATTTAATCGCCACGTTAGTTGAGATTAAATGTTGAACCAGTTATTTGTACGTTGTTTCCGTCTGATAAATGAAAGTTAAGTAAGACAACACGCCCATAGTGCATCCCCACGCTGGAGCCACCTACACAAAGATATAAAAAAAAGTTTCTTCACTATGAGTAGACATCAAATACATAACTCGTCTAAGGCTGGGATGATCAGGAGTTCCTCGCATCAGACCAAGGCTGGGATGATCAGGAGTTCCTCGCATCAGACCAAGGCTGAGATGATCAGGAGTTCCTCGCAGCAGACCAAGGCTGGGATGATCAGGAGTTCCTCGCATCAGACCAAGGCTGGGATGATCAGGAGTTCCTCGCATCAGACCAAGGCTGGGATGATCAGGAGTTCCTCGCATCAGACCAAGGCTGGGATGATCAGGAGTTCCTCGCATCAGACCAAGGCTGGGATGATCAGGAGTTCATCGCATCAGACCAAGGCTGGGATGATCAGGAGTTCATCGCATCAGACCAACCAATCTTCTCCTGCCATTTTATTAGCTATATATTTTTTGTAAATTTGTTCTATTTCTTAATATAGCTGAATATACTAATAATTTGACGTAAAACACGAGATTAACCTACTCTGTGCTAACTAAAAATGTTAACTGAAATTCATTGATATAGATTTATATAAATTTGAAAATGATGTTCTAACACCTTCAAACAGCTATCAAGAAAATATGATAGGTAGTGACAAAAATATATAACACCATTTAATCAACTTTCACACATTCGAGTTTTATAGCAATTTTCGTGACATGAGTATCTATTACCATGTGGTTATCATACATACCGATACAATTCTAAATTCTAAGTTACACTCAATAACATATCGCAATGCAACAACTAGTTTTGATGAAAAGGAAACCATTGCTATCAAAATGCAACATTTATTCCTGCAGGCCCATCATATAGAAAATGTGTGCAAATACTTTAAACTGTGACTATTTTGTGTACAATTAATATACATTATATTTAAAGAAATTATTTATTTTCTTTAAAACAAGTAAACTGTTGATATTGGCGGAGTTGTTGGCCATCTTTGCTTTTCATATTGTACTATAATGGATTTTGATCTTCAACAAATTTGTGTTAAGCATATTCAGCCCAAACTGTATAATTTTATCTAAACAAACATGTAAGAAATCGTATCATGTCCAGTTTTTGACGTACGCATTTATTTGTTGTGAAAATTTAATGACGGCATACGAAATAGAAGTCAAATTATTATTTTCTCTGATAGCAAAAGTCTTACTTGTGTTTTGGTTAAGCTTATCAATACATAGTTCCATTATATAAACACAATTTAATGGCCATTTTGGCAAATGTTTCAATTTGTTACAAGGATTATTTTAGCAATTAATGGATGAACTTTGAAATCTACAACGAATATTTGTTTGCTGAAATGTTTCCAAAGCTGAAGCAGTTCTGCCCATTTGATTTTTGACATAAATAAACATCGAATAAATGAAGCCCACCTTGATATACACCGGATTTATTTTTATTTAAGAATGTAAGTACTATTCGTGACGACAAGCTTACAGATATAAATCTAGATATAGGTTTAGAAGTTTGAAGAAACCAAAGCAGTAATCAGAGGACAGACACTCACCATGAAAAGATCAACAATGGTTCACGAAACACTACACAGAAAACTAAAGTTAAAGAAACACTTAAAACCGTGGGGACTAAAGTGCTCCGGAAGGGTTAACATGTGTCTTTATTGCTACAAATAAAGCAGTAGATGTTGCTTTACAACTGCAAAGAACGATATATCATTATGCATTTCAGTAGGAAATTTTGTAAGTTGCTTTATTTTAAATACAAGAAGAAATGCAACCTCTAAGATACTCATTTTCGTTCTTTATATAGTCTTAATTTTATTTGGTAAGATGTAGTTAGGAATTTACAACCCCACAAGCGGAACATTGTAAGTCCTTTTTTTTTCTTCTATGACCCTGAGATTTAATAATATATACTGTCCAATATAATCTTATGATCAAGAAAAGAAGGAAACATCCATTTATTTTATTTTTCAATTAACCGGAGATTAAATAAAATTTATGAAAGAATAGATCTTAAGAAAAATTCCAATACGCAAAATAAATATGATTGAAGCTGATCATAAGAAAATCCACAATGTATTTATTGATGTAGAAAATGAAACACTAATGGAGATCCTCATGTAATTAAACGGTTTTTCATGTAACGGACGTTGATTGAGAAAATAAACCGGTGAACAACCACAGTAGGTTAATATAGCTATTTTACTAAGAAACAATTAACGTATTATAATATCATATTTCAATCTGGGATCTTGACTTTTTAATGGCGCCATTATAACTAACTTCTTCAACTGTATGCATTGATATTGCAAAACAAAAAATTGTTTTTGTAAACATTCGAAGTATTTCGTCTTCATTTATATCCAAATCCATTTCTTACCAAATTTTAAACAAGACATCTAGGATCTTTCTATTATGTGGTTCGAATTAAGTTCACATGGCTTACTATTGAGTGTCGTCCGATGGTAGCCGATCCAGCCTAGTTACCTTCAATTATATTATATCTACTTTTTCATCTTAAATGTTTGGAGTGTTTCAGAGTCAGTGAAGAAAACAATATGCATGCTGTTTTATTATTTTCTCATTTGTAAAGTTTTGTAGATCGTTATTTGTCCTTTTGTCCTTTTTCTTTTTGGCCATTGCATTGTCTGTCCCTTCTTCGATTTACGGATTCCGATTGGTACTAGGGTACTTGTCTTTATTGTCAACTATATGTAAATCACCTAACTATATGTAAATCATCTAACTATATGTAAATCATCTAACTATATGTAAATCATCTAACTATATGTAAATCATCTAACTATGCCTCAAGTGCGCCCATTTGTATCCATATAAAACATTCTCTTTCCCGTAAAATGCAAGAGAAACCATAAACTATTTTTTTTAGATAGTTAGCATTACATATGATTGCTTAAACGATCTGCTGACGTTATCGACGAGAAATCAGCGGTACATTGACGTTTTGATCACTGACATTTAAGCTCAATTTGCGTTGTTTTGATGAGGTAATGCTGTTAACATAAGAATAACTTCGTCTCGTTTGACAGATACACTACAATATTGGTCTATTGTTATCTAACAAAGTGTTGTAAGTCTAAAAGTCTTTTAACAACCATGCAAATAACTAGTATTTCGATGGATAATGGTAGATATATTAGCAGATCAGTAGGAGAGTATTCATACGATAATGGTAGATATATTAGTAGATCAGTAGGAGAGTATTCATACGATAATGGTAGATATATTAGTAGATCAGTAGGAGAGTATTCATACGATAATGGTAGATATATTAGTAGATCAGTAGGAGAGTATTCATACGATAATGGTAGACATATTAGTAGATCAGTAGGAGAGTATTCATACGATAATGGTAGATATATTAGTAGATCAGTAGGAGAGTATTCATACGATAATGGTAGATATATTAGTAGATCAGTAGGAGAGTATTCATACGATAATGGTAGATATATTAGTAGATCAGTAGGATAGTATTCATACGATAATGGTAGATATATTAGTAGATCAGTAGGAGAGTATTCATACGATAATGGTAGAAATATTAGTAGATCAGTAGGAGAGTATTCATACGATAATGGTAGATATATTAGTAGATCAGTAGGAGAGTATTCATACGATAATGGTAGATATATTAGTAGATCAGTAGGAGAGTATTCATACGATAATGGTAGACATATTAGTAGATCAGTAGGAGAGTATTCATACGATAATAGTAGATATATTAGTAGATCAGTAGGAGAGGATTCATACGATAATGGTAGATATATTAGTAGATCAGTAGGAGAGGATTCATACGATAATGGTAGATATATTAGTAGATCGGTAGGAGAGTATTCATACGATAATGGTAGATATATTAGTAGATCGGTAGGAGAGTATTCATACGATAATGGTAGATATATTAGTAGATCAGTAGGAGAGGATTCATACGATAATGGTAGATATATTAGTAGATCAGTAGGAGAGTATTCATACGATAATGGTAGATATATTAGTAGATCAGTAGGAGAGTATTCATACGATAATGGTAGATATATTAGTAGATCAGTAGGAGAGGATTCACACGATAATGGTAGATATATTAGTAGATCAGTAGGAGAGGATTCATACGATAATGGTAGATATATTAGTAGATCAGTAGGAGAGGATTCACACGATAATGGTAGATATATTAGTAGATCAGTAGGAGAGGATTCACACGATAATGGTAGATATATTAGTAGATCAGTAGGAGAGGATTCATACGATAATGGTAGATATATTAGTAGATCAGTAGGAGAGGATTCATACGATAATGGTAGATATATTAGTAGATCAGTAGGAGAGGATTCACACGATAATGGTAGATATATTAGTAGATCAGTAGGAGAGGATTCACACGATAATGGTAGATATATTAGTAGATCAGTAGGAGAGGATTCACACGATAATGGTAGATATATTAGTAGATCAGTAGGAGAGTATTCATACGATAATGGTAGATATATTAGTAGATCAGTAGGAGAGGATTCACACGATAATGGTAGATATATTAGTAGATCAGTAGGAGAGTATTCATACGATAATGGTAGATATATTAGTAGATCAGTAGGAGAGGATTCACACGATAATGGTAGATATATTAGTAGATCAGTAGGAGAGGATTCACACGATAATGGTAGATATATTAGTAGATCAGTAGGAGAGGATTCACACGATAATGGTAGATATATTAGTAGATCAGTAGGAGAGGATTCACACGATAATGGTAGATATATTAGTAGATCAGTAGGAGAGGATTCACACGATAATGGTAGATATATTAGTAGATCAGTAGGAGAGGATTCACACGATAATGGTAGATATATTAGTAGATCAGTAGGAGAGGATTCACACGATAATGGTAGATATATTAGTAGATCAGTAGGAGAGTATTCACACGATAATGGTAGATATATTAGTAGATCAGTAGGAGAGGATTCACACGATAATGGTAGATATATTAGTAGATCAGTAGGAGAGGATTCACACGATAATGGTAGATATATTAGTAGATCAGTAGGAGAGGATTCACACGATAATGGTAGATATATTAGTAGATCAGTAGGAGAGGATTCATACGATAATGGTAGATATATTAGTAGATCAGTAGGAGAGGATTCACACGATAATGGTAGATATATTAGTAGATCAGTAGGAGAGGATTCACACGATAATGGTAGATATATTAGTAGATCAGTAGGAGAGGATTCACACGATAATGGTAGATATATTAGTAGATCAGTAGGAGAGGATTCACACGATAATGGTAGATATATTAGTAGATCAGTAGGAGAGTATTCATACGATAATGGTAGATATATTAGTAGATCAGTAGGAGAGGATTCATACGATAATGGTAGATATATTAGTAGATCAGTAGGAGAGGATTCATACGATAATGGTAGATATATTAGTAGATCAGTAGGAGAGGATTCACACGATAATGGTAGATATATTAGTAGATCAGTAGGAGAGTATTCATACGATAATGGTAGATATATTAGTAGATCAGTAGGAGAGGATTCACACGATAATGGTAGATATATTAGTAGATCAGTAGGAGAGTATTCATACGATAATGGTAGATATATTAGTAGATCAGTAGGAGAGTATTCATACGATAATGGTAGATATATTAGTAGATCAGTAGGAGAGGATTCACACGATAATGGTAGATATATTAGTAGATCAGTAGGAGAGTATTCATACTGATTTTCTACTGTTCATGTCGTCATGTCATGCAGATTTTGTTGATGGTTTGTTTATAACAGTGTCGTTACTGAAGATCTAGTTACAAGAGACCACGGTTAGGATTGCACTAAATCTTGCAATCATACAACATGTTGGCACCAGTCCTAAACCATGATTCTTTGTTGGTGTAGTTTCCGATTGTTTGATTTGTTGTTTGGTGGCAGGAGGAAGGGGTACGTAGAAAGAAATGCGGACTATGTTATTGCTGCTTGCTATATTGCCCATAATTACTGTTTTATGTCTAAGTTTTCGTTAATACATCAAGACCGAATATATCTTAACATGGTTTAATCTCTCTCTCCGTTATAAATCTTTTTTCAAATTATACTTAATTAATACTTATATTTTAGCATGCACAAAGATATATAATTTCCACCATATGCTGTTTATTATTATATATAACATCAGAAATTGAACGATTTCAGTTTGTGTACAGTTAGGAGATATTTTAACATTATAATTCTTAAATCCTGTTTTCATCGGAACTTGACCTACATGTTTGACATCAAAGAACGCACTGCCCTTTGCACTTAAGACGCTTGAATAATGTAAACTTTGATGTAGACTACGTACACAAATTACTAGCAAGCTACATAATTATGTACATTATTTAATTAAAGTAAATCGACTGTTAACTTGTTATTTCACAATTTCTGTATTTTCTAATTTTGGCACATATTACTGAATGAACTAATTGACCAATAAATAAATAAAAAATAAAACGTAAATTCTGTTTCATGACACATGATTTTTACATAAAATTAACAAGAAAACATGTCTTACCATTGGAGCGTAAAATCCCCCGTCTTTTTCCTCAACAGTTGTATAAAGAATTTCGTCTATTCTATCTGAAATAATCCTTCATATAAATCAATCTCTTTATAAGATTGATCTAAAGTAGTCATCACAGAGTACCATACATGACATATAACGGGTTGCCTCCCTCTGTTAATTATGATGGTGATGGTATAGATCGTTGGTGAAATAGACAATGATTAGGAAAGATAAAAACCATTTAGCATTATGTCCAAATATATTACGGTAATCACTATTACCCAAAATTATAATAAGATACACAGATGAAATTTTAATGACATTTTGATAATTAAACTATAAATAGAAATGAAAAACTGTTAATTAATAACGTGAAAGAAATGGATTGTTGACTCGAGTTGTTTTTAATAATACATCATCTATCGGCAAAATGTTGATAACGTAAGCATAACCAGTATTACGTTAATCAACAATAAATGATTCTCATTAAATTGGTGGTTTTATAGTCAGTGATAATGTTAAAAACAGACATGCTAAACGAGAACGGCTAGCTAATCACTTACTGATTTCTTCTTTCTGTATGTATCAGTATCAACAAGCTAACACGTTCTTTGATACGCCCTCGTATAAACATATATAACGAGAATGGCGTAGCTAACATATTGTTCCTAATGATTCACGTAAAGGTTGAATTGATCGGAGAAGATCTTTAGCAAACTTAATGTCAGTTATACATTCACCACTGCCTTTGTTTATTATTATTTGTTCTACAAAATACTGACCGCCTTCAATAAAGTGAAGATATGTCAAAGATTGCACATGGAAATTATTTACAGGTTTAATAAATTTGTTAAAAGATGCAGAAGCATTGAATATTTCAACCAAGCGATTCGCAAATGTGTTTTTCCTTATTTAATTCCGTTCATAATATATATATATTTATGAATTAAAGCAATGGCAAAACCTCCATATTATTGAACATATCAGACCATTTAATGCTGTATGTAATTGGATTATTATAATTTGGACAAGTAATGAAGTTACCGACTAGTACAATGACATCTTTGACACTAAAGTGTCAGCTCATAGCACACAATAACAATGAAGTTACTGACTAGTACAATGACATCTTTGACACTAAAGTGTCAGCTCATAGCACACAATAACAATGAAGTTACTGACTAGTACAATTACATCTTTGACATTAAAGTGTCATAGCACACAACAATAATGAAGTTACTGACTAGTACAATTACATCTTTGACACTAAAGTGTCAGCTCATAACACACAATAACAATGAAGTTACTGCCTAGTACAATGACATCTTTGACACTAACGTGTCATAGCACACAATAACAATGAAGTTACTGAAATCTGTAAGATACTCAATTTCAAGTCAAGAAGATGAAAAAGCATAATTTAATAAATTATGTAATGGTATGATGGCATTAACAAAAATAAACACACACACAAACACGAATCAGCTTTAATGAAAATTATAATGTATCTACTTCCATCTTTTGCTTAAGTTCTAATTGTTTGATGAATTTGAAACTTATTTTTCATTGTTTATATGATTGATTGTTTGTTGTTTAACGTCTATTGGGCTGTATTTCAGTTGCATAGACGATAATTAGTTTGTTGTTTAGCGTTTATTGGGCTGTATTTCAGTTGTATAGACGATAATTAGTTTGTTGTTTAGCGTCTATTGGGCTGTATTTCAGTTGTATAGACGATAATTAGTTTGTTGTTTAACGTCTATTGGGCTGTATTTCAGTTGTATAGACGATAATTAGTTTGTTGTTTAGCGTCTATTGGGCTGTATTTCAGTTGTATAGACGATAATTAGTTTGTTGTTTAACGTCTATTGGGCTGTATTTCAGTTGTATAGACGATAATTAGTTTCCAAACGATTAATCTTGTAGGTACAAACAGGGGCACTGGGATGGACCTATCTGTGGAATATTAGTTTGCCATTGGAATAGGAAGATATAATGGATAGGGTGGCAACAGATTCTGTATTACAACGAGCTACCAACAACAACTCTTAACAAATAATTGCCTGAGCTGCTGTAAGTTGTTTTTTACTTACCCCACAGGAGATATTTCTATATTGGTTTAGCAGGCCAGCATGTAAGCAGAACGTTGCTAGCAATTTAAAACAAATTGCAGCAAATTTATATTAGCAACGTCTTATCATAGGTGTGGTTGTTGGTTACACGTTAATTTAAGCACATTTTATTGTCAAATATATACAATAGGATTGAACACAAGTTTTACAACTTATATGAAGTTCTCTCCAGTATAAAACAAAAATAGGGTTAACTGAAAGCATGTCGGATAATAAGTATATACACATTTATGATGCAGAAAAAAATATATGATAACAGGTATGTAAATGGTAAGGGTGACAATTGCACGTTGCAAGACAACTATCAGACCCTATCCATTATCTCCCTTTTAGTGGCAATCCAAATATCTATCCATACACCCATCCTAGTCCCACATTCTATATACTACTATTGTTTGTAAGCTTGATCTCGTCGTGTCATCTGACTTGTGCATAGACCGAACAAGCTTCTTATACAATGTGTTCATTGACAGTGGCGTTATCAGGAACAGGAGCTCATGTTGCCTCATTAAATGTGTACCTAGCGCAAAATTAGTAAACATTTTCTTTATCATACAGCCTTGTGTGGAGGTGAAGCATGGATATTGAACAAAACTGAAGAGAAGAACACGAACGGATATATGTAATGGGCTTTTAGGATGGACCTCTATAGAAGTTTGTATCGGCATGAATAATGTTGTATATTGGTAATATATGTAAACTGGACAATCAATTGCTTCCTCGTAGGATATTTGTTACAAGGCTGTTTATGTTTAACACTAATAGGCTAAATCAAATTGGTCTGGTGCCAGAATTTCTGCGTATTTGAATAAATACAGTTTGACTGAACATATAAAAAATGTTGTCGATTCCGTTGAATTCGCTGTAAAACCACATGGAAATCAATTGTCAAAAACTGCATTCACTCATAAGAAGAACGTCAATGATTACAAAGAATGGTATATGATATAGATTTTGATCGTTTGTCTTAAATACAACTTAATATGGAAGTTAATAAACATTTCAAAATAAAAACGTACATATCGAATTTAGTGTGAGCGATGTATTTCTGGAATAACCTTTATCTAGATCAAAAGGTCGACAAGCCAAATAATTCAAAAGTCTTTGGGTGCATGTAAACCATCAGCACTAAACATGATGGTAAAAGTCGGCTAATATCACCTATGTCTGTGAGAGGAGAACCTTAGTTTTATTGCACTCATCATATCAGAAAGGAAATCCAACTTGTTAAGCTATTGTTCAGACATTACACATTACAACAGACGTAGAACTCGGCCATATATGTGGACAATTCGATACGGACACTGTTGTTCATATAACCATGTATTCTCTGTGCACGTCGGAGCTAAGGGACAATCCCTGGTGTCAAATTATCAATGTCATACCAGACATAATGCTTAACGTTTACATAGTATGTCAGAATGGGACCTGGTCCATGTATTACTAGGCATTGAATTAGACTGTCGGATTTTCACTATCAATAGCAAATATATTTTATCAACATCCGCTCTACTAATGAAATGAACATTAATTGCAACTAGATGATTTTTTTTACCAGATTAATTTCTGAGTATCAATTTTGAATTTTTTATTCAGATTCAAACCATTACAATATTGGATAAGAATCTTATTAATAATTAGAAATGTTGTACTTTTTGCGATACAATGACACTTAATATCTTACCTTTAATAATCTACAAAACGGAATATAGAAATGTCATTGTGTGTACACCGTAGTGTCCAATGTCGATTGATAACCCAGGGAGATCAATAAGCGATAGAACAATGTGTGACAAACCTGGTCAGAAAGTACCACACTGATTCAAAAAGTAAATTTGAAACCACCTACCTAATTTGAAACCATTGATTTTTAGTAGTTAGATAGTATTGATGCCATATGATAACCATGCATGTAACTGAATGAAATCAGTATCATTAATGGAGCATCGGTTTCAAATCTATTTCGATGTCTTACTTATAGATGTAATGAACACAAAAGAGACAAAAAGGAAAGTTATGTCATGCTTCTTTCATACTAGACGTTTAAATGAAACTTCCTTCGCCCTGCATCCTTTCTGAGATTTTACCTCTGGTGAAATCTTCAGGAATACAGTTGAAATACTGTTCACTGCCGCTCAACCAAAACCAATGTTTGTTCATAATATAAATTGTAACGTTGGAGTTCCATTTGCTAAGTTGCTTGTTGTAAATGCTCAGCCATGTTTTCTCGTAATTATCATGGCGCCTCCAAGATAACAATGTCCGTACTACTGCTGAAACATTTGTCGTGATTTAAAATAATTGATTTTACAATTATGTTGTTTCAATAATTATCGATCAACGAGGAAACGACAGGCATGGCTTACGTAACATTACTGAACAATGACAATATACCACCTATCTAACAGCCGAGATACCTGTCAAGAACGACGATCTGTTACCAATATTCAGTATGCTACCCCACCTGTTGGTTTTTGTGACCTTGTTGGTCGTCACGTCTAATTCCACACATGAAATCATAAAAGTACAAATCAATTACATGTCTGTTGGGACAAAAGGTGCTACAACAGTAACCAGAAAAGCATTGACTACAACATTATTTGTTTTCAGCTGTCGTAATGATCCAGAGAATAACGTTGCATCCATGTTTTCTGTGAACATGCTGCAGACGATGGACGCAATGCGAGGACAGTTGCCAATATGGTTCTTGGGGTAAGGCGAGTTCAAATATGTATCTTGTATCTTTCTGGTGTTACAAGAGATTAGACTTTTTTAAAGATTCGATATAAACACCCGTTAGGAATCTCCTCTGGAACAATCAACATCATTTGTAGAAACATAATGATCAACGTTCACACGAACCTTCGGGTAATAAAGATAAGTTGTCGACATAAGGTTATTATCTCAAATTACATGCACATCATTTCTTTGGATTATTTGTTCCAATTGCGTGTATAAAATTCGTCCCATGTTGAGAATTATTACTGTCTAATAATAATACCATGAACAGTCACGAATTTGTAAATGAAACAGATGCGTATTTCCACTAATCAAATCTAACCGGTGTTGCTCGCAGCCAAAACAAAATTGTCAGATGATAATAATTAGCATGGATCATATCCATATCGTCGAAATAGACCAAACTAAATTGGTCAAAGGTACATACAGGTAAAATAGATTAATAAAGGGTACCTACAGGTACATTATATTAGTAAAGGATACCTACAGATTGGTTGATAAAGGAGTATCACAGGTAACATATATTGATATAGAGAAGTAATGGGGTAATCAGAAGTCGTGAATCAAAGGACATATTATACAATGACCACAATACAAAGGACAAAACGGTCTAAAAAAACACAACATCCAATATTGAGCCTGTGGGAGCGAGGGGGTGGCTTGAACTCGTGTGTTCCGAAATTGTAAGCAGTTCGTGCTCCACTATTGGCACACGGCATATTCAATATGATAAAAAGTTAAGAAGATATATTCCGAGATAGGTATTTTGATTTTAAATTTAAAGACATCAACATTAGTTCAAAATACTACATATCGGTACATAGTTAAGACATGGAAATATACAAGTAAAATGTGATGCAATTATCATTTGTGAATTTAAAACCGATTTAAAACAGTTGTAAAATGGTTATTGTGCACATCTTGAAAGCAGAAGATTGAAGATATGATACCCGGTCGGATAAAAACAAAATCATTATAATTGCTATTGATTCTGCACTGAACACGCATTCAACATTGACCTGATCAAATACAAATTATTATTAACGTTTGATGTTCTCGAGCGGAATTAGGACAGTCATTTCACGTAAATGTTTCTCTGTATATTGACATACTGTGATAATTCCTTTGCACTTATTGTAGACATTCGTCTGAATTATTGAATAATTGTATAACAAAATACTGAATAGCTGATGTAAATATCAATATTTCTAGATTTACCTTGGAGGCAATAACGACGGAAGCCAGTGTGTTTATTTCGTGTACAGACATCGACACGCTTGTTAGTTGCTCAACATCCAGCGGCAAATATATCATGCACATTCAGGACGAGAAGTTCAATAATGTTTTAAAAAGAAAAAAGAAAAAAAAAGCTATACAACAATGAAGGACGACTGGTATACCTGGACAACGACTCATAAAAACTGCAAGGTTATATATAGCAATGAACAACGAAAGAAAACCAATCTAAAATAATCAGCTATCCTGATAATAAACAATAGCGTGTGTATTAATTTTCCTCATCTAGTACTCGCCGCATTATTCATACTTTACTCGTGGGAACAACGTGATATAGAAATAGGACCTTATGTTCCGTTGTGTGGTGCCTCTCCGAAATGGAGTGTATCTGTGTGAAGCATGCCAATTATACAATCCGCCATTATGATGGGACATACAATAGTGACTCTTGTATGAAGACTGTTTGTAAATAGTGGTCGTAGATGTCCTGTTGCAAGTTTCATTTTCCAATCATATGTATTGGTCTTAATTTTGTTTATCTTCGTTCTGTGCAATGTGCACAACATGACCTGTTTGTACACAACATGACCTGTTTCTCTAGTTGTCCTCTGTTGATTGCTCCTTTGCTCTAACGATTATTTATAGCGATTCGTTGATGTTTTATGTTTACACAACATCGTAATGAGTTTTGATTTCGCTTCAGACGTTGGACGGTTTTGTAAATGTATTGGAAATAGTTTTCAATAAAACATTTCACCTGAAATGTACCAAATATTTCACAACGTGTGAACGAATAATGTTTTTTTTTAATGTCGGCTATATCGTTGCGGGAACAAGCTAAATTACGATAAGATGATGATGATGTCCTCTTTGTACTAGACCAACACGTTTAGTTGAAGTTTTGTAGCGTTAGCTGGCTGTAGCAACAATCCGCGGCGTTGCTTCGGACACATTATTCTGAGTCGACCAGTGGCTGTAACAACAGTCCGCGGCGTTGCTTCGGACACATTATTCTGAGTCGACCAGTGGCTGTAACAACAGTCCGCGGCGTTGCTTCGGACACATTATTCTGAGTCGACCAGTGGCTGTAACAACAGTCCGAGGCGTTGCTCCATTCGGACACATTATCCTCAGTCGACCAGTCTTACTCTTTAATACTATGTCTTTAATGGGGAAGCAAATGTAGCAAATACCAATGATATAGTTGATGGTTTTACCCCTAATGGGATCTAATGAGTCAGTGATTATTGTTGTACTATTCTCAGCTATATCATGGCGTTAACAATTCTCAGCCATATCATGGCGTTAACAATTCTCAGCTATATCATGGCGTTAACAATTCTCAGCTATATCATGGCGTTAACAATTCTCAGCTATATCATGACGTTAACAATTCTCAGCCATATCATGGCGTTAACAATTCTCAGCTATATCATGGCGTTAACAATTCTCAGCTATATCATGGCGTTAACAATTCTCAGCCATATCATGGCGTTAACAATTCTCAGCCATATCATGGCGTTAACAATTCTCAGCTATATCATGGCGTTAACAATTCTCAGCTATATCATGGCGTTAACAATTCTCAGCTATATCATGGCGTTAACAATTCTCAGCCATATCATGGCGTTAACAATTCTCAGCTATATCATGACGTTAACAATTCTCAGCTATATCATGGCGTTAACAATTCTCAGCTATATCATGACGTTAACAATTCTCAGCTATATCATGGCGTTAACAATTCTCAGCTATATCATGGCGTTAACAATTCTCAGCCATATCATGACGTTAACAATTCTCAGCTATATCATGACGTTAACAATTCTCAGCTATATCATGGCGTTAACAATTCTCAGCTATATCATGACGTTAACAATTCTCAGCTATATCATGGCGTTAACAATTCTCAGCTATATCATGGCGTTAACAATTCTCAGCTATATCATGGCGTTAACAATTCTCAGCCATATCATGGCGTTAACAATTCTCAGCTATATCATGACGTTAACAATTCTCAGCTATATCATGACGTTAACAATTCTCAGCTATATCATGGCGTTAACAATTCTCAGCTATAGCATGGCGTTAACAATTCTCAGCTATATCATGGCGTTAACAATTCTCAGCTATAGCATGGCGTTAACAATTCTCAGCCATATCATGGCGTTAACAATTCTCAGCTATATCATGACGTTAACAATTCTCAGCCATGTCATGGCGTTAACAATTCTCAGCCATATCATGGCGTTAACAATTCTCAGCCATATCATGGCGTTAACAATTCTCAGCTATAGCATGGCGTTAACAATTCTCAGCTATAGCATGGCGTTAACAATTCTCAGCTATATCATGACGTTAACAATTCTCAGCCATATCATGGCGTTAACAATTCTCAGCTATAGCATGGCGTTAACAATTCTCAGCTATATCATGGCGTTAACAATTCTCAGCTATAGCATGGCGTTAACAATTCTCAGCTATATCATGGCGTTAACAATTCTCAGCTATAGCATGGTGTTAACAATTCTCAGCTATAGCATGGCGTTAACAATTCTCAGCTATATCATGGCGTTAACAATTCTCAGCTATATCATGGCGTTAACAATTCTCAGCTATAGCATGGCGTTAACAATTCTCAGCTATATCATGGCGTTAACAATTCTCAGCTATAGCATGGCGTTAACAATTCTCAGCTATAGCATGGCGTTAACAATTCTCAGCTATATCATGGCGTTAACAATTCTCAGCTATATCATGGCGTTAACAATTCTCAGCTATAGCATGGCGTTAACAATTCAACTTCAAACTGTTTGTAGAAGGTGATGCAGTTCACTTTGTACTAGTTGGATTTTTATTGTGCTAGCTCACTGAAACAACAGTACGCGGATAGCCATGTCGCTATACTCGGTCACAGTATCCTAATTCTGGCCCAAACAGTCTTTGTTCTTACTCTTCAAGACGCGTGCTTAGCGGAGAAGTAGTCAATAACAATTGTATAGCATTTGGCTTGGACCGACGGGGGAAAAGGAGCTCAAACACACAATATATCGCACATGAAGCGAACGCAGCCTATTCGGTTTATAGAATTAAGAATAAACTATTCCAAATATAGATATGTATACCTTGTTCTCGTGTTGTTGATAATATAAGATCATTAACATACAACAAACTACTTAATCAACTGTCATCTATGAACATTGCATCATCATCATTTAAATAGTATGCTTAATAGAGTAGGGCTTAAGTTGTCTCATTTTCTGACCACAATTGAAGAGGAGAAGTTATGTTGATAGTTTGCATTCTCTTCGTAAGCATAAACAATAAACTTCATATGTTCCCTTTAGAATGTTTTAATTACTTCCGATTTAAGCCAGTAGTTATTATCTTATATGAAAGGGCCGGCTGCAGAAAGCTTAACTAAATCAACAAGACATGAATAAAACTTGGACTTGTTGTTTTCACAGTTTTCCTCTATGTATGCACAATCAAATTCAACAGACTTGTAGGTTTTTAACCTTTCAGTAGCATTATATATCATCGTCTCTGATATTCTATAGTCAATGCGTGAGAATGGTTTATTTCCTTTGAAATTTAGTAACCTTTTGTAGAGATGATCTTGATGTCCTTTGTTAGACTAAATAAATTGCGAAGATAAGATGATCATTCAAGAAATGATATATTTACATCGTTGTATTTTCTTCATATTTCAAATGGATTGTGCATTTTTGATTGCACCTTCGGTATTCTCTAACATTTATTTGAATAGTTTCCAGCTAGCATTTGGGTTATTATCAAACAGATTTCCTATTATCATGCGTTTTATATTCGTATCGGGTTGTCTTGCATTGTTCCCAGTATAATGTTCGATAATTGTAAATTGACCCTCCGGCGGCAGAAACACACGGAAGCTTAGAATATGAATTAAAAATATAAATACATTCTCGGTGTATATTTTCCAGGTTATCACCAAGCCAATTATTATCTTCTATTTATATTCTCTTGTGAATAAACTTGATCTTGATTTTTGTACAAGAAAAGTTTGAAGATACTAAAGGAGGGTAATCAGAAGACGTAATAAAAGTTTGAAGATACTAAAGGGGGTAATCAGAAGACGTAATAAAAATTTGAAGATACTAAGGGGTAATCAGAAGACGTAATAAAAGTTTGAAGATACTAAAGGGGTAATCAGAAGACGTAATAAAAGTTTGAAGATACTAAAGGGGTAATCAGAAGACGTAATAAAAGTTTGAAGATACTAAAGGGGTAATCAGAAGACGCAATACACGTTTGAAGATAATAAAGGGGTAATCAGAAGACGTATTAAAGTTTGAAGATACTAAAGGGGTAATCAGAAGACGTAATAAAAGTTTGAAGACACTAAAGGGGTAATCAGAAGACGTAATAAAAGTTTAATGATACTAAAGGGGTAATCAGAAGACGTAATAAAAGTTTGAAGATCCTAAAGGGGTAATCAGAAGACGTATTAAAGTTTGAAGATACTAAAGGGGTAATCAGAAGACGTAATAAAAGTTTGAAGATACTAAAGGGGTAATCAGAAGACGTAATAAAAGTTTAAAGATACTAAAGGGGTAATCAGAAGACGTAATAAAAGTTTGAAGATACTAAAGGGGTAATCAGAAGACGTAATAAAAGTTTGAAGATACTAAAGGGGTAATCAGAAGACGTAATAAAAGTTTGAAGATACTAAAGGGGTAATCAGAAGACGTAATAAAAGTTTGAAGATACTAAAGGGGTAATCAGAAGACGTAATAAAAGTTGGAAGATACTAAAGGGGTAATCAGAAGACGTAATAAAAGTTTGAAGATACTAAGGGGTAATCAGAAGACGCAATACACGTTTGAAGATAATAAAGGGGTAATGAGAAGACGCAATACACGTTTGAAGATAATAAAGGGGTAATCAGAAGACGTATTAAAGTTTGAAGATACTAAAGGGGTAATCAGAAGACGTAATAAAAGTTTGAAGACACTAAAGGGGTAATCAGAAGACGTAATAAAAGTTTAAAGATACTAAAGGGGTAATCAGAAGACGTAATAAAAGTTTGAAGATCTTAAAGGGGTAATCAGAAGACGTATTAAAGTTTGAAGATACTAAAGGGGTAATCAGAAGACGTAATAAAAGTTTGAAGACACTAAAGGGGTAATCAGAAGACGTAATAAAAGTTTAAAGATACCAAAGGGGTAATCAGAAGACGTAATAAAAGTTTGAAGATACTAAAGGGGTAATCAGAAGATGTAATAAAAGTTTGAGGATACTAAAGGGGTAATCAGAAGACGTAATAAAAGTTTAAAGATACCAAAGGGGTAATCAGAAGACGTAATAAAAGTTTGAAGATACTAAAGGGGTAATCAGAAGATGTAATAAAAGTTTGAGGATACTAAAGGGGTAATCAGAAGACGCAATAAAAGTTTGAAGATACTAAAGAGGTAATCAGAAGAGGTAATAAAAGTTTGAAGATACTAAAGGGGTAATCAGAAGACGTAATAAAAGTTTGAGGATACTAAAAGGGTAATCAGAAGACGTAATAAAAGTTTGAAGATACTAAAGAGGTAATCAGAAGAGGTAATAAAAGTTTGAAGATGCTAAAGGGGTAATCAGAAGACGCAATAAAAGTTTGAAGATACTAAAGAGGTAATCAGAAGAGGTAATAAAAGTTTGAAGATACTAAAGGGGTAATCAGAAGACGTAATACAAGTTTGAAGATACTAAAAGGGTAATCAGAAGACGTAATAAAAGTTTGAAGATACTAAAGAGGTAATCCGAAGACGTTATAAAAGTTTGAAGATACTAAGGGGTAATCAGAAGACGTAATACAAGTTTGAAGATACTAAAGAGGTAATCCGAAGACGTAATAAAAGTTTAAAGATAATAAAGGGGTAATCAGAAGACGTAATAAAAGTTGGAAGATACTAAAGTTGGGTAATCAGAAGACGTAATACAAGTTTGAAGATACTAAGGGGTAATCAGAAGACGTAATACAAGTTTGAAGATACTAAAGGGGTAATCAGAAGCCGTAATAAAAGTTTGAAGATACTAAAGAGGTAATCCGAAGCCGTAAATCGAAGGGCATACCATACAATGGAGAAAAGAAAAATGACAAAAGATGATCTACAAAAAACTACACAGAACGCTAAAGATCGAGAAGCACGAACCCCACTAAAACCTGGGTGTGGACTCAACTGCACCGGAAGGGTAGCAGTTCCTGCTCCTCTAGTGTTACTTTTAAGCGACACCAACATCATCTGAAATGGAAATCTTCTTGGACACTAGTCAAGGTATGTAATAAGAATATAAGGTGGTGCACCGGTGGACATGATTGCCACAAGTAAAAGAAGAATATAAGGTGGTGCACCGGTGGACATGATTGCCACAAGTAAAAGAAGAATATAAGGTGGTGCACCGGTGGACATGATTGCCACAAGTAAAAGAAGAATATAAGGTGGTGCACCGGTGGACATGATTGCCACAAGTAAAAGAAGAATATAAGGTGGTGCACCGGTGGACATGATTGCCACAAGTAAAAGAAGAATATAAGGTGGTGCACCGGTGGACATGATTGCCACAAGTAAAAGAAGAATATAAGGTGGTGCACCGGTGGACATGATTGCCACAAGTAAAAGAAGAATACAACGAATAGGACAGAAAACATATTCTCTAGTGGCCTTGTTGGTCATTAACAACTGGGAATTACAAAACGAGAGTACTAATATATGTCCGTAATTTTGGGCGAATTGTCCAGTTGGTACATACAACACCTCGCCAGATTGTGTCCATTCAGAATTGATTGTACATTTCTTGGTTATCTTGTTATTAAACCCAAGGAAGCAGTAATACTGAAAACAAATCTAAAATATTTATTATGATACATTTTTGATGAGACAGTGAACAAATAAAAATACGAGAATAACTTGTCTAGGAATGTACTTTTATACTGAAAGTATATATAATGTAGTACACTTCAAAATAGATGACTTTGCGTCTTTGTCCAGATATAAATCTAACTTGTTGACGGTCGATATTATGATCAATATCGAAGATAACCATTTATTTATAGATAAGTTTTCATATATCACAAATGATCGTCTGGTGTTGAAAAGTAGCGTAATTAATGCTTTATCTTTCCGATGATAGCGGGAAATTACACGTGAACTGAATATAGTTGACATGATAATTATTATGCAACCCGATGCTAGTAATGACTTCCTTGTTACAGTTCTATCTTCAAGTAATTATAAGGAAATCCAAACCAATGTGTTTTCAATAATTCTGTAGTCGAGTAAAGTGAGTGCATGAAAGTATAATTCAACGTCCGTCCAGGATACAAAAACAGCAGCTTCATCGGCCCATTTCCAAAAACTGCGGGTAAATTTACGAATTTTCCCAACATTTACACGTAGTTGATGTTTTTCAAATAGTAATCATCCATCAGAGAAATATAGTTTACTTGGTAAAAGAATTTAGCTAAAGCAAAACTAAGAATCCCTTAAACTAGTAAAGGTCTTATGGCATCTTTGAGAGAAAGATACAAATACTTGAAACCGATATGATTTTCGTGAATTTCAAAAGAAATGACAAAAAGTACTTCAAATAATGTTGACTGTTAGAACCTCAGTGATAAACAAATATCTTAATAAGCTTGCATCTCTTCCCATCTGATTTCGATAAAACTTTATTCAAGCAAAACCTCTCCCCAAGGGTTTATTGGATATAGGACAGATATATTGTATGGTTGTCACTTGCTTCTAGACGTTTGTATAATATACTTTATTTCCTGTGACTGTATAATGAATTCTTCATTATCCTATACAATATATTAAAAATTGCTGACTTAGATTGCTGTCAAATTATATTATTAAGTATATATGTACCATCTACACACGCTTATACACATGTCTTACGTCTATCCCTAGATTTGCCTTACGAGAAAAGGTAACACTGTGATAATTGAAGCTCCTTTTTTAGGGAGTGGGTGTGGTCGAGTGGTCTAGGGCGCTGGACGTAAGGCTAAGCGAATGGTGATGCAGTGTATCAATGGTGTGGGTTCAAATCCCGTCGAGGGAAGAACAAAAATTTGACAGCTCTAAAATCTAATTCTAACACTGTTTGGTTTAATTTTCAGACGTATATATATATATATAAACGTCTAAAATGGTTTGTAAACCATTTTAGACGTTTATAATTTATTTTACTTGTATAGTATATATGTATATTAATCATTGGAATTTACAGTTCCTAAATTATATAATTAGTAATGTTTGCACATTGACGGAATGGTTAACCGTTCATGAAATAGTGCATTTTGGCAAAGCTTAATATCATCAGTTTTGCTGATAAAGTATTGTCTGTAATTAGTATCGTCTTCACATGATAGCTCAATTCTTCGTTTGATCAGCTGTTGGATGAGTGAAATAGTCAGACCGATATGAGGATCTCATATCACTTGTTGATTAAAATGAATAATAGGACATCGTAATATTTGTTTGTTAGCAGTTGATCCAAGATGCCTACATAGTTAGTGGTTTGTTTGTTTCCTTGCTTGTTTGTTTGTTTGATGGTGTTTAACGTCACTTTCAACAATATTTCAGTTATATCGTGGCGGTCAGTTTTATTAGTAGAGAAAACCGGAAGACCCGGAGAAAACCACCGACCTGTCGCAAGTCACTGACAAACTTTATCACAAAATGTTGTACATCTCGCCCTGATCGAGATTCGAACATCAGTGGTGATAGGCATTGATTGCATAGGTAGTTGTAAATCCGACTACCATACGATCACGGCCACGACGGCCGCCCCTATACCTAACTAGTGGTAAACGGGTGACTATAACGGTATAATAACCAGCGGAAATATTAAATAAAAGTTATGTCCTTTACCTTCGTTCTTCTCTTGCCTAACTACTGATAACCAAACAAATACATAATAATATCAATCTCAGTTCTGTATCCTGTGTCATGTACAAGGAATAATGCGCAACGTAATGCCGATTAAAAAGGAAATGTACGTTTTCATTCGAAGGATCAGTAGTTCAGTGAAAAGATGGAATTAATTACTTTAATTCTGTTATTCTACTTTGTCTAGATATCCTGTGAAATGTTTATTTTAGTAGCTGGTGGGAAAATCATTGTCACTTGTGATCTCTGTAGATGATATAAAGAAAGCTTTAATCAAACGGTCTGTTGATCAATAGAATTATTCTTCTCTCAATATCGTTTATTGCTTCAGATTTTATTACTTATGAAAACATTCATCAATATTTCCCTTCCGTGCCAAATTGAATAAGAATATTTAGGGTTATTACAAACAGATGCTTTACGAGGACGAGATATTACTTTGACCTCAACAGATTAGGAATCATCTATAAAGTTGGACAACATAATAGTTTATTCACAGAAGAAACTTGTGATTTTAGTCTAGACAAAGATTCGACCACTGCTTAAAATATGATTCTTGCACATTTTATCAAAAACTATACATTATTGTGTCTTAATAACTGTTTTAATCTATTATTAAACAACCAATTTCAGTGACAGTGGTAAGTAATACACAAGTAGAAAGAATAAGCTTGTGTTTTAAAATAGAAGTGCCAACACACATGATATATTGTCAAAGTAAGATATACCAAGAATACAATAAGGGTACTCCTTCCTCTACCATATGTGACCTTAGTACTGTTGTTATCGTGATCGTATTGTAGTTGGATTTATAACTACCTATCCAATCAGTGCCTATCACCACTAACGTTGTGAGTTCGAATCCATCTCAGGCGGGTGTACTCGATACCGATATATGTGACAAAGTTTGTCAGTGATTTTCTTCCACCAATAAAACTGACCGCCACGATATAATTGAAATAGTGTTGAAAATGGCGTTAAACACCATAACCCTAACTCTCAGTTATTTGTTTTTCTAATCTTTTGATTATGGGCGTACCTCGTGAAGGTTATTCCAGAAATGCATCGTCCGCACTAAATTCTATATCTACGGGTTTGTTTTGTTCACCATCAATAAGTACATGTACTATAGGGTAATTTATCTTTAAATGAAATAACAACAAGACAAAGTGAATATTAGACAGCTTTGTAAAATCAAATGAGACAGATTGACCTGAATAGGTATTTACGTAATATTAAATTAGAATCGATTTTAAAACAAATAATTGAAAGTAAAGTCCTCCTTGTCAATTTCAGGATTATAAATTATGTTTCTATCGGATATAGTGTTGTCTATACTATCATGTTAGAACGCCGTTCTCTTAATGTAAAGGAATATACAATAGCCAATTAATAAGCAATGTGACACAATTGTTCTCACAGTTTATATTGATTTTAGCGAAAGTACAGAATGAAGCCAGATTAATGAGAATTTAACTCTGGGACCATATTAGGAATAATGCCCAAATTAGAAGTTCTGTATTATGATTAATACATTGTGTAAAAAATATATGATTTGTTGTAAGGAGACCATAAGGTATTGAACGGACACCAATGTCACAACAGACATGCGGGACACGAGTTAAGCTTTTGCACTCGACGCATAAATTTATGTTGCCGCAATTTCTACGATTTCTGTTCTTCATGATTTGTTCTTTGCTATTTTTCTTTGTGTTTTTTTTCCAATAATTTTGTTGTTCATTGACCAATGCTTTAGCTATATGACGCGAGTTAGCTTTTTAGAATATAATGCAAGCATCACTCGAAAGTTCCAAAGGCAAGCACCAGCATATAATGTTTGCAGAAGGATCTAGTCGTCATTCGACCAACAAATTAGTGGCATGTCAGATAACAGAATAAAAAAGTCTTTTGAATGGCGGTGAACTCTGATTAAAGATATTAATTAGACAAGAACAATGTAATTGCAGCGATGAAACGATTAATATAAGAAGAGAAGTAAGAAATGAAGCCGTTACAAGATACTATAAATAAACAGTCAGAAAGATCTAAAGTAAATATATACAGCGAAAGGTCACAACAAACTACGAATAAACATAGAAAGTCAGAAATCTTAGCAATTTTATTCTGTTTATGTTTGGCGTGTTATGTGAAGTAATTAAAACTGTTTAAATATTTTCTTACATAATGAAAATGTCACAGCACTATAATCAGTACTTTAAGGAATAATTTTAATTTCAAAATTAATTGTGAAAACTGCAAATGATCGTCGTTATAATATTGTACTTAAAATTAACTGTTTTGCTCTGAGAAATTCCATCAAAGAACATTATAATGATAGATTGTTTGTCAAGACATTTTGATTTTAGAATAAATGTAAAAGCTTCATTATTATCCTATTATTTTTTTTTAATGTACAATACAAAGGAAGCATCACGTTTCTGACGTAAGTGACTTGACTATCATCCTCGTTATGTTATTTTTCATGTACAATCATCTTTCAAATTTGTTTATAAAATTGTTATTCGATTTATTCCACATTTAAATGACTTTTCATTACTAATTGCATTTTCGTACATGTTGAACAATCTATTTGACGTTTTAAGACATTATAGAGGGCATATCAGTAAAGCCAACAATCGGCTATTACACTGTTCCGAAAGTAGTACAAGAGAGAACATCATCGAACTATGATTTTGTTTTTGTTAAGTTGTTTATTGTTTATTATATTTTTACAGTTAATCATAATCATCATATTTGGTAATGAGTAAACTGGTATTTGCTGCCAATATTGAGAAATAAGAACAAAGTCAGAAAAATATGTCCAGGTGAGGAGACATTATTAACTTCGGACTGAGAATTAGCAGGATACAAATCCTGGTGAGTGTACTGGTCCATTACATGTACAAAGCAGGAATCATTATGTCATCAAAAACAACTTCTTGTCGCCATGATATCGCTGGGATGAAACAACGACTGCTTACTCTAACTAATATATACTGTATACGCAACTGTTGTCTTGCCTCGGACCATGACCTACCATTCTTAACAAACGACTCATTAGAGACTATTAAAAGTGGTTATTTATGTTAAATGTGCCTGGTATTTTCTGTTATTTATGTTAAATGTGCCTGGTATTTTCTGTTATTTATGTTAAATGTGCCTGGTATTTTCTGTTATTTATGTTAAATGTGCCTGGTATTTTCTGTTATTTATGTTACACGAGTTTAGAATTGGATTCCTAGCGGACGTTCCTGATAGATGGGATGTAACCTGTAGCGGAGAAAATATGTCTTATTTTTGTGTTTTTTACTGACAATAGAAGTTGGTAGAAACCATATGCTAATATAACAAGGGTAAATGGGTTAATGAGATTCCAATTATCCCCTGTTTATAATTAGTCGAGCAAGAACTGCTATCGCTTCCGGAGCACCTGAATTCATCCCCGGTTTTTAGTGTGTTCGTGTTGCTTAATCTTTAGATTTCTGTGTTAGTGTTTTGTAGATCATTGTTTGTACTTTTGCTTATAGTGTTGTCTATCTTTGATTTACGGCTCCTGTTTACCCTTTTGGCATCTTCAAAGTTTTCTTCCAGCAGTAAAAGAAATATAAGCAAACAACAGAAAGTATGTACAGATACCGATCAACTCTCACATCTATGTTAGATTTGTTTATTTTTTAAATGTACAGTTTCTGTCAAAGAAAACTAAAGTAAATTCCCGTCATGCATAACCCCATGTGATCTCGGGTATCATGTTAGGCCCTTGGTTTTACTTCCTCCTAAAGACTTATTTCCATGTGATCTCGGGTATCATGTTAGGCCCTTTGTTTTACTTCCTCCTAAAGACTTATTTCCATGTGATCTCGGGTATCATGTCAGGCCCTTTGTTTTACCTCCTCCAAAAGACTTATTTCCATGTGATCTCGGGTATCAAGTTAGGCCCTTTGCTTTACTTCCTCCTAAAGACTTATTTCCATGTGATCTCGGGTATCATGTTAGGCCCTTTGTTTTACCTCCTCCAAAAGACTTATTTCCATGTGATCTCGGGTATCATGTTAGGCCCTTTGTTTTACTTCCTCCTAAAGACTTATTTCCATGTGATGTTGGGTATCATGTTAGGCCATTTGTTTTACTTCCTCCTAAAGACTTATTTCAATGTGAAATCGGGTATCAAGTTAGGCCTTTGTTTTACTTCCTCCTGAAGACCTATTTCCATGTGATCTCGGGTATCATGTTAAGCCCTTTGTTTTACTTCCTCCAAAAGACTTATTTCCATGTGATCTCGGGTATCATGTTAAGCCTTTTGTTTTACTTCCTCCTAAAGACTTATTTCCATGTGATCTTGGGTATCAAGTTAGGCCCTTTGTTTTACTTCCTCCTAAAGACTTATTTCCATGTGATCTTGGGTATCAAGTTAGGCCATTTGTTTTACTTCCTCCTTAAGACTTATTTCCATGTGATCTTGGGTATCATGTTAGGCCCTTTGTTTTACTTCCTCCTAAAGACTTATTTCCATGTGATCTCGGGTATCATGTTAGGTCCTTTGTTTTACTTCCTCCTAAAGACTTATTTCCATGTGATCTCGGGTATCATGTTAGGCACTTTGTTTTACTTCCTCCTAAAGACTTATTTCCATGTGATCTTGGGTATCATGTTAGGCCCTTTGTTTTACTTCCTCCTAAAGACTTATTTCCATGTGATATTGGGTATCATGTTAGGCCCTTTGTTTTACTTCCTCCTAAAGACTTATTTTCATGTGATCTCGGGTATCATGTTAGGCCGTTTGTTTTGCTTCCTCCTAAAGACTTATTTCCATGTGATCTCGGGTATCATGTTAGCCCCTTTGTTTTACTTCCTCCTAAAGACTTATTTCCATGTGATCTTGGGTATCATGTTAGGCCCTTTATTTTGCTTTCTCATAAAGACTTATTTCCATGTGATCTTGGGTATCGTGTTAGGCCATTTGCTTTACCTCCTCCTAAAGACTTATTTCCATGTGATCTCGGGTATCATGTTAGGCCGTTTGTTTTGCTTCCTCCTAAAGACTTATTTCCATGTGATCTGGGGTATCATGTTAGGCCATTTGCTTTACCTCCTGCTAAAGACTTATTTCCATGTGATCTCGGGTATCAAGTTAGGCCCTTTGCTTTACCTCCTCCTAAAGACTTATTTCCATGTGATCTCGGGTATCATGTTAGGCCGTTTGTTTTGCTTCCTCCTAAAGACTTATTTCCATGTGATCTCGGGTATCATGTTAGGCCCTTTGCTTTACCTCCTCCTAAAGACTTATTTCCATGTGATCTCGGGTATCATGTTAGGCCCTTTGTTTTGCTTCCTCCTAAAGACTTATTTCCATGTGATCTCGGGTATCAAGTTAGGCCATTTGCTTTACCTCCTCCTAAAGACTTATTTCCATGTGATCTCGGGTATCATGTTAGGCCGTTTGTTTTGCTTCCTCCTAAAGACTTATTTCCATGTGATCTCGGGTATCATGTTAGGCCATTTGCTTTACCTCCTCCTAAAGACTTATTTCCATGTGATCTCGGGTATCAAGTTAGGCCGTTTGTTTTGCTTCCTCCTAAAGACTTATTTCCATGTGATCTCGGGTATCATGTTAGGCCGTTTGTTTTGCTTCCTCCTAAAGACTTATTTCCATGTGATCTCGGGTATCATGTTAGGCCCTTTGTTTTACTTCCTCCTAAAGACTTATTTCCATGTGATCTTGGGTATCATGTTAGGCCCTTTGTTTTACTTCCTCCTAAAGACTTATTTCCATGAGATCGCGGGTATCATGTTAGGCCCTTTATTTTGCTTTCTCATAAAGACTTATTTCCATGTGATCTCGGGTATCATGTTAGGCCGTTTGTTTTGCTTCCTCCTAAAGACTTATTTCCATGTGATCTCGGGTATCATGTTAGGCCGTTTGTTTTGCTTCCTCCTAAAGACTTATTTCCATGTGATCTCGGATATCATGTTAGGCCATTTGCTTTACCTCCTCCTAAAGACTTATTTCCATGTGATCTCGGGTATCATGTTAGGCCGTTTGTTTTGCTTCCTCCTAAAGACTTATTTCCATGTGATCTCGGGTATCATGTTAGGCCATTTGCTTTACCTCCTCCTAAAGACTTATTTCCATGTGATCTCGGGTATCATGTTAGGCCGTTTGTTTTGCTTCCTCCTAAAGACTTATTTCCATGTGATCTCGGGTATCATGTTAGGCCATTTGCCTTACCTCCTCCTAAAGACTTATTTCCATGTGATCTCGGGTATCAAGTTAGGCCCTTTGCTTTACCTCCTCCTAAAGACTTATTTCCATGTGATCTCGGGTATCAAGTTAGGCCATTTGCTTTACCTCCTCCTAAAGACTTATTTCCATGTGATCTCGGGTATCATGTTAGGCCGTTTGTTTTGCTTCCTCCTAAAGACTTATTTCCATGTGATCTCGGGTATCATGTTAGGCCATTTGCTTTACCTCCTCCTAAAGACTTATTTCCATGTGATCTCGGGTATCATGTTAGGCCGTTTGTTTTGCTTCCTCCTAAAGACTTATCTCCATGTGATCTCGGGTATCATGTTAGGCCATTTGCTTTACCTCCTCCTAAAGACTTATTTCCACGTGATCTCGGGTATCATGTTAGGCTGTTTGTTTTGCTTCCTCCTAAAGACTTATTTCCATGTGATCTCGGGTATCATGTTAGGCCATTTGCTTTACCTCCTCCTAAAGACTTATTTCCATGTGATCTCGGGTATCATGTTAGGCCATTTGCTTTACCTCCTCCTAAAGACTTATTTCCATGTGATCTCGGGTATCATGTTAGGCCCTTTGTTTTGCTTCCTCCTAAAGACTTATTTCCATGTGATCTTGGGTATAATGTTAGGCCCTTTGTTTTACTTCCTCCTAAAGACTTATTTCCATGAGATCGCGGGTATCATGTTAGGCCCTTTATTTTGCTTTCTCATAAAGACTTATTTCCATGTGATCTTGGGTATCGTGTTAGGCCCTTTGTTTTACTTCCTCCTAAAGACTTATTTCCATGTCATCTTGGGTATCATGTTAGGCCATTTGCTTTACCTCCTCCTAAAGACTTATTTCCATGTGATCTCGGGTATCATGTTAGGCCGTTTGTTTTGCTTCCTCCTAAAGACTTATTTCCATGTGATCTCGGGTATCATGTTAGGCCGTTTGTTTTGCTTCCTCCTAAAGACTTATTTCCATGTGATCTCGGATATCATGTTAGGCCATTTGCTTTACCTCCTCCTAAAGACTTATTTCCATGTGATCTCGGGTATCATGTTAGGCCGTTTGTTTTGCTTCCTCCTAAAGACTTATTTCCATGTGATCTCGGGTATCATGTTAGGCCATTTGCTTTACCTCCTCCTAAAGACTTATTTCCATGTGATCTCGGGTATCATGTTAGGCCGTTTGTTTTGCTTCCTCCTAAAGACTTATTTCCATGTGATCTCGGGTATCATGTTAGGCCATTTGCCTTACCTCCTCCTAAAGACTTATTTCCATGTGATCTCGGGTATCAAGTTAGGCCCTTTGCTTTACCTCCTCCTAAAGACTTATTTCCATGTGATCTCGGGTATCAAGTTAGGCCATTTGCTTTACCTCCTCCTAAAGACTTATTTCCATGTGATCTCGGGTATCATGTTAGGCCGTTTGTTTTGCTTCCTCCTAAAGACTTATTTCCATGTGATCTCGGGTATCATGTTAGGCCATTTGCTTTACCTCCTCCTAAAGACTTATTTCCATGTGATCTCGGGTATCATGTTAGGCCGTTTGTTTTGCTTCCTCCTAAAGACTTATCTCCATGTGATCTCGGGTATCATGTTAGGCCATTTGTTTTACCTCCTCCTAAAGACTTATTTCCATGTGATCTCGGTTATCAAGTTAGGCCATTTGCTTTACCTCCTCCTAAAGACTTATTTCCACGTGATCTCGGGTATCATGTTAGGCTGTTTGTTTTGCTTCCTCCTAAAGACTTATTTCCATGTGATCTCGGGTATCATGTTAGGCCATTTGCTTTACCTCCTCCTAAAGACTTATTTCCATGTGATCTCGGGTATCATGTTAGGCCATTTGCTTTACCTCCTCCTAAAGACTTATTTCCATGTGATCTCGGGTATCATGTTAGGCCCTTTGTTTTGCTTCCTCCTAAAGACTTATTTCCATGTGATCTCGGGTATCATGTTAGGCCCTTTGTTTTGCCTCCTCCTAAAGACTTATTTCCATGTGATCTCGGGTATCATGTTAGGCCCTTTGTTTTACTTCCTCCTAATGACTTATTTCCATGTGATCTCGGGTATCATGTTAGGCCATTTGCTTTACCTCCTCCTAAAGACTTATTTCCATGTGATCTCGGGTATCATGTTAGGCCATTTGCTTTACCTCCTCCTAAAGACTTATTTCCATGTGATCTCGGGTATCATGTTAGGCCGTTTGTTTTGCTTCCTCTTAAAGACTTATTTCCATGTGATCTTGGGTATCGTGTTAGGCCATTTGTTTTACTTCCTCTTAAAAACTTATTTCCATGTGATCTCGGGTATCATGTTAGGCCCTTTGTTTTGCTTCCTCCTAAAGACTTATTTCCATGTGATCTCGGGTATCATGTTAGGCCCTTTGTTCTACTTCCTCCTAAAGACTTATTTCCATGTGATCGCGGGTATCATGTTAGGCCGTTTGGTTTGCTTCCTCCTAAAGACTTATTTCCATGTGATCTCGGGAATCATGTTAGGCCCTTTGTTTTGCCTCCTCCTAAAGACTTATTTCCATGTGATCTCGGGTATCATGTTAGGCCCTTTGTTTTACTACCTCCTAAAGGCTTATTTCCATGTGATCTTGTGTATCATGTTAGGCCATTTGCTTTACCTCCTCCTAAAGACTTATTTCCATGTGATCTCGGGTATCATGTTAGGCCCTTTGTTTTACTTCCTCCTAAAGACTTATTTCCATGTGATCTCGGGTATCATGTATAAGCCCTTTGTTTTACCTCCTCCTAAAGATTTATTTCCATGTGATCTCGGGTATCATGTTAGGCCGTTTGTTTTGCTTCCTCCTAAAGACTTATTTCCATGTGATCTCGGGTATCATGTTAGGCCCTTTGTTTTACTTCCTCCTAAAGACTTATTTCCATGTGATCTCGGGTATCATGTCAGGCCCTTTGTTTTACCTCCTCCAAAAGACTTATTTCCATGTGATCTCGGGTATCAAGTTAGGCCCTTTGCTTTACTTCCTCCTAAAGACTTATTTCCATGTGATCTCGGGTATCATGTTAGGCCCTTTGTTTTACCTCCTCCAAAAGACTTATTTCCATGTGATCTCGGGTATCATGTTAGGCCCTTTGTTTTACTTCCTCCTAAAGACTTATTTCCATGTGATGTTGGGTATCATGTTAGGCCATTTGTTTTACTTCCTCCTAAAGACTTATTTCAATGTGAAATCGGGTATCAAGTTAGGCCTTTGTTTTACTTCCTCCTGAAGACCTATTTCCATGTGATCTCGGGTATCATGTTAAGCCCTTTGTTTTACTTCCTCCAAAAGACTTATTTCCATGTGATCTCGGGTATCATGTTAAGCCTTTTGTTTTACTTCCTCCTAAAGACTTATTTCCATGTGATCTTGGGTATCAAGTTAGGCCCTTTGTTTTACTTCCTCCTAAAGACTTATTTCCATGTGATCTTGGGTATCAAGTTAGGCCATTTGTTTTACTTCCTCCTTAAGACTTATTTCCATGTGATCTTGGGTATCATGTTAGGCCCTTTGTTTTACTTCCTCCTAAAGACTTATTTCCATGTGATCTCGGGTATCATGTTAGGTCCTTTGTTTTACTTCCTCCTAAAGACTTATTTCCATGTGATCTCGGGTATCATGTTAGGCACTTTGTTTTACTTCCTCCTAAAGACTTATTTCCATGTGATCTTGGGTATCATGTTAGGCCCTTTGTTTTACTTCCTCCTAAAGACTTATTTCCATGTGGTATTGGGTATCATGTTAGGCCCTTTGTTTTACTTCCTCCTAAAGACTTATTTTCATGTGATCTCGGGTATCATGTTAGGCCGTTTGTTTTGCTTCCTCCTAAAGACTTATTTCCATGTGATCTCGGGTATCATGTTAGCCCCTTTGTTTTACTTCCTCCTAAAGACTTATTTCCATGTGATCTTGGGTATCATGTTAGGCCCTTTATTTTGCTTTCTCATAAAGACTTATTTCCATGTGATCTTGGGTATCGTGTTAGGCCATTTGCTTTACCTCCTCCTAAAGACTTATTTCCATGTGATCTCGGGTATCATGTTAGGCCGTTTGTTTTGCTTCCTCCTAAAGACTTATTTCCATGTGATCTGGGGTATCATGTTAGGCCATTTGCTTTACCTCCTGCTAAAGACTTATTTCCATGTGATCTCGGGTATCAAGTTAGGCCCTTTGCTTTACCTCCTCCTAAAGACTTATTTCCATGTGATCTCGGGTATCATGTTAGGCCGTTTGTTTTGCTTCCTCCTAAAGACTTATTTCCATGTGATCTCGGGTATCATGTTAGGCCCTTTGCTTTACCTCCTCCTAAAGACTTATTTCCATGTGATCTCGGGTATCATGTTAGGCCCTTTGTTTTGCTTCCTCCTAAAGACTTATTTCCATGTGATCTCGGGTATCAAGTTAGGCCATTTGCTTTACCTCCTCCTAAAGACTTATTTCCATGTGATCTCGGGTATCATGTTAGGCCGTTTGTTTTGCTTCCTCCTAAAGACTTATTTCCATGTGATCTCGGGTATCATGTTAGGCCATTTGCTTTACCTCCTCCTAAAGACTTATTTCCATGTGATCTCGGGTATCAAGTTAGGCCGTTTGTTTTGCTTCCTCCTAAAGACTTATTTCCATGTGATCTCGGGTATCATGTTAGGCCGTTTGTTTTGCTTCCTCCTAAAGACTTATTTCCATGTGATCTCGGGTATCATGTTAGGCCCTTTGTTTTACTTCCTCCTAAAGACTTATTTCCATGTGATCTTGGGTATCATGTTAGGCCCTTTGTTTTACTTCCTCCTAAAGACTTATTTCCATGAGATCGCGGGTATCATGTTAGGCCCTTTATTTTGCTTTCTCATAAAGACTTATTTCCATGTGATCTCGGGTATCATGTTAGGCCGTTTGTTTTGCTTCCTCCTAAAGACTTATTTCCATGTGATCTCGGGTATCATGTTAGGCCGTTTGTTTTGCTTCCTCCTAAAGACTTATTTCCATGTGATCTCGGATATCATGTTAGGCCATTTGCTTTACCTCCTCCTAAAGACTTATTTCCATGTGATCTCGGGTATCATGTTAGGCCGTTTGTTTTGCTTCCTCCTAAAGACTTATTTCCATGTGATCTCGGGTATCATGTTAGGCCATTTGCTTTACCTCCTCCTAAAGACTTATTTCCATGTGATCTCGGGTATCATGTTAGGCCGTTTGTTTTGCTTCCTCCTAAAGACTTATTTCCATGTGATCTCGGGTATCATGTTAGGCCATTTGCCTTACCTCCTCCTAAAGACTTATTTCCATGTGATCTCGGGTATCAAGTTAGGCCCTTTGCTTTACCTCCTCCTAAAGACTTATTTCCATGTGATCTCGGGTATCAAGTTAGGCCATTTGCTTTACCTCCTCCTAAAGACTTATTTCCATGTGATCTCGGGTATCATGTTAGGCCGTTTGTTTTGCTTCCTCCTAAAGACTTATTTCCATGTGATCTCGGGTATCATGTTAGGCCATTTGCTTTACCTCCTCCTAAAGACTTATTTCCATGTGATCTCGGGTATCATGTTAGGCCGTTTGTTTTGCTTCCTCCTAAAGACTTATCTCCATGTGATCTCGGGTATCATGTTAGGCCATTTGTTTTACCTCCTCCTAAAGACTTATTTCCATGTGATCTCGGTTATCAAGTTAGGCCATTTGCTTTACCTCCTCCTAAAGACTTATTTCCACGTGATCTCGGGTATCATGTTAGGCTGTTTGTTTTGCTTCCTCCTAAAGACTTATTTCCATGTGATCTCGGGTATCATGTTAGGCCATTTGCTTTACCTCCTCCTAAAGACTTATTTCCATGTGATCTCGGGTATCATGTTAGGCCATTTGCTTTACCTCCTCCTAAAGACTTATTTCCATGTGATCTCGGGTATCATGTTAGGCCCTTTGTTTTGCTTCCTCCTAAAGACTTATTTCCATGTGATCTTGGGTATAATGTTAGGCCCTTTGTTTTACTTCCTCCTAAAGACTTATTTCCATGAGATCGCGGGTATCATGTTAGGCCCTTTATTTTGCTTTCTCATAAAGACTTATTTCCATGTGATCTTGGGTATCGTGTTAGGCCCTTTGTTTTACTTCCTCCTAAAGACTTATTTCCATGTCATCTTGGGTATCATGTTAGGCCATTTGCTTTACCTCCTCCTAAAGACTTATTTCCATGTGATCTCGGGTATCATGTTAGGCCGTTTGTTTTGCTTCCTCCTAAAGACTTATTTCCATGTGATCTCGGGTATCATGTTAGGCCGTTTGTTTTGCTTCCTCCTAAAGACTTATTTCCATGTGATCTCGGATATCATGTTAGGCCATTTGCTTTACCTCCTCCTAAAGACTTATTTCCATGTGATCTCGGGTATCATGTTAGGCCGTTTGTTTTGCTTCCTCCTAAAGACTTATTTCCATGTGATCTCGGGTATCATGTTAGGCCATTTGCTTTACCTCCTCCTAAAGACTTATTTCCATGTGATCTCGGGTATCATGTTAGGCCGTTTGTTTTGCTTCCTCCTAAAGACTTATTTCCATGTGATCTCGGGTATCATGTTAGGCCATTTGCCTTACCTCCTCCTAAAGACTTATTTCCATGTGATCTCGGGTATCAAGTTAGGCCCTTTGCTTTACCTCCTCCTAAAGACTTATTTCCATGTGATCTCGGGTATCAAGTTAGGCCATTTGCTTTACCTCCTCCTAAAGACTTATTTCCATGTGATCTCGGGTATCATGTTAGGCCGTTTGTTTTGCTTCCTCCTAAAGACTTATTTCCATGTGATCTCGGGTATCATGTTAGGCCATTTGCTTTACCTCCTCCTAAAGACTTATTTCCATGTGATCTCGGGTATCATGTTAGGCCGTTTGTTTTGCTTCCTCCTAAAGACTTATCTCCATGTGATCTCGGGTATCATGTTAGGCCATTTGTTTTACCTCCTCCTAAAGACTTATTTCCATGTGATCTCGGTTATCAAGTTAGGCCATTTGCTTTACCTCCTCCTAAAGACTTATTTCCACGTGATCTCGGGTATCATGTTAGGCTGTTTGTTTTGCTTCCTCCTAAAGACTTATTTCCATGTGATCTCGGGTATCATGTTAGGCCATTTGCTTTACCTCCTCCTAAAGACTTATTTCCATGTGATCTCGGGTATCATGTTAGGCCATTTGCTTTACCTCCTCCTAAAGACTTATTTCCATGTGATCTCGGGTATCATGTTAGGCCCTTTGTTTTGCTTCCTCCTAAAGACTTATTTCCATGTGATCTCGGGTATCATGTTAGGCCCTTTGTTTTGCCTCCTCCTAAAGACTTGTTTCCATGTGATCTCGGGTATCATGTTAGGCCCTTTGTTTTACTTCCTCCTAATGACTTATTTCCATGTGATCTCGGGTATCATGTTAGGCCATTTGCTTTACCTCCTCCTAAAGACTTATTTCCATGTGATCTCGGGTATCATGTTAGGCCATTTGCTTTACCTCCTCCTAAAGACTTATTTCCATGTGATCTCGGGTATCATGTTAGGCCGTTTGTTTTGCTTCCTCTTAAAGACTTATTTCCATGTGATCTTGGGTATCGTGTTAGGCCATTTGTTTTACTTCCTCTTAAAAACTTATTTCCATGTGATCTCGGGTATCATGTTAGGCCCTTTGTTTTGCTTCCTCCTAAAGACTTATTTCCATGTGATCTCGGGTATCATGTTAGGCCCTTTGTTCTACTTCCTCCTAAAGACTTATTTCCATGTGATCGCGGGTATCATGTTAGGCCGTTTGGTTTGCTTCCTCCTAAAGACTTATTTCCATGTGATCTCGGGAATCATGTTAGGCCCTTTGTTTTGCCTCCTCCTAAAGACTTATTTCCATGTGATCTCGGGTATCATGTTAGGCCCTTTGTTTTACTACCTCCTAAAGGCTTATTTCCATGTGATCTTGTGTATCATGTTAGGCCATTTGCTTTACCTCCTCCTAAAGACTTATTTCCATGTGATCTCGGGTATCATGTTAGGCCCTTTGTTTTACTTCCTCCTAAAGACTTATTTCCATGTGATCTCGGGTATCATGTATAAGCCCTTTGTTTTACCTCCTCCTAAAGATTTATTTCCATGTGATCTCGGGTATCATGTTAGGCCGTTTGTTTTGCTTCCTCCTAAAGACTTATTTCCATGTGATCTCGGGTATCATGTTAGGCCCTTTGTTTTACTTCCTCCTAAAGACTTATTTCCATGTGATCTCGGGTATCAAGTTAGGCCGTTTGTTTTACCTCCTCCTAAAGACTTATTTCCATGTGATCTTGGGTATCATGTTAGGACGTTTGTTTTGCTTCCTCCTAAAGACTTATTTCCATGTGATCTTGTGTATCATGTTAGGCCCTTTGTTTTGCTTCCTCCTAAAGACTTATTTCCATGTGATCTCGGGTATCATGTTAGGCCCTTTGTTTTACTTCCTCCTAAAGACTTCTTTCCATGTGATCTCGGGTATCAAGTTAGGCCCTTTGTTTTACTTCCTCCTAAAGACTTATTTCCATGTGATCTCGGGTATCATGTTAAGCCATTTGTTTTACTTCCTCCTAAAGATTTATTTCGACTTTCCAATCGTTTGACTATTTATATTCCTGATGATGGTTATTTCAGAAACGTGTCGTAAATTAAATATCTACTTTTTAATTAATCAAACGACCAATTGTAGGATAAACATGGACACTATAATAAATTTAGTAATCACCACTAGTGTTGCTCCTGTAAAACACTATACAGATAATTTTTTGAAATTTTATTTGCTCCTTATTTATTTCCTCATAATTTACAACAATAATGTTCTTGTACGTGGATATAGTATAAACAGGCTATGACGACAAATGATCTTTTAGAAAAAACAAAAAACAATAACGTGATGAGCTTTTCTTCGAAAGCTTTATAAGAATATCCTTGCTATCGAGTAAATAGATATTCTTTTCAAGAACCAACCATATTGTAGTAGGTTTTGCTATATTTAGCGAAAATATAGGGACATGAAATCACTTTCTATTGCATCCGTTAGGCATACTTCACATCTTGTAATATAAATCACAACGCAATACATTTAATATTCTTTTAACAACTAAAATGTCAAACGTTAATACGGTTAGAATTTCGAATATTGATGAATTTTAGCTGTTTTATTTGTTCTTGTTTAAGTTAGTCACGATGTTTATTAGATTTTTATTCTACCCACTGATTCACATAATATAATTAGGAAAATAATAAGACAGGTGCGAAGATTCGAAATGAGTAATGAGAAGTTGTATGTCGAAGTACAGATCAGTCACTACAATGGTTTGGTTTATGATGTTTAACGCCACTTTAAACAATAGTTCAGTTATATCGTGATGGTCAGTTTTATTTGCGGAGGAAACCGGAGAAAATCACCAACCTGTCGCAAGTCACTGACAAACTTTATCACATAATATTGTATCGAGTACAACTAGCCATGAAGGGGGTTCGAACCCACAACTTCAGTGGTGATAGGCATTGATTGCACATGTCGTTGTAAATACAATAGCTAAACGAAAAAAAGATGAAAAGAAAAAACAATGTTCCCAAAACATTACACAGTAAACAACAGATTGAGTAACAGGAAACCCACGAAAACATTACACAGTAAATAACAGATTGAGTAACAGGAAACCCACGAAAACATTACACAGTAAATAACAGATTGAGTAACAGGAAACCCACGAAAACATTACACAGTAAATAACAGATTGAGTAACAGGAAACCCACGAAAACATTACACAGTAAATAACAGATTGAGTAACAGGAAACCCACGAAAACATTACACAGTAAATAACAGATTGAGTAACAGGAAACCCACGAAAACATTACACAGTAAACAACAGATTGAGTAACAGGAAACCCACGAAAACATTACACAGTAAACAACAGATTGAGTAACAGGAAACCCACGAAAACATTACACAGTAAATAACAGATTGAGTAACAGGAAACCCACGAAAACATTACACAGTAAATAACAGATTGAGTAACAGGAAACCCACGAAAACATTACACAGTAAATAACAGATTGAGTAACAGGAAACCCACGAAAACATTACACAGTAAATAACAGATTGAGTAACAGGAAACCCACGAAAACATTACACAGTAAATAACAGATTGAGTAACAGGAAACCCACGAAAACATTACACAGTAAATAACAGATTGAGTAACAGGAAACCCACGAAAACATTACACAGTAAATAACAGATTGAGTAACAGGAAACCCACGAAAACATTACACAGTAAACAACAGATTGAGTAACAGGAAACCCACGAAAACATTACACAGTAAACAACAGATTGAGTAACAGGAAACCCACGAAAACATTACACAGTAAACAACAGATTGAGTAACAGGAAACCCACGAAAACATTACACAGTAAATAACAGATTGAGTAACAGGAAACCCACGAAAACATTACACAGTAAACAACAGATTGAGTAACAGGAAACCCACGAAAACATTACACAGTAAATAACAGATTGAGTAACAAGAAACCCACGAAAACATTACACAGTAAACAACAGATTGAGTAACAGGAAACCCACGAAAACATTACACAGTAAACAACAGATTGAGTAACAGGAAACCCACGAAAACATTACACAGTAAATAACAGATTGAGTAACAGGAAACCCACGAAAACATTACACAGTAAACAACAGATTGAGTAACAGGAAACCCACGAAAACATTACACAGTAAACAACAGATTGAGTAACAGGAAACCCACGAAAACATTACACAGTAAATAACAGATTGAGTAACAGGAAACCCACGAAAACATTACACAGTAAACAACAGATTGAGTAACAGGAAACCCACGAAAACATTACACAGTAAAAAACAGATTGAGTAACAGGAAACCCACAAAAACATTACACAGTAAACAACAGATTGAGTAACAGGAAACCCACAAAAACATTACACAGTAAATAACAGATTGAGTAACAGGAAACCCACAAAAACATTACACAGTAAACAACAGATTGAGTAACAGGAAACCCACAAAAACATTACACAGTAAATAACAGATTGAGTAACAGGAAACCCACGAAAACATTACACAGTAAACAACAGATTGAGTAACAGGAAACCCACGAAAACATTACACAGTAAATAACAGATTGAGTAACAGGAAACCCACGAAAACATTACACAGTAAACAACAGATTGAGTAACAGGAAACCCACGAAAACATTACACAGTAAACAACAGATTGAGTAACAGGAAACCCACGAAAACATTACACAGTAAACAACAGATTGAGTAACAGGAAACCCACGAAAACATTGCACAGTAAATAACAGATTGAGTAACAGGAAACCCACGAAAACATTACACAGTAAACAACAGATTGAGTAACAGGAAACCCACGAAAACATTACACAGTAAACAACAGATTGAGTAACAGGAAACCCACGAAAACATTACACAGTAAATAACAGATTGAGCAACAGGAAACCCACGAAAACATTACACAGTAAATAACAGATTGAGTAACAGGAAACCCACGAAAACATTACACAGTAAATAACAGATTGAGTAACAGGAAACCCACGAAAACATTACACAGTAAACAACAGATTGAGTAACAGGAAACCCACAAAAACATTACACAGTAAACAACAGATTGAGTAACAGGAAACCCACGAAAACATTACACAGTAAACAACAGATTGAGTAACAGGAAACCCACGAAAACATTACACAGTAAATAACAGATTGAGTAACAGGAAACCCACGAAAACATTACACAGTAAATAACAGATTGAGTAACAGGAAACCCACGAAAACATTACACAGTAAATAACAGATTGAGTAACAGGAAACCCACGAAAACATTACACAGTAAATAACAGATTGAGTAACAGGAAACCCACGAAAACATTACACAGTAAACAACAGATTGAGTAACAGGAAACCCACGAAAACATTACACAGTAAACAACAGATTGAGTAACAGGAAACCCACGAAAACATTACACAGTAAACAACAGATTGAGTAACAGGAAACCCACGAAAACATTACACAGTAAACAACAGATTGAGTAACAGGAAACCCACGAAAACATTACACAGTAAACAACAGATTGAGTAACAGGAAACCCACGAAAACATTACACAGTAAACAACAGATTGAGTAACAGGAAACCCACGAAAACATTACACAGTAAACAACAGATTGAGTAACAGGAAACCCACGAAAACATTACACAGTAAACAACAGATTGAGTAACAGGAAACCCACGAAAACATTACACAGTAAACAACAGATTGAGTAACAGGAAACCCACGAAAACATTACACAGTAAATAACAGATTGAGTAACAGGAAACCCACGAAAACATTACACAGTAAACAACAGATTGAGTAACAGGAAACCCACGAAAACATTACACAGTAAACAACAGATTGAGTAACAGGAAACCCACGAAAACATTACACAGTAAATAACAGATTGAGTAACAGGAAACCCACGAAAACATTACACAGTAAATAACAGATTGAGTAACAGGAAACCCACGAAAACATTACACAGTAAACAACAGATTGAGTAACAGGAAACCCACGAAAACATTACACAGTAAACAACAGATTGAGTAACAGGAAACCCACGAAAACATTACACAGTAAACAACAGATTGAGTAACAGGAAACCCACGAAAACATTACACAGTAAACAACAGATTGAGTAACAGGAAACCCACGAAAACATTACACAGTAAACAACAGATTGAGTAACAGGAAACCCACGAAAACATTACACAGTAAACAACAGATTGAGTAACAGGAAACCCACGAAAACATTACACAGTAAACAACAGATTGAGTAACAGGAAACCCACGAAAACATTACACAGTAAACAACAGATTGAGTAACAGGAAACCCACGAAAACATTACACAGTAAACAACAGATTGAGTAACAGGAAACCCACGAAAACATTACACAGTAAATAACAGATTGAGTAACAGGAAACCCACGAAAACATTACACAGTAAACAACAGATTGAGTAACAGGAAACCCACGAAAACATTACACAGTAAACAACAGATTGAGTAACAGGAAACCCACGAAAACATTACACAGTAAATAACAGATTGAGTAACAGGAAACCCACGAAAACATTACACAGTAAATAACAGATTGAGTAACAGGAAACCCACGAAAACATTACACAGTAAACAACAGATTGAGTAACAGGAAACCCACGAAAACATTACACAGTAAATAACAGATTGAGTAACAGGAAACCCACGAAAACATTACACAGTAAACAACAGATTGAGTAACAGGAAACCCACGAAAACATTACACATTAAACAACAGATTGAGTAACAGGAAACCCACGAAAACATTACACAGTAAACAACAGATTGAGTAACAGGAAACCCACGAAAACATTACACAGTAAACAACAGATTGAGTAACAGGAAACCCACGAAAACATTACACAGTAAACAACAGATTGAGTAACAGGAAACCCACGAAAACATTACACAGTAAACAACAGATTGAGTAACAGGAAACCCACGAAAACATTACACAGTAAATAACAGATTGAGTAACAGGAAACCCACGAAAACATTACACAGTAAACAACAGATTGAGTAACAGGAAACCCACGAAAACATTACACAGTAAACAACAGATTGAGTAACAGGAAACCCACGAAAACATTACACAGTAAATAACAGATTGAGTAACAGGAAACCCACGAAAACATTACACAGTAAATAACAGATTGAGTAACAGGAAACCCACGAAAACATTACACAGTAAACAACAGATTGAGTAACAGGAAACCCACGAAAACATTACACAGTAAATAACAGATTGAGTAACAGGAAACCCACGAAAACATTACACAGTAAATAACAGATTGAGTAACAGGAAACCCACGAAAACATTACACAGTAAATAACAGATTGAGTAACAGGAAACCCACGAAAACATTACACAGTAAATAACAGATTGAGTAACAGGAAACCCACGAAAACATTACACAGTAAATAACAGATTGAGTAACAGGAAACCCACGAAAACATTACACAGTAAATAACAGATTGAGTAACAGGAAACCCACGAAAACATTACACAGTAAATAACAGATTGAGTAACAGGAAACCCACGAAAACATTACACAGTAAATAACAGATTGAGTAACAGGAAACCCACGAAAACATTACACAGTAAATAACAGATTGAGTAACAGGAAACCCACGAAAACATTACACAGTAAATAACAGATTGAGTAACAGGAAACCCACGAAAACATTACACAGTAAATAACAGATTGAGTAACACGAAACCCACGAAAACAATAGGGGTGAACCCAGGTGCTCTGAAAGCGTAGGAAGTTACTGCTCCATGTCGTGTAATTACGTATGTTATTGTATACGTCTAAACGATGTCACGATATTTCATAAAAATGAAGATAACTTAATGAAACATAAAAATTATTACAGACTGTATATTTTCGAGCATTTATTCTCCAAATATTAGATGTAGCGTTGGAGGGTATACTGAATGAATCTGACATTATATATTGTCGAGTTTCTACTATTATACCGGTATTGTCTGATTGTCACTGTGTTATAGAAAAATGTTTATTATTCTCATCAAGGTATGAATAAAACAAAAACCAACCCGTTATCCCCAGTTGCTATATGACCAGACGATGCAGCTGTCCTATACCAATCAACACTAATCTCTCTTGAGATGCAACATCAGTTATTAACATGGACAGGTACATTTTTCTCAATAGTCCATTGACAAAGTATCAGCTGAGTTACCTGGTGTAATTATGACAGTTGCCAAAATCTCTTTAGAAAGAGACAGACCGTACTCCATATCCAGGTTCTGCTGAGGATTTAGTCCAATACATAATGTGACATAATAAATCTTGTACAATTATTCTTAGTTTCCTAAGTTTTCTGTTTTTGTTTTGTAGGAATCGGTTAGATTTACATTCAAAGTCAGAAAAGTCATGGATCATATATCAGTGTGTTAGAGAGCTATCAATTTTGCCTCTGTTTCAACTATTTTCCTATTACATTTTGAAACTGTCCTGCCGGTGTGGTATGTTTTGTTTTTCATTTTATTAGAAGTTAAGCATTGAACTTGATACATACTAGTACAAGGGTACTCTAGGACACAACTGGCGATGTATCAGGTACACATCCAATCAGGTTGATGATGAGAAACATTTCTAATCCAGGATTATTTTTTTATTAAAAGAAATCCAGGACCCCTGTGTCCATGATTTTTTATTTTTTTTTAATGTTAATAATATGAAATATTGACATCCACACTTGTTTTTTGGACAGCACATTCTATGTCCACACTTGTTATATCGAAAAAAACCCTACGTATTAGATAGTGACATAAGAAAGATAACCCAAATTGATGTCAATTCACTAACAAGACAATTGTCTGTAAACCTACACATCTAGATGGTTTATATATACCACAAAGACATTGTAAATTTTGTAAAACATTGGATGACGAATTCCACTTTTTCTTTGATTGAAACGTTACTGATAATATTAGACCTTCCTTTATTGATTTTGTAACTTTATAAAGCGATCATTAGAAGCGCGAATATGAGGTTCACGTTGTTCAAAATATATAAAACATAATATTGTTTTTATCAAACAGTGGTAGTTGTATTAGTTTATATATATACATTGTCTGCTTAATGTTATATTATGTTTGTATTGCTATACCCAAAAGGGTTTTATATGCAATAAAGAATATAGATTATATATCAGATAAATTAGGCTTCAAAATTAAACAGCACACCTCCAATTCAATAGTTCATAAATATTTACAAACAAATGAAAGTTAGTTTTTGCTTTGACCTTTTCAACTAAATACGTAGATATCAAACTTAGTATGCACGACGCCTTTCTGTAATAACCTTCATCATGTACGCTCAAAATCGAAATATTGAAAAATAATTTACAGCTTTGGGAGCACTAAAACCAAATGGCCTAAACAGGATCGCCAAAGTCTACTATGGTCATCTATGCCCGAGGGAGGAGCACCTTGGTTTTATTAATAATTACATTATTTGGGAACTGTAAATACCTTCACCTCATACACATGAATACGCATGGTTACACAGTGTCAGCCATTACATATCAGCGCTGCAAAAATTGTCATCCAGTATATATATATACATGTACCTTATTTTCTTTTTCTGTACATCAATTTTGATTTTCAAAAACAGTAGAAAAAACAGTCCAATTTTCAAAGCATGGGCATCCGCATGCTACGTTATTTCAAACATTATTATGAGATGCTTTCCTTATACCAATATTGCTTTAAAGCATTTCCTAGTTTCATGTCTTTACAATTATTTCTCTAGTTGCATGATTTTGATAGGAAAAGACAGACTGAAGTCGTGTACGTACGTTTTAATATATGTATGATACACCATGGGTTTTGTCCAGTAAATCTACAATGATAGATATATAACTTGATAAGAACAATGAATAGATTAATGGAGAAATCAAGCACCGTCTGATTATATGTAGTAACGAAATTATTTCCGCATTACACTTGTTCAGTATTTCAGCAATTTCAACACACAGCTTAAGACAGTCCCAGAATAAGTGTAGGTAAATAAACGTTAGAGAATACCGAAGGGGCAATCAAAAATTAACGATCCAGAGAAACTTGCAACAAAGGGCACACAGGACAAACAAAACTAAAACACAACACAATACTTGTTGGACACCACTATGTTGAGAACGTGAAGACATATAATAGAACAAGGCTATTCGCAAACTAACACAAACAACAAATAAGACATAAATCCTCCTACAAACAACTGGAAGCAAAGACTTAGCGAATAAAGTACTACTATTATACCTAATTTGTCCCAGTATTGTTTAAAATGCTGTCATAGTGACAACCGGAACCTTTTAACCGTAATGGAAGCGGGAGGTTTGGCGCCTGAAAATCTGATTCAACCCACCATTTCTTTGGAAATGCCTGTACCATTGCGGTTTCCCCAATTTTCCGGTTGTTGACTGATTTTGTCTGTTTATTGACTTATGAGTTTTGCCTTTTCCTTTGGAAGATTGCTCGGTGTTCGGTAATTTTGTTATTACCCTTATTTATGGTGAAATCGTAGCGGACATGGAACTAAGAACTTGAAAACACATAATAGTACACAATGAGCAACATGAACACACGTATTTAAAACCGAGGTCGAACTCAAGAGACACAGACAGCATTGGACACACGCCAGAACAAAGACAAACAGAACACAAAACATAGGAAACTAATAAGATGAGCAACACGGTCCCAACGAAAACACCGGGGATGAATTTAGATGCTCGCGAAGGGTAGGCAGTTCCTGTTTCTTATATGACACCCGCCGTGTTACTCATCTATAACATTGTTTCTTTTCTTTCATTGCAAAAACTATATAGTTGGGTATATTTATTTTATTAACAATCTCGCCCTTTCGTCATTCTTGACGGGTTGTATCAAGAGTAACACGATGTGTGCCACTAGTGGAGTAGAACTTGCTCACCCTTTTCAAAGCTCCTGAGTTCCCCCGGTTTTAAGTGGCTTTCGTGTTGCTCAATTCTTAATTTCCTGTGTAGTGTTTTGTAGATCATGTTTGTCCTTTTCCCTTTGACCATTGCATTGTCTGTCCTTCGATTTACGGCTTCTGATAGCATCTTTGGCATCTTTTCTATAGTGTGATATTTTGTGGTTTCATCTTATCCTTACATTGAAAACGAAGATCATTAGTACTGTCGATTCTATCCAATATTTTGCATTGAAAACAGTAAAATTTATTGGTTTTGTGTGTTGTTGCAATTGAATTCACAAATCACATTTCACAATCTCTGTATTTAATTCATCTTTCCATCTTTCTTACTGTTTTGCTGCTGGGTCAAAGTGGTTTAAAAAATGTTTCTAAACAATAATTTCCTCCCTTCTCAATCTTTTCGAATTCAGAATTGAATCTCAATGATTTACATGGTTCTAATAACGTGACGCTACGATGATTCTCCGTCAAATTTGAATATATTTTTGTAATACGAATTAGTAAGAAAGGATATGGATGTAGATGAAAATGAGAGACTATCCAATATTACACTTTGATGCAATGTATTCAACAATGAACAAAACTCATACCCTAAAATGACTAGACCCCTAGACGTCATATTATTTGTGAACAATTTCAATTTTTATATCTTCTTGACAGAAAGAAGGAGATCACGTGACTAGTATTTTAGATACATTTGCGACGAGAAAAGGTTAACAAAAACTAAATAATGGAGATAAACATTGTTTAGGGGATTTCAGTGTCCGACATCCCGGGTAATACCGTACATTGTTTTCCCTTAAGACAGCTGATTGTACGTAGAAGTACAATAGCTTGTTTAGGATTGGTAGTTGGTGTTCCATCAATCATATCCAGTTTTATTTTTGGGGAAACATATGATTAGCTGGTATGTCCATCTTATTCGCGCTACTTATTCACCAAAATGCCAAGTTTCACCTGTCTTGAAAAACTGAACAATGGCAATTTAAAACATATCAACCAATAAATGAAGTATATTTTTCTTTGAATTGATGGGAAAGCTACGAGTATATATATTTTGTTTGCTTAGTGTAGATGGCTTATAAATGTGAAATGTCTGGAAAATATGAGTAAGAGATGTTTACTTATTGTGTGTTTACTGAGCTAGTATGAAAGTTTGAATATGTAACTGAGTTCACAAAGAAGTTAATATATTAAAGTGCAATACTTAGTATCATCTTCCAGTCGTAAGCGTCTCGTGTCCACTATTTTCCCTTTGTTTCTTGTCATATAGCATACACAGTTTCAACATCCATGCGAATGCTAAGCCAAATGAGGTTGAACTAAAATAGTGAATTACATTTAATGAAATGAACATGTTGAAAAATTTAATTGTAATTGTATTTAGATATATATTCCACATACTGGAGTTGCTGAAATGTTGATACATAAATATGGGAAATTGAAATCATCTTCTTTTGTCTTTTAGCTTCGTTCTAACAGACACTGACTGTCAATTTCATGATGTAGGTCAAAGTATGCAGCTGTATTTGTGGTATTCTTTATTTCAAACTCGGTGGGATAGAGACGATCAACGAAATAATCAAACATGGAATTATTTAGTGGAATGACATCATATATATAGTTGTTCATGAAATTAAAGGATCGGACTAGCTTCTAAATCATATGTGGCGGCTGTAAGCCCTCTGAAAGGGATGTCCTCTGCTTGTACAAGACAAATTAAATACATATCCGTTGCCATATACCTATAGGAATTCAAATGTCTGCCAGATTGAATTTCTGTAGTATCAGAAAAATTAGCAAATGGCGTTTCAATTTGTACGATCTCATAAATATTTTATTTTAATTCTGCTCCTAATTTTCTAAACAGATCTTCCACTATGTTGGACTATAATAAAGAATATCAACCTGTTGTAAATAGAAACGTTACTGTTTTCATGACATTATCAATACATTCGACTAGGCATTTTGAGCGTGAGGAGTAATAATAAAAATAACAGATTGAATTTTTAAAGAACTACATTAACCCATACAATGTTTACATATGTTTTTAATTGAATAAGTAATAGATGCGGTGAAGAAAATGTGTTGCATTCTTAAAGCAACAGTCTTTGCTTCTGACAGCCTCACCAAACTGGTACTGAACCATGGAGTTATTGTAGTCATAGCGAAGACTATTAGAGTCTGTGGTGGGGGGTCTAAATAGTTTTACGTAGAATGACATTGAACGTTTACTTTATTGATCAACAGTAACCGGTACAACGTCGTCTCATATTACCTCCCTTGTTCATGTTTTACAAGAAAATGTAGATAGTTAATTTAGTGTTCACGACGTGTTTCTGGAATAACATTCATCAAGTCATATAGGTAACCTGATTTTAAACATCTTCAGTATTTCCTCTAAAAAATTATTGGCTCAGACACAGAAACTGTTGATTTTATTGAAGGTCGAATTGTCATTGTCTGTGGTGGTGACATATGCTTTTTAATTTTCCGTCAATCTATATGGCTTTCACAGTCTTTCGTAATGTTCTTGGTAAATAGTATGTTACCCTATATAGATCAATCATTAAATTGGCTAGTTCGGGTTTGAATGTCCATACGTTTCACTGATGAATGATTTCCAACTTTCTCTTCTGTAGTTTTACCTTGGACCATCATGTAATCTAGGTTTAAATAAAAAAAATTAATGGTCGAATATATTATTTGAAATTCAAATGGAAATTGCAACCTTTTCACCTACTTGATTTATTGTTTGTCATGAATATTCAAAGCGTTTCGCATCGGATAAATTAGATTTGGGATTTCAAATTTTTATAAATTGACAGTAATCTTAGTCCGACATATAGAAATAAACTAACCAAATCATCAACCTATTAATAAGTATATGTCCTGCAAAACATCAAATTCGGATGTCTGACATAATACAAATGTAACCCTCCAAAGGATTAAAAACAAAATAAGGAACACTACCAGTTGTAAATGTATGACATATCTATATTTTATTAATGGTACTTCTGTTATTCTAGTGTATATATTATCTTGTCTGTAAGCCATGTAGAAAATTCCTGTCCCAGTATTCTTGCCATATTTATACACTGAAGATATGTTGACTGGTACAGTACTTGCATACATGTAATGTTCAATAGAAATAAACATTCAGTATCTTTTCAGAAATGGGATGAACAAAATTATTAAATCGTAGCTACTGAATTTTTTTTAATGGCATTAGGCATCCATTATCCTGTTCAAAACAAGTCATTTCCAGAAATAACTGATGACTGCTTTTGTTTGTAATAATTTTACGGAGACTTGTCTAAAAATTGGCGGTACTTTCCACAAAATTCAACAGGTTGTTAGTTGCTTAACGTCCACTGGCTAATATATTATCTATTCAGAGACATGTTCATCAATATCTTAAAGAAAGGAGATAAATGATGTCTGGGACAACCGAATCAATGACTTCTCACTGCCGTTGGCAACTAGTAATAAAATAATGGAGAATTGGAAGGAGGAACACTATATTTTTTGTAATTAATATTCAAAAAAAGGTATTTAACATGAAAGAAGCTCGACAAAAACATGATATTCGCCATTGTCCAAGGTAAAATAAGTCAGTGTTCTAGTAAGTATACACTTATACTATATACAAGTTCTATATAATGTTCCAATATAAAATAGAAATTTTTCTAAAATATTAAACTCTATACCATGCTATGATAATGAACACTTCGGTCGAAATAGAAGACTAAGGACAGTGCTAAAGGTGAACTGGAACTTTGTGTGTATTCCTCTTAAGCATATTATTATTCCAGTTAATAATACGTGTCTGAATGACCGCATCCTCTCACTACGATTGGAGGTTTGTAACTATAGAACTAAATAACCCTACCACTGTTTTGTATTTAAGTTCCTGTGCTAAGCCAGTGTAGTGAATAGTCATGAATATGTACGTAAGGGTTATAGATTTTGTCTCTTATTCTACTGTTTTCATATTGAATTTTGGAACTGTTGTGACTGATGGTATGGTAATAAATAAAACTAACAGTCATTTCGCGCTACACATATTATCTTTGTAATATGTGCATAAAAATACAATGGACATTAAACAACAACCAATCAAAGAAAAAACTATAAATACATTTATTTTTATATAATGTTACAAAGCAAAAATAAAATATATAATGTAATTATACATAAGGTAATTGAATGAGGTTACATCAATCTCTTCAAGCCATGAGTAATTACAATATTTATGAATATTCACAAGCGCCGATTATAGTACAAACACAGCTGCGTACTGGCAGTGAATCATATATTATACCGATGGGATGTCTTGTTTTCTTGTTAAGTCGTTTGCAAGAAAAACACAATAGGTAATAAGAGGTGCCGTTTATATCTGTTTTATGTCAATTCAATAAAAAATAAGTCAACACAACATACCAGACCAGTTGATCCATACCGAGCTGACCAGTTGGGAATATTACTTACAGAATGATATAATAACTGGATTCTATCATGTCATATGTATGTATCATTTTTTTTTATTTACTATTTTTGATATTTGTTTCTGATTGATTAATATTTAAATTGAATTTTCTGTAAGAAACGTATGAAGATAGCAAAAGTGGTAATACGATGCCGTAAATGTAAGATACCAAAGTGGTAATAAGAAGCCGTAAATGTAAGATACCAAAGTGGTAATAAGAAGCCGTAATTCTAAGATACCGAAGTGGTAATAAGAAGCCGTAAATCTAAAATACCAAAGGGGTAATAAGAAGCCGTAAATCTAAGATACCGAAGTGGTAATAAGAAGCCGTAAATCTAAGATGCCAAAGTGGTAATAAGAAGCGTAAGTCTAAGATACCAAAGTGGTAATCAGAAGCCGTAAATCTAAGATACCAAAGTGGTAATCAGAAGCCGTAAGTCTAAGATACCAAAGTGGTAATCAGAAGCCGTAAATCTAAGAGACCAAAGTGGTAATCAGAAGCCGTAAATCTAAGATACCAAAGTGGTAATAAGAAGTCGTAAATCTAAAATACCGAAGTGGTAATAAGAAGCCGTAAATCTAAGATACCAAAGTGGTAATAAGAAGTCGTAAATCTAAAATACCAAAGGGGTAATAAGAAGCCGTAAATCTAAGATGCCAAAGGGGTAATAAGAAGCCGTAAGTCTAAGATACCAAAGTGGTAATAAGAAGCCGTAAATCTAAGATACCGAAGTGGTAATAAGAAGTCGTAAATCTAAGATGCCAAAGGGGTAATAAGAAGCCGTAAGTCTAAGATACCAAAGTGGTAATAAGAAGCCGTAAATCTAAGATACCAAGTGGTAATAAGAAGTCGTAAATCTAAAATACCAAAGGGGTAATAAGAAGCCGTAAATCTAAGATACCAAAGTGGTAATAAGAAGTCGTAAATCTAAAATACCAAAGGGGTAATAAGAAGCAGTAAATCTAAGATACCGAAGTGGTAATAAGAAGCCGTAAATCTAAGATGCCAAAGTGGTAATAAGAAGCCGTAAGTCTAAGATACCAAAGTGGTAATAAGAAGCCGTAAATGTAAGATACCAAAGTGGTAATACGAAGCCGTAAATGTAAGATACCAAAGTGGTAATAAGAAGCCGTAAATCTAAGATACCAAAGTGGTAATAAGAAGCCGTAAATCTAAGATACCAAAGTGGTAATAAGAAGTCGTAAATCTAAAATACCAAAGAGGTAATAAGAAGCCGTAAATCTAAGATACCAAAGTGGTAATAAGAAGTCGTAAATCTAAAATATCAAAGGGGTAATAAGAAGCCGTAAATCTAAGATACCAAAGTGGTAATAAGAAGTCGTAAATCTAAAATACCAAAGTGGTAATAAGAAGCCGTAAATCTAAGATACCAAAGTGGTATTAAGAAGTCGTAAATCTAAAATACCAAAGGGGTAATAAGAAGCCGTAAATCTAAGATACCAAAGAGGTAATCAGAAGCCGTAAATCTAAGATACCAAAGTGGTAATCAGAAGCCGTAAATCTAAGATACCAAAGAGGTAATCAGAAGCCGTAAGTCTAAGATACCAAAGTGGTAATAAGAAGCCGTAAATCTAAGATACCAAAAAGGTAATCAGAAGCCGTAAGTCTAAGATACCAAAGAGGTAATCAGAAGCCGTAAGTCTAAGTTACCAAAGAGGTAATCAGAAGCCGTAAGTCTAAGATACCAAAGTGGTAATCAGAAGCCGTAAGTCGAATAAAATACATTTCAATAGCCATATTAAAAGGGACTTTTAATATAAACTAAATAGAAAATATCAATCATTTCATTATCTATATTATATATAGTCTGTCAAAACATTGAAAGTTTAATTCATCTAACAGAAGTCTAGGTTACAATAGTCTTACTAAGAAATTCCAAGCAATTGGGTATTATATATATAAATATGCGCATTTTTTTTTAGAAATCAACACTATCTAGTAAAACGAATAGAATAGAATGTGTGTCTCTCATGATGTTTTGTCAGATGACAGTCCTAATGAGATCAATCAAGTCAATTATAAGCCTAACCTTACTAATACCTTTTTCGCTTATGAAAACAGACGCTCTATTATACAACTATTATTTATGAATATTATATCTGTAATTGACTGGCTGTTGGTAGCTGAACTTCCAGTGGCACTGGGAAAGTACAGATAGTTGGAAAGAGACTAACACATTTTTGAAGCAGCTACAATGCGCCTACTCTTTTCCCGGACTTATAGTCCACGGTCAGGAATTTCGTATTAGAAACTGCCACCCCATCTCATATTCGTATAGCACATCACATTCGCTTTATCGATTGAGATCTTGGAAACATTACTCTGTATATTATCTATAACAATACGTTAGTTTCTGACAAAAACCTTTGAATTTTGAACCATATGCTGTATGCTTGACATATGTTCTTCATTTTTATTTGGCATAAGCCGTTTATATTATGGGTATATAACAATAAAACAAACTTATTTATTTACGACGAACAGAAATTTATAAAATCGTCAATTTGATACACAGATGACCATGGGATAGTCATTATGGTGGCATCCTTGATTGGGCAGTGGTATAAAAAGAAATGGTACTGGTTTTAACACTACTGACTACCGGGTTAATGTATATTTTAAAACATATAATCTTAAGCTACTCTTCTTGTTTCTTAATACAGTGTGTATCTACGAAAAAAGTTATTGTGGGGACAGTTACGTAACATTTTACTGACAGCAATGCTACGTACTGGCAGTGAATCATATATTATACCGATAAGATGTCTTGTTTTCTTGTTAAGTCGTTTGCAAGAAAAACACAATAGGTAATAAGAGGTGCCGTTTATATCTGTTTTATGTCAATTCAATAAAAGATAAGTCAACACAACATACCAGACCAGTTGATCCATACCGAGCTGACAAGTTGGGAATATTACTTACAGAATGATATAATAACTGGATTCTATCATGTCATATGTATGTATCATTTTTTTGTATTTACTATTTTTGATATTTGTTTCTGATTGATTAATATTTAAATTGAATTTTCTGTAAGAAACGTATGAAGATAGCAAAAGTGGTAATACGAAGCCGTAAATGTAAGATACCAAAGTGGTAATAAGAAGCCGTAAATGTAAGATACCAAAATGGTAATAAGAAGCCGTAAATCTAAGATACCAAAGTGGTAATAAGAAGCCGTAAATCTAAAATACCAAAGGGGTAATAAGAAGCCGTAAATCTAAGATACCGAAGTGGTAATAAGAAGCAATAAATCTAAGATGCCAAAGTGGTAATAAGAAGCGTAAGTCTAAGATACCAAAGTGGTAATCAAAAGCCGTAAATCTAAGATACCAATGTGGTAATCAGAAGCCGTAAGTCTAAGATACCAAAGTGGTAATCAGAAGCCGTAAATCTAAGAGACCAAAGTGGTAATCAGAAGCCGTAAATCTAAGATACCAAAGTGGTAATAAGAAGTCGTAAATCTAAAATACCGAAGTGGTAATAAGAAGCCGTAAATCTAAGATACCAAAGTGGTAATAAGAAGTTGTAAATCTAAAATACCAAAGGGGTAATAAGAAGCCGTAAATCTAAGATACCGAAGTGGTAATAAGAAGTCGTAAATCTAAGATGCCAAAGGGGTAATAAGAAGGCGTAAGTCTAAGATACCAAAGTGGTAATAAGAAGCCGTAAATCTAAGATACCGAAGTGGTAATAAGAAGTCGTAAATCTAAAATACCAAAGGGGTAATAAGAAGCCGTAAATCTAAGATACCGAAGTGGTAATAAGAAGTCGTAAATCTAAAATACCAAAGGGGTAATAAGAAGCAGTAAATCTAAGATACCGAAGTGGTAATAAGAAGCCGTAAATCTAAGATGCCAAAGTGGTAATAAGAAGCCGTAAGTCTAAGATACCAAAGTGGTAATAAGAAGCCGTAAGTCTAAGATACCGAAGTGGTAATCAGAAGCCGTAAATCTAAGATACCAAAGAGGTAATCAGAAGCCGTAAATCTAAGATACCAAAGAGATAATCAGAAGCCGTAAGTCTAAGATACCGAAGTGGTAATCAGAAGCCGTAAATCTAAGATACCAAAGTGGTAATCAGAAGTCGTAAATCTAAGATACCAAAGTGGTAATAAGAAGCCGTAAGTCTAAGATACCAAAGTGGTAATCAGAAGCCGTAAATGTAAGATACCAAAGAGGTAATCAGAAGCCGTAAGTCTAAGATACCAAAGTGGTAATCAGAAGCCGTAAGTCGAATAAAATACATTTCAATAGCCATATTAAAAGGGACTTTTAATATAAACTAAATAGAAAATATTAATCATTTCATTATCTATATTATATATAGTCTGTCAAAACATTGAAAGTTTAATTCATCTAACAGAAGTCTAGGTTACAATAGTCTTACTAAGACATTCCAAGCAATTGGGTATATATATATAAATATGCGCATTTTTTTTTAGAAATCAACACTATCTAGTAAAACGAATAGAATAGAATGTGTGTCTCTCATGATGTTTTGTCAGATGACAGTCCTAATGAGATCAATCAAGTCAATTACAAGCCTAACCTTACTAATACCTTTTTGGCTTATGAAAACAGACGCTCTATTATACAACTATTATTTATGAATATTATATCTGTAATTGACTGGCTGTTGGTAGCTGAAATTCCAGTGGCACTGGGAAAGTACAGATAGTTGGAAAGAGACTAACACATTTTTGAAGCAGCTACAATGCGCCTACTTTTTTCCCGGACTTATAGTCCACGGTCAGGAATTTCGTATTAGAAACTGCCACCCCATCTCATATTCGTATAGCACATCACATTCGCTTTATCGATTGAGATCTTGGAAACATTACTCTGTATATTATCTATAACAATACGTTAGTTTCTGACAAAAACCTTTGAATTTTGAACCATATGCTGTATGCTTGACATATGTTCTTCATTTTTATTTGGCATAAGCCGTTTATATTATGGGTATATAACAATAAAACAAACTTATTTATTTACGACGAACAGAAATTTATAAAATCGTCAATTTGATACACAGATGACCATGGGATAGTCATTATGGTGGCATCCTTGATTGGGCAGTGGTATAAAAAGAAATGGTACTGGTTTTAACACTACTGACTACCAAGTTAATGTATATTTTAAAACATATAATCTTAAGCTACTCTTCTTGTTTCTTAATACAGTGTGTATCTACGAAAAAGGTTATTGTGGGGACAGTTACGTAACATTTTACTGACAGCAATGCTACGTACTGGCAGTGAATCATATATTATACCGATAAGATGTCTTGTTTTCTTGTTAAGTCGTTTGCAAGAAAAACACAATAGGTAATAAGAGGTGCCGTTTATATCTGTTTTATGTCAATTCAATAAAAGATAAGTCAACACAACATACCAGACCAGTTGATCCATACCGAGCTGACCAGTTGGGAATATTACTTACAGAATGATATAATAACTGGATTCTATCATGTCATATGTATGTATCATTTTTTTGTATTTACTATTTTTGATATTTGTTTCTGATTGATTAATATTTAAATTGAATTTTCTGTAAGAAACGTATGAAGATAGCAAAAGTGGTAATACGAAGCCGTAAATGTAAGATACCAAAGTGGTAATAAGAAGCCGTAAATGTAAGATACCAAAGTGGTAATAAGAAGCCGTAAATGTAAGATACCAAAGTGGTAATAAGAAGTCGTAAATCTAAGATACCAAAGGGGTAATAAGAAGCCGTAAATGTAAGATACCAAAGTGGTAATAAGAAGCGTAAATGTAAAATACCAAAGTGGTAATAAGAAGCGTAAATGTAAGATACCAAAGTGGTAATAAGAAGCCGTAAATGTAAAATACCAAAGTGGTAATAAGAGGCCGTAAATCTAAGATACCAAAGGGGTAATAAGAAGCCGTAAATGTAAGATACCAAAGTGGTAATAAGAAGCCGTAAATCTAAGATACCAAAGTGGTAATAAGAAGTCGTAAATCTAAAATACCAAAGGGGTAATAAGAAGCCGTAAATCTAAGATACCGAAGTGGTAATAAGAAGCCGTAAATCTAAGATGCCAAAGTGGTAATAAGAAGCCGTAAGTCTAAGATACCAAAGTGGTAATCAGAAGCCGTAAATCAAAGATACCAAAGTGGTAATCAGAAGCCGTAAGTCTAAGATACCAAAGTGGTAATCAGAAGCCGTAAATCTAAGATGCCAAAGTGGTAATAAGAAGTCGTAAATCTAAAATACCGAAGTGGTAATAAGAAGCCGTAAATCTAAGATACCAAAGTGGTAATAAGAAGTCGTAAATCTAAAATACCAAAGGGGTAATAAGAAGCCGTAAATCTAAGATACCGAAGTGGTAATAAGAAGCCGTAAATCTAAGATGCCAAAGTGGTAATAAGAAGCCGTAAGTCTAAGATACCAAAGTGGTAATCAGAAGCCGTAAATCAAAGATACCAAAGTGGTAATCAGAAGCCGTAAGTCTAAGATACCAAAGTGGTAATCAGAAGCCGTAAATCTAAGATGCCAAAGTGGTAATAAGAAGTCGTAAATCTAAAATACCGAAGTGGTAATAAGAAGCCGTAAATCTAAGATACCAAAGTGGTAATAAGAAGTCGTAAATCTAAAATACTAAAGGGGTAATAAGAAGCCGTAAATCTAAGATACCGAAGTGGTAATAAGAAGTCGTAAATCTAAGATGCCAAAGTGGTAATAAGAAGCCGTAAGTCTAAGATATCAAAGTGGTAATAAGAAGCCGTAAACCTAAGATACCAAGTGGTAATAAGAAGTCGTAAATCTAAAATACCAAAGGGGTAATAAGAAGCCGTAAATCTAAGATACCGAAGTGGTAATAAGAAGTCGTAAATTTAAAATACCAAAGGGGTAATAAGAAGCAGTAAATCTAAGATACCGAAGTGGTAATAAGAAGCCGTAAATCTAAGATGCCAAAGTGGTAATAAGAAGCCGTAAGTCTAAGATACCAAAGTGGTAATAAGAAGCCGTAAGTCTAAGATACCAAAGTGGTAATCAGAAGCCGTAAATCTAAGATACCAAAGAGGTAATCAGAAGCCGTAAGTCTAAGATACCAAAGAGATAATCAGAAGCCGTAAGTCTAAGATACCGAAGTGGTAATCAGAAGCCGTAAATCTAAGATACCAAAGTGGTAATCAGAAGTCGTAAATCTAAGATACCAAAGTGGTAATAAAAAGCCGTAAGTCTAAGATACCAAAGTGGTAATCAGAAGCGTAAATCTAAGATACCAAAGAGGTAACCAGAAGCCGTAAGTCTAAGATACCAAAGTGGTAATCAGAAGCCGTAAGTCGAATAAAATACATTTCAATAGCCATATTAAAAGGGACTTTTAATATAAACTAAATAGAAAATATCAATCATTTCATTATCTATATTATATATAGTCTGTCAAAACATTGAAAGTTTAATTCATCTAACAGAAGTCTAGGTTACAATAGTCTTACTAAGAAATTCCAAGGAATTGGATATATATATATATAAATATGCGCATTTTTTTTTTAGAAATCAACACTATCTAGTAAAACGAATAGAATAGAATGTGTGTCTCTCATGATGTTTTGTCAGATGACAGTCCTAATGAGATCAATCAAGTCAATTATAAGCCTAACCTTACTAATACCTTTTTCGCTTATGAAAACAGACGCTCTATTATACAACTATTATTTATGAATATTATATCTGTAATTGACTGGCTGTTGGTAGCTGAACTTCCAGTGGCACTGGGAAAGTACAGATAGTTGGAAAGAGACTAACACATTTTTGAAGCAGCTACAATGCGCCTACTCTTTTCCCGGACTTATAGTCCACGGTCAGGAATTTCGTATTAGAAACTGCCACCCCATCTCATATTCGTATAGCACATCACATTCGCTTTATCGATTGAGATCTTGGAAACATTACTCTGTATATTATCTATAACAATACGTTAGTTTCTGACAAAAACCTTTGAATTTTGAACCATATGCTGTATGCTTGACATATGTTCTTCATTTTTATTTGGCATAAGCCGTTTATATTATGGGTATATAACAATAAAACAAACTTATTTATTTACGACGAACAGAAATTTATAAAATCGTCAATTTGATACACAGATGACCATGGGATAGTCATTATGGTGGCATCCTTGATTGGGCAGTGGTATAAAAAGAAATGGTACTGGTTTTAACACTACTGACTACCGGGTTAATGTATATTTTAAAACATATAATCTTAAGCTACTCTTCTTGTTTCTTAATACAGTGTGTATCTACGAAAAAAGTTATTGTGGGGACAGTTACGTAACATTTTACTGACAGCAATGCTACGTGCTGGCAGTGAATCATATATTATACCGATAAGATGTCTTGTTTCCTTGTTAAGTCGTTTGCAAGAAAAACACAATAGGTAATAAGAGGTGCCGTTTATATCTGTTTTATGTCAATTCAATAAAAGATAAGTCAACACAACATACCAGACCAGTTGATCCATACCGAGCTGACCAGTTGGGAATATTACTTACAGAATGATATAATAACTGGATTCTATCATGTCATATGTATGTATCATTTTTTTGTATTTACTATTTTTGATATTTGTTTCTGATTGATTAATATTTAAATTGAATTTTCTGTAAGAAACGTATGAAGATAGCAAAAGTGGTAATACGAAGCCGTAAATGTAAGATACCAAAGTGGTAATAAGAAGCCGTAAATGTAAGATACCAAAGTGGTAATAAGAAGCCGTAAATGTAAGATACCAAAGTGGTAATAAGAAGTCGTAAATCTAAGATACCAAAGGGGTAATAAGAAGCCGTAAATGTAAGATACCAAAGTGGTAATAAGAAGCCGTAAATGTAAAATACCAAAGTGGTAATAAGAAGCCGTAAATGTAAGATACCAAAGTGGTAATAAGAAGCCGTAAATGTAAAATACCAAAGTGGTAATAAGAAGCCGTAAATCTAAGATACCAAAGGGGTAATAAGAAGCCGTAAATGTAAGATACCAAAGTGGTAATCAGAAGCCGTAAATCTAAGATACCAAAGTGGTAATAAGAAGTCGTAAATCTAAAATACCAAAGGGGTAATAAGAAGCCGTAAATCTAAGATACCGAAGTGGTAATAAGAAGCCGTAAATCTAAGATGCCAAAGTGGTAATAAGAAGCCGTAAGTCTAAGATACCAAAGTGGTAATCAGAAGCCGTAAATCAAAGATACCAAAGTGGTAATCAGAAGCCGTAAGTCTAAGATACCAAAGTGGTAATCAGAAGCCGTAAATCTAAGATGCCAAAGTGGTAATAAGAAGTCGTAAATCTAAAATACCGAAGTGGTAATAAGAAGCCGTAAATCTAAGATACCAAAGTGGTAATAAGAAGTCGTAAATCTAAAATACTAAAGGGGTAATAAGAAGCCGTAAATCTAAGATACCGAAGTGGTAATAAGAAGTCGTAAATCTAAGATGCCAAGGTGGTAATAAGAAGCCGTAAGTCTAAGATATCAAAGTGGTAATAAGAAGCCGTAAACCTAAGATACCAAGTGGTAATAAGAAGTCGTAAATCTAAAATACCAAAGGGGTAATAAGAAGCCGTAAATCTAAGATACCGAAGTGGTAATAAGAAGTCGTAAATTTAAAATACCAAAGGGGTAATAAGAAGCCGTAAATCTAAGATACCGAAGTGGTAATCAGAAGCCGTAAATCTAAGATACCAAAGTGGTAATCAGAAGTCGTAAATCTAAGATACCAAAGTGGTAATAAAAAGCCGTAAGTCTAAGATACCAAAGTGGTAATCAGAAGCCGTAAATCTAAGATACCAAAGAGGTAATCAGAAGCCGTAAGTCTAAGATACCAAAGTGGTAATCAGAAGCCGTAAGTCGAATAAAATACATTTCAATAGCCATATTAAAAGGGACTTTTAATATAAACTAAATAGAAAATATTAATCATTTCATTATCTATATTATATATAGTCTGTCAAAACATTGAAAGTTTAATTCATCTAACAGAAGTCTAGGTTACAATAGTCTTACTAAGAAATTCCAAGCAATTGGGTATATATATATATAAATATGCGCATTTTTTTTTAGAAATCAACACTATCTAGTAAAACGAATAGAATAGAATGTGTGTCTCTCATGATGTTTTGTCAGATGACAGTCCTAATGAGATCAATCAAGTCAATTATAAGCCTAACCTTACTAATACCTTTTTCGCTTATGAAAACAGACGCTCTATTATACAACTATTATTTATGAATATTATATCTGTAATTGACTGGCTGTTGGTAGCTGAACTTCCAGTGGCACTGGGAAAGTACAGATAGTTGGAAAGAGACTAACACATTTTTGAAGCAGCTACAATGCGCCTACTCTTTTCCCGGACTTATGGTCCACGGTCAGGAATTTCGTATTAGAAACTGCCACCCCATCTCATATTCGTATAGCACATCACATTCGCTTTATCGATTGAGATCTTGGAAACATTACTCTGTATATTATCTATAACAATACGTTAGTTTCTGACAAAAACCTTTGAATTTTGAACCATATGCTGTATGCTTGACATATGTTCTTCATTTTTATTTGGCATAAGCCGTTTATATTATGGGTATATAACAATAAAACAAACTTATTTATTTACGACGAACAGAAATTTATAAAATCGTCAATTTGATACACAGATGACCATGGGATAGTCATTATGGTGGCATCCTTGATTGGGCAGTGGTATAAAAAGAAATGGTACTGGTTTTAACACTACTGACTACCGGGTTAATGTATATTTTAAAACATATAATCTTAAGCTACTCTTCTTGTTTCTTAATACAGTGTGTATCTACGAAAAAAGTTATTGTGGGGACAGTTACGTAACATTTTACTGACAGCAATGCTACTTGCATACCTGTACATTTATCTACTATTGAATATGTATATGACCATCAATATTTCGATCACCTTCATGGAGTTTATCAGGAAATAAAATTGTTTGTGGATTGAAGACGAAACGTAAAATTACAAAAAAACCTATAATGATTTTATATTTGTAACGAAACTGCATTTAAATTTTCATGATAATAGTCACGTGTCCATTCGAGTGATACATGCATAGTAAATTAAATTAAAACAAAACTTCGAGGGAACTTTCGGGAATAAAATATTAGGACATGGTTTTACCACTGCGTGGTACAACCCCTCTAAAAGGTGTGTCTGTTGGTTGTGTGAGACGAATCGAAGCTACAATTCGTTTTCATGACGGAATAGAAATGAATGTCTCAAGCTTAGAAATTCCACTCGCCTTACACATAAAATAAAACACTTATAACAACTACAATATACAAGATATTGCTTTAAAGGAGTGATCGTTGATGGTCGGCTACAGGGCAAATCTTTTCTACTATCTACTATATTATCATTTACTGTAACAATACAAAGTTCCGCCCTTAAGGTCACCACAGTGCCACTTGTTCACCTACAAGCATTATTGTTTGCAACCCAGTTATTGTCATGAATACAGCTGAATAGACACATACCAGTTGACGTGATCGTTGGATGTTCGACGTCGAAAGGGAAATATGTCATGATATTCTGAAAGACAACGTTCAAAATTATATAGTTATGGTGTTTAACGCCACTTTCGTTTGGCCGTTAGCAAAATTTTTAAAATCTGAACTAAAAATTTTTCTAACGGCCAACTGTAATGATACATTATTATGCTGTATACGTCTTCTGTAATATAAGTTCATACGATATTTTGGCATATATCACAAAGAATTATATGGCGTTGATATACTATGCGAAAATAGTACATCTACTATGCCAGTTTCACGCGGGGAAGGTTGGGTTTTCAGCTGTCTGTCAAGCTATATATAGCTAGTCCACGTGCAAGGGGGAGGATCCAATCTGTCAATCTATCATAGTCGTCTAAACGTTTTTTAATACTTGTTATTGTTGTTAATAAATTTCAAACTTCAAAAATCTTTATATTTTTAAAGCCTTAAATGAAACAAAGAATATTCTCACACTTTCAAGACTATCTGATCCAATATATTACTCACCAATATCAGGACCTCCTTTATTGTAATAGTTCTCAATATATTTTGTCTGCATATAGCAGTCAGCATAATAATAATAATAACGTTATGTTAGCAATGACTATGCCATATAGTGGTCAGGGTTGAAGACATAGTGCACTCCCCTTCGGGTCGTGCACTATGTCTTCAACCCTGACCACTATATTGGGGCATAGTCATTGCTAACACAACATTATTATATAAATAGATAAAACCAAAATCTTGACAATTCTATCAGTGATTAGTAATTAGTTATAGCATATGAGTACAATGCATGTATGTAAATGTTATAATATGTTGAAGCTATCATAAAATGCCTATATAGATTGACTTACATGTTGATTTTATAATTGATAAATTTAGTTGTATTTTTGAAATGAGATCATGTGGACTCTAATTAATCTCTTACTAACCCTGGATAAGAGATCTATTGTAAAACAAGGAACCATAGATTATGTGTTGCTTACCTGGGCGTCTAATTAATAAAATAAGGTGTTTTGTTAACAGGCGAGTCAAACAATAAAGTATTATGTTATTATAAAAAAAACGCCACTTTCGTGTCATTCTCCAAACAAGAGACACATATTTTGTATTTTATCATCCCAAACAATCAGCGAGCAATAATTTCGGAGGAAATTCAGCCCACAGCGGGAAAAAATAGGTCCAGAGGTCACACTCCGGATTCCCTACGGACTACGTAGATTAAGAATGTATTGATTGATTGATGCTTAACGCCAACTTAAGCAATATTTCAGCTATTTCGTGGCGTGAATAAATTTTTAGATATAAGATACCTAGAATAAGAACGTAAATTAACTTCTATTTGTATACCAATTGTATAAATGTTTTTATATAATTGTTGTCTTTATCTCTTACAGTCTGACTTAGACGAGGATAAGATAGCAGGTGAGTAATTCATAGTAGTTTGTTTAACATTGATAAAACAATGTACGTAACTCTGGTACAATTCATAGTAGTTTGTTTAACATTGATAAAACAATGTACGTAACTCTGGTACAATTCATAGTAGTTTGTTTAACATTGATAAAACAATGTACGTAACTCTGGTACAATTCATAGTAGTTTGTTTAACATTGATAAAACAATGTACGTAACTCTGGTACACAAAAACTATATGATTAATTTTGAGCCATATTATAGATATATAGTTGCTAGTGTTGAGTTAATCTAATATTACAGAAACAATGTAGAAATACACTATGAACACCATGATACAAATTTTAGCAGCAGGCACTGAATAGCGAACTTAACTTTTAGCGGGCAAATATGATGATAATCATTCAAATATGCAGATACAAAATACATCTACCGGTCAACGACATCCGTTAAGAGCAAAAGAATCATCAAATCTCCTTGTTTTAAAACAGGAAGCTGAACTGAATAACGCACTGATCATAAAAAAATATGTATATATATACAATATACGTACATTGTCGGTAAATATAAAATTTATTTGTACGAGCTTTAGAAACAGGCAGAATAGCGAGCCTTCGGCGAGCTTTTCGGGCCTGTTTCGCAGCGAGTACAAATGAATTTTATATTTAAAGACAATGTACGTATATTGTGTTTATCCTGCAAAGTCAAAAAAGTCGGAAAACTTGTCAGATTTAGACAAAAAGGACAGAAACAAGCGTCATTCCTCGCCTTTCATAAATGTTGTCAAGGGTGTCTTCTTCGTGGTCCACGTTACATTAGTATCAGTTTTATATTTGTTTGCGCCCTCCGCTGTACATAGCTACAGGGTACCAGGAAAGTTTATTCGTAGGCTGAACAGTTTATTCGTATAGTACGAATAAAGCAAAAATGTACTCGTATAACATATTTGTACAACAAATGTACTGATTGCAGGATAAAAATGATTATTAATTAAATACAATGATCATTCCATTAAATATAGATGGAGAGAATAGTTGAATTCTTATAGTGCTAGCTCACGAAAACAACACGCATATTATCCTGACTCCGAGTCAACAAATAGTCTTGCTCCATAATTCTACATGATTAGCGGGAAAAGAAAAAAATGCCAATTTTGTATCTTTTATTTGATCTGACCGGGGCTCGAACCCACAATCTACTGCACTCGAGTGAAATAATGGACGAACATAACCTTGTACGTGTTAGATGTTGTATGTTAATTGGTGAACTTCCCATTTGGCCAAATAGATGTTATTTTCATTTTTTATTCCATATTATTGTGATATAAACACTTGAAACGATGATTTAACAAAATAAACACACTGTCTACTTTGTTTATTCTTTCTGAAGACACGACCAAAGATAAACTAATTAACAGAGAAGAATCATACTGCATCTGTTTAATGACTGCAAGTCATAAAGATAAAATTAATCATGATAATTTCCCAACATGCTTATTTGACTTCCTTCATTAATTATGACGTTATTTGTTGTTTTAACCATCAAAGAATGCAAAATATATATATGTGTATTTTATACTAGTCTAAGTAACACATGCTAATCGGTCATCGTATTAGATATTGTTTTAAATATTTGACAGCTGTATTATACTTTAGCTTATACTACATTAGTAAGAAAGGATTTGGATGTAAATGAACATGAACGATTATCCATCATTATACTTAGACACAAAAATCAATGTTTTTTTTTATTGCTGTCCTGCATTTCATAGTCGCAGTAGGGTCTTCAAAAATGAGCATAACTCATACCCTAAAATGTGTGTGAAACAGCCCCTATCCTGCAGTGGAGCGACACTCGTGACTTCTACTGATAAACGCTACATCTGTGTGAAACAGCTCCTATCCTGCAGTGGAGCGACACTCGTGACTTCTGCTGATAAACGCTACATCTGGGTGAAACAGCCCCTATCCTGCAGTGGAGCGACACTCGTGACTTCTGCTGATAAACGCTACATCTGGGTGAAACAGCCCCTATCCTGCAGTGGAGCGACACTCGTGACTTCTGCTGATAAACGCTACATCTGTGTGAAACAGTCCCTATCCTGCAGTGGAGCGACACTCGTGACTTCTGCTGATAAACGCTACATCTGGGTGAAACAGCCCCTATCCTGCAGTGGAGCGACACTCGTGACTTCTGCTGATAAACGCTACATCTGGGTGAAACAGCCCCTATCCTGCAGTGGAGCGACACTCGTGACTTCTGCTGATAAACGCTACATCTGGGTGAAACAGCCCCTATCCTGAAGTGGAGCGACACTCGTGACTTCTGCTGATAAACGCTACATCTGAGTGAAACAGCCCCTATCCTGCAGTGGAGAGACACTCGTGACTTCTGCTGATAAACGCTACATCTGTGTGAAACAGCCCCTATCCTGCAGTGGAGCGACACTCGTGACTTCTGCTGATAAACGCTACATCTGGGTGAAACAGCCCCTATCCTGCAGTGGAGCGACACTCGTGACTTTTGCTGATAAACGCTACATCTGTGTGAAACAGTCCCTATCCTGCAGTGGAGCGACACTCGTGACTTCTGTCGATAAACGCTACATCTGGGTGAAACAGCCCCTATCCTGCAGTGGAGCGACACTCGTGACTTCTGCTGATAAATGCTACATCTGGGTGAAACAGCCCCTATCCTGCAGTGGAGCGACACTCGTGACTTCTGCTGATAAACGCTACATCTGTGTGAAACAGCCCCTATCCTGCAGTGGAGCGACACTCGTGACTTCTGCTGATAAACGCTACGTCTGTGTGAAACAGCCCCTAGCCATTAGTGGAGCGACACTCGTGACTTCTGTCGATAAACGCTACATCTGTATGAAACAGCCCCTAGCCCGCAGTGGAGCGACACTCGTGACTTCTGCTGATAAACGCTACATCTGGGTGAAACAGCCCCTAGCCTTTAGTGGAGCTACACTCGTGACTTCTGCCGATAAACGCTACATCTGTGTGAAACAGCCCCTATCCTGCAGTGGAGCGACACTCGTGACTTCTGCTGTTAAACGCTACATCTGGGTGAAACAGCCCCTATCCTGCAGTGGAGCGACACTCGTGACTTCTGCTGATAAACGCTACATCTGTGTGAAACAGCCCCTAGCCTTTAGTGGAGCGACACTCGTGACTTCTGCCGATAAACGCTACATCTGTGTGAAACAGCCCCTATCCTTTAGTGGAGCGACAGTCGTGACTTCTGCTGATAAATGCTACATCTGTGTGAAACAGCTCCTAGCCTTTAGTGGAGCGACACTCGTGACTTCTGTCGATAAACGCTACATCTGGGTGAAACAGCCCCTATCCTGCAGTGGAGCGACACTCGTGACTTCTGTCGATAAACACTACATCTGGGTGAAACAGCCCCTAGCCTTTAGTGGAGCGACACTCGTGACTTCTGCCGATAAACGCTACATCTGGGTGAAACAGCCCCTAGCCTGCAGTTGAGCGACATTCGTGACTTATGTCGATACACGCTACATCTGTGTGAAACAGCCCCTAGCCCGCAGTGGTGCGACAATCGTGACTTCTGTCGATAAACGCTACATCTGGGTGAAACAGCCCCTAGCCCGCAGTGGAGAGACACTCGTGACTTCTGTCGATAAACTCTACATCTGGGTGAAACAGCCCCTAGCCCGCAGTGGAGCGACACTCGTGACTTCTGTCGATAAACTCTACTTCTGGGTGAAACAGCCCCTAGCCTTTAGTGGAGCGACACTCGTGACTTCTGTCGATAAACTCTACATCTGGGTGAAACAGCCCCTAGCCTTTAGTGGAGCGACACTCGTGACTTCTGTCGATAAACGCTACATCTGGGCATCCTTATCGTTTTGATGTTATATGGTTTATATCATTTAATTTACCCAGAAGCGAGGCCATTAACACAATAACAAAACAAGTATGGCTTGTGTGGTAAACAATGGTAAGACCGCATCATTTCACTAAGATCAGAGGCTAGTGATCATATAATTAGTTTTCAACTCCGCCACTTTTACATGAAGGATCTGCACCAAGTCAAGTATGAACATTGATGTGTGTGATTGCTGAGGTATCGATTTTGATACCGTTTTCTTACGAATTTCCGATTAGAATTTGGACGTGGTCTGGTGGTGTGGTATTTTTGTTTATCATATTATATATATACTAAATATTATAAAAACAATGTTGATTGTATCATAAACAATGCCATGAAAATGTCTACTATTTCCTCAGTCTGTATTGGTGTGCCAAATTCATGTGTTTGATGAATGTACAGTATCTTATTGACTGATGGAAAATATATGGTTTGTATTAACATTCACTGTATATTTTGTTTTACAATTCTTAAGATGCACCTGTATACAGTGAACAGTAATACATTTATTATTTTAGGATTCGTTATTGTTCCATCGAATATGTAATGCACTTTTATCTCAATAGTAACACAGTATTATTGTTCTGTATTTATGATAATGTCCGTCCTATTTACGACATAGGGACTCCGGAGTTATTTGTTTAATTTAGGATACAGCTCCTTTAAAAGGGTTTATTCAGGGCGATTCTAATAGATAACCCGTGTAGGTCTGAATTTAGATATATGTTCATGTCTAGATTGGTAGATTACAACCTCCTTGTAGCATAGTGGTTCATAGTGAACAACCGTTTGTTAGTTGTGGTCGGTCGTGTCTGTTATCTCGTTTTCCTTCTTTCGAATATAATAACTCGATAATGTCTTGTTGATGTTTTCTATTGAATATAAGCTTTTATTTATGTTTGGCGACTATGGATATGACATCAGTGCAGAAATGGGTAAAGAACTGGATTATTTAACAAAACTGTATCTTGTAAAAGCTTTTAATGTGAGAAAAAATGTTTTAGAGAACTAGAAGTTATACTAAAGATGATTTAAACCGTGTGTTGTAAATTATGAATTTATAAATGTAGAATGTAGCCGAGAAACGTATGATTCTGATGTTCGATTGAACATTTTTACTATTTAATGGTAAAATACTGTTTTATTTACTTCAATTCAGTTCATCAAACTAATGGCACTTATAATGTTACGTTATTTTAGAATACTATAATGTAGTGCAGTATAATGTTTTCTGATACAGTGCTTGTATTTTTACATTTTAATGGAGAAAATATTTCTTAAGTAGTGCTTGTTACATGAATTGTTTTAATACAGTGAACAGTAACTCTTATTCACTAGTATTGTACTTATTAATGTATCAATTATATTTTTATATTGCATTGTACATAGCTTTAAGGACGCAACCATTGTTACCGCGACAGTGGTTGCCCCCGTTGTAAAGGTTGTGTGATTTAGATTAAATGATAGAAATGTGTATTTTGGGAATAAATATTAATTAATTTGAATAATTTCAGAGTTTAAAGACGTTTTCAGTAGTTTTGACCAAGATGGTGACGGGATGATCACAACGAGAGAACTTGGTACAGTACTACGACAGCTTGGCATGAATCCTTCAGAGGCGGAGCTATATGATATGATTGAGGTCGTAGATTCAGATGGTAATATTATATTGTTTTGTACTCAGGCTAAGTACCTGGTTTTGTTTGTTTTTCTATTCTGGAGATAAACAAGTAGTATAAAATTAAGCACTGGTTGGAAATTTTTCACGGTATTAAAAAACGCTATTTCCAAATGAACGATTGGTTCCTTTGGAACACTCCATATAATAAAGAATATAGATGTTTGTAATGGGAGTTTCATTGAAAGACAAAATGTTCGCATCATTTAATTTACGTGTTTGCAACATTTAATGTATGTATGGATGCACCATTTAATGTACGTACGGATGTACCATTTAATGTACGTATGGATGCACCATTTAATGTACGTATGCATGCACCATTTAACATACGTATGGATGCACCAGTTAATGTACGTATGGATGCACCATTTAATGCACGTATGGATGCACCACTTAACATACGTATGGATGCACCATTTAATGTACGTATGGATACACCATTTAATGTACGTATGGATGCACCATTTAATGTACGTATGGATGCACCATTTAATGTACGTATGGATACACCATTTAATGTACGTATGGATGCACCATTTAATGTGCGTATGGATGCACCATTTAATGTACGTATGGATGCACCATTTAACATACGTATGGATGCACCATTTAATGTACGTATGGATACACCATTTAATGTACGTATGGATGCACCATTTAATGTACGTATGGATGCACCATTTAATGTACGTATGGATGCACCATGTAATGTACGTATGGATGCACCATTTAATGTACGTGTATGGATGCACCATTTAATGTACGTATGGATGTACCATTTAATGTACGTATGAATGCCCCATTTAACATACGTATGGATGCACCATTTAACATACGTATGGATGTACCATTTAACATACGTATGGATGCACCATTTAATGTACGTATGGATGCACCATTTAATGTACGTATGGGTGCACCATTTAACATACCTATGGATGCACCATTTAACATACGTATGGATGCACCATTTAATGTGCGTATGGATGCACCATTTAATGTACGTATGGATGCACAATTTAACATACGTATGGATGCACCATTTAATGTACGTATGGATACACCATTTAATGTACGTATGGATGCACCATTTAATGTGCGTATGGATGCACCATTTAATGTACGTATGGATGCACCATTGAATGTACGTATGGATGCACCATTTAATGTACGTATGGATGCACCATTTAATGTACGTATGGATGCCCCATTTAACATACGTATGGATGCACCATTTAACATACGTATGGATGTACCATTTAACATACGTATGGATGCACCATTTAATGTACGTATGGATGCACCATTTAATGTACGTATGGATGCACCATTTAACATACGTATGGATGCACCATTTAACATACGTATGGATGTACCATTTAACATACGTATGGATGCACCATTTTATGTACGTATGGATGCACCATTTAACATACGTATCGATGCACCATTTAATGTACGTATGGATGCACCATTTAACATACGTATGGATGTACCATTTAACATACGTATGGATGCACCATTTAATGTACGTATGGATGCACCATTTAATGTACGTATGGATGCACCATTTAATGTACGTATGGATGCACCATTTAATGTACGTATGGATGCACCATTTAACATACGTATGGATGCACCATTTAACATACGTATGGATGCACCATTTAACATACGTATGGATGCACCATTTAATGTACGTATGGATGCACCATTTAATGTATGTATGGATTCACCATTTAACATACGTATGGATGCACCATTTAACATACGTATGGATACACCATTTAATGTACGTATGGATGCACCATTTAATGTGCGTATGGATGCACCATTTAATATACGTATGGATGAACCATTTAATGTGCGTATGGATGCACCATTTAATGTACGTATGGATGCACCATTTAATGTACGTATGGATGCACCATTTAATGTACGTATGCATGCACCATTTAATGTACGTGTATGGATGTACCATTTAATGTACGTATGGATGTACCATATAACATACGTATGGATGCACCATTTAATGTACGTATGGATGCACCATTTAATGTACGCATGGATGCACCATTTAACGTACGTATGGATGCACCATTTAACATACATATGGATGCACCATTTAACATAAGTATGGATGTACCATTTAACATACGTATGGATGCACCATTTAATGTACGTATGGATGCACCATTTAATGTACGTATGGATGCACCATTTAATGTACGTATGGATGCACCATTTAACATACGTATGGATGCACCATTTAATGTACGTATGGATGCACCATTTATTGAACGCATGGATGCACCATTTAACATACGTATAGTTACATCATTTGTATGTGCGTATGGTAGGGAGCCGTCATAGCCATGATCGTAAGGTAGTTGGATTTACAACTGCCTGTGCAATCAATCACTGCCTATCACCACTACAGTTGTGAGTTCGAACCCCGTTCATGGCAAGGTGTACTCGATACAACATTATGTGATACAGTTTCTCAGTGACTTGCGACAGGTCGGTGGTTTTCTCCGGGTACTCCGGTTTTCTTAACCCAAACAAATTTACCGCCACGATATACCTGAAATATTGTTGAAAGTAGCGTTAAACTCCATAAACCAATCAAACTGTACGTATGGTTGCATCATTTATTGTACGTATGACATTCCTCTGTTTATATACCCATCCTAATGGTTGCTGAATTCCTCTGTTTATATACCCATCCTAATGGTTGCTGAATTCCTCTGTTTATATACCCATCCTAATGGTTGCTGAATTCCTCTGTTTATATACCCATCCTAATGGTTGCTGATTACTGTTTTCAATCATTGTAAGCGTGTTCTCATCAATAATACAGTTTGTAGAAAAATCAAATAATCACTATCGTTAAACAGCAATCAGTCAATGACTCAGTATATAAATATGTGTACTTTCGAACCTCGTTTTCTTACCCCTTTGATAGAGTAGTCCTTAATTCAGGGGGGAAATGTTTTTTCTGTCTCACCCAAGCTCCTGATTTAGACAACCTACAGGAGTTTTCCCGCAAAATTGTTTTCAATTGTTGAAGTAAATTTTGAATTAGCGATATACATCCGTGTGCTGGCAGTGTTGCATAGCATTTGATAATAAAATGCATAGACCGTATCCTTAAATGCTACTACAACAGCTATAAATACCTGTAAAAATATTTGACTTTGGTTTGTTTGTTTGTTTGTTTGTTTGTTTGTTTAGTATAAACATATTTTATTAATTAATTCAATATTACACATTATGATAATACATATATAAATTATATATACATTTAAATTAATCAATAGGATTCGGAAACAAGTGGTTAAGCTTATATTAATCCGTATCCCTGTTGTTATCTGGTGTTCAAGGTTTAATTAGTATCTAAAGGTAGAAGTGTATTGAGAATTATCAAGTGTCAATCAGTCGTTGTCAATGTTATTTGGTGTGTTTTAGTAAGAAAAAAAAAGAAACAAACAAATGAAGTGTAAAGGTGCAAGTGCTTTTTTTTTAACATGTTTAAGTTGTGTGAATATGGTTAAGAGGTGAATCGTTTACTACTTATGATGAACTTCTGCACGTTTAAGAATATATCTGTATTTAGGGTATTCGTTAAGTCTGTAGAGCCAAACAATAATAAATCCGTATCTAAGTTAATTGGTAAATTAATGGTGTGAATATATCTCAGTCTTGTTGCATTGTGACGGGGACAATGTAGCAGAAAATGGGCCGTGGTTTCTGTTGCCCCACATTGACAGAATGGGGAATTTACAATGTTTTTACGAAATAAGTGATGATTGAGAGAGCTGCATTGCATACGCAATCTAGAGTGTAAAATTTGTCCCAGTCGAGTACCAATATAATAATAAATGGGTTTAGTATTGTTTTGGGGTTGAAGATTTGATTTAATAATCTGAACAGATCTGCTTGATTTAATATTTTCTGGTTGTTGGTTCCATAGTTGTACACTGGAGGGTGTGAAATAGCTTGCGTAGAGCGATGTTCGAGTGCGTAGTGGAGGAATACGTGAGGTATGACGAGTATTGTGGTCATGGATCATGCCGAAATTTTGCGGAATTAAGTTACTAAGATATTGAGGAGTTAAGTTATTTGACATCTTATAAAAAAGAATCGTTCTATGCCTTTCCCTTCTATCTTTCAATTTTTCCCACCCGGTTTCAATATATAGATTACTTAAGGATACAAGTCTGGTACCCCCAGTCACGATTCTAGCAGCCTCAACCTGAACATTTTTTAGTTTGTTAATTAGTATTTGAGTGTTGGTATCCCAAACAACATCCGCATATTCTAGTAATGGTCTTATAAAAGTAATATAAATTGTTTCTAGAGTTTTCCGATCCAGTATAAATTTGAATTTCCTTAAAATGTTAACACGTGAGAATGCTTTTTTAGTTTTCATGTCAATATGTTTATTCCAATTACCATCGTCAGAAAGTTGTAGTCCAAGGTGTTTATGTTCAGTAACAGTACTAATGATAGTATTATTCATAATAAGGTTAGGTTGATGGGGTTTATTTAATTTTCAAGAGATAGTCATGGCTTCAGTTTTCTGTGGATTAAAATTTACCAGCCATTTTGTAGACCATGCATGTAATTTCACTAGGTCATCATTGAGTGTTTGTGCTGTTTCTTGTGGGTCGTCTACAATTAAGTACAGACTAGTGTCATCGGCAAATAATTTTATAGTCGAATTAATATCGGTCAGTATGTCATTTATGAAGACAATGAACAAAAGAAGTCCTAGAATCGATCCCTGAGGTACACCAGCATTTATGTCACGCCAACTAGAAGTTGAATTATTAATTACGACACGTTGTTTTCTTTCAGACAAGTAGTTTTTCACCCAAGATAATAATGATCCTCTAATCCCTATTGATTCAAGCTTACGAAGTAATCCCTTATGCCAAACTCGGTCAAATGCTTTACTTATATCGCAAAAGACAACTCTCACTTCCTTACCTTCGTCCAACGCTCTACCAAATTCATTTGTGATGTACAGGGGTTGATTAACGGCAGAATCTCCAGGAGTAAGACCAGATTGATGGGAAGTAATTAAGTTATTGTCAATCAAATAGTTATAAATATGTTTATAGACTAATCGCTCCATTACCTTGGCAAGTATACTAAGGGAACGACCATTTAACTTGAAGGGGAGGGGGGGAGGTTATGGGTTTTTTTCTAAAAAAATATTCTGATTCCCATTATTGCTGAAAAAAATATTCTGATTTTGGTGGAGGAAAAAAAAATAATCTGATTCAGAGTTTTTGACATATAACCTAATGTTAAATTATGGAAAAAAATTTCGCGCTTAGCGCGACAAAAAAAATAAATATTCTAACTCTTGTGTTGTCCGGAAAAAAAATTCTGAACGAAACAAAAAACCATAACCCCCCCACCCCCCCTTCAAGTTAAATGGTCGGTCCCTTATGAGGGAAATTGTTCTGTAGTTTTTCAAATTACTGGGACAATCTTTTTTAAAAACGGGGGTCACATTAGCATATTTCCATTTTGATGGAAAGGTAGAAAGTGTTAATGATAAATTAAACAGTCTACATAAGGGATATTTAAGCATGGATGCTGCTTCTTTAAGGAGCCTATGGTTTAACAGGTCAGGCCCAATAGCTTTAGATGTATCAAGTATCTTCAATATATCTTCCACTTCGTTTTCTGTAACAGTAATTTGTTCAAGACCATTGCTCAATATATCAGTATTATCAGGCACAGAAGTTTCAGTATCATTAAGGTCAGCTTATTTGCAAAAATAGTCATTAAACAATTCAGCTTTTTTGTTATCGTCTTGTATCATGTCATTTTCAACTTGAAGTGGCGGTATAGATCGATCACCACCTGAATCACTGTGAAGAAGACTTTTGATTAAATTCCACCAATTTTTACTTCGTATGTTTCAATGTTTATTTTTTCAGAAATTTTATCAAAATATGATTGTTTTGCATTTAATATAAGTTTATTACATTTATTACGAATCTTCCGTATATAAAACACTCGTGGGATTATTTACCATAACCAAATCTAATAAAGAGGAGCTATGCTCAGTCATGTAAGTGGGTTCCGTAATTAACTGTTGAAAGCTGTATTGGGTAAGTAATGAACTAATTTTGTTCCTATGATTGTAACTTAATTGGTTTATGTTAAAATCAACAGTAATGATGATGTCATGGGTATTGTTTAATGCTAGATCAATTGATTGGTCTAGTTCATCCCAAGTTTGCAGATTGCTATTGGGAGAAATATAAAATGTTCCATATAAGTATTTTTTGTTCTTGATTTTTATCTCAAGCCATATACATTCAAGATTCCCTATTTGTAGATCAGGTCTATGCTTACAGTTGATATGGTCTTTTACAAAAAACCACCACTCCGCCGCCCATTTTGCCTACTCTGTCTCGTCGAAATGGGGGAAATTTGTATCCAGGAATTTTAAGCATATCGTCACTTACATGAGGGCGCAACCAGCTTTCCGTAAATGAGAGTATCTCATGACAAGAGTATTCTGCGGCTATTAGATCTAATTTTGGTGTAATACTTTGAATATTCAAATGAAGAAAGGAAACGGAATTATGTATAAAATTACATACAGTCGTTGAGGTTGAACTGATACTACCGAAGCTACTTGATAAGTCTGAATCAGAGGGACCATGATTCATTTCTATTCCTGATATTATAAGCAAAATACACATCACAATGCACAAGAAGGCGTAATTATTCACATATTCCAGCGATTTTGATTTAACTAATTGGTCGCTAGTTTGAACGGTACTACCTGAAAGGTTAACGCGATATTTATATTGAAACGAAAAAATAAAAACTGTAATAGGCACCGCGACAATACCATGAATGACAAACAAATATATACCTATAAATTCTAATAATGTTAGCCGTTTACTATTTTTAACAGTACGTGCTAAATAATAGAACCGACCGATGCTCTCTCTGTGTTGTAACGCATCAGTACCCATGAATCATGTTATACCAGTTGGTACATGTAGCACGAATAAAACGTGAGAGAGAGCAGTATCGGTTAGGAGTTCAATCAATAAGTAGGTCACCAATGTCAGATTCACCATTGAAGGATTTGTGAGAATAGTGCAAAACAAATTAAAAAGGGTGTGCATAGAAAAGAAGTAAAAGTAAGTGATCAATATTATGGATATTAACGTGATTATGGAAAGTAGGATACGAGGTACTGTAGTATGCATGCGGAATTTACGAAGTTCGAATAAGTTCCCCAAGATATTGTAGGACGTGTGATTATGGTGCTCGGATTATTAATATAGCATGATGCAAAAAGTAATTTACAATATCAGGTATGTGCATAATTATAACAAAACACATTTACAAAAACAAAATCAAACAAATAATACACAACATAGAATATGTGAAATAAATGTATCAAGATACATTTTTTATTTTTTTTTTGGTAAGGTCTGCGCTTGACGCTTGGAAACAAAAACATATATACAAAAACAAAATCAAACAAGCAATAAACAAAACATAGAATATATGAAATACATGTACATGTATCAAGATATATTTTTATAAGCAAATAGAACTAATCGAGCGCAGACTTATTGATAAGGTTAAGGTAGATCACCCTGAAGAAAATGAGGTTACACTGTTAACCAATTACAAACCAGTAATGTAAATTGAGCTGTTTCGATTGAAAGATTCTCATCATTGGGCTACATTTGTAAATCGGCCTGCTTGTACACAATAGAAATATTGCACGCTAAAGCGGCATTTACGAGCAGGTTTAATATCTTTGATACAACTGCAGTAGAACTATATTCATTAACTATAATGTGCATAAATTAAAATACTATTATCTTGCATTGTGTTTACGACTTATTAATAAAAAAAAATAAAAAAAAAACATCTGAGATTACTATATGTTACATTGAGTTTACGACGACGGGAATAACTGGTCAATCAATAATCACTACTCCTAATTCCCAGTTGGTGGACATAAGACATTATCAATGAATTGAGCTGAACAATTTTGAGGAATAGCCATACATGTACATGTACATGTACAATGTACTTATGCATGTATGTACACTCATTTAACATATTTAGATTTATTTGATATTTAGAAAAGGCTGGGGTTATAAATAAACATGAAATATATGTACCTGTGAGAACGTATATATGAAAACTACTTGACACATTTATATGATTACAGATTTATTATTATTTTAAACCACATTTAATATATATTTAATCCAACAGGTTTATTCAAATGAATATTTGCTATACTCCTTGTAAAACAATCTTTGCAGAACAACACTTTTAAAATATTTTTCATAAAATTCTTGTAATTATTTTACCATGTTGTTAATAAATATGTCATCACGTTTTACATGAATACATTTGAAATCCTTAAAGGTGTATATCACAAAGTTACAACTAGTGGCACCAGTACAGAATAATTGTCCCTGTATTTGATAGAAATAGTCATGGTTGTTGTCAAGAAATATGTGTCCGTCCTCCTCTTTTAAGAAGGGTACTGTTTTTGTATGTATCATCTGATTTCTCACAACAAAAGGACATTTAATTTCAAGGACAGTTTCACCATCTATGATTGCATCTGGGGATGCCCCAATAAATGGGTGACTTTTACTGACAAAAATGCCACATTGTCTGGTTCCACGACCATATTCCGACTCGTACTTGGCAAGTGCAATGAATTCATATTTTTGTTCATGCAATATTGCAGGTGTTTTAATTTCCTTGAAAACAGTTAATGCATCTGCTAAATTGCTGAAGTTTGTTCTCTCTGTTGCTTTACGCCCAAAATTTGAAGCCTGAAGTCTTTTACATCTCTCCTGTTTCCACATTTTATTTTTTGATTGACCGGTTGTTGAAGATTCAATATATTTTATTTCGTCTTCAGATATGTGTGAAATGTTGGCATCTTTTAACCGCCTTTCTTCTGGGTGCCCTTGGAGGTAGTCATGATCTGAAGCTACTGCATACATATTTGCAGGTGGATACAGTTGAGATATTGGAAACTTTGAAACACCTTTGTGAATTAAACAAATGTTGCGGAAATAGTCATTGTAACTTGCACTGTTTCTATATTTTGTTGGACGTGGGTCAAATTGAACGTCACTTCCATTCTTAACTGTTAAAAGAAGACTGTTGGCCTTAATCGGTGAGCCTTTATAAGGTTTACTATGGTGGAAAGTCTGTAATCTCTGTGTACATGTTTCCTCTGTAATTATTTCACCATTGATTGAAAAATTGTGAAGGGCCAAAAGAAGACAGCACACATGCTTGCAATGTGCATTTGGTCCCATCCCCACAGCACATTCACATTGACATTCATATATGCTCCCATGTTCGTCAATGGCAATGTCTACTTTATACGTAACTGCCCTCTTCATCTGAGGTCGACATTCAGTTTTCACATACAAATCATTGTTAAATTTAGCTAGGCGAATATATTTTAAAAACATTTCTTTGTATAAGTTTTTTGCATCCGAGTCTATGGTCTTTTCCATTGGCTTTAAGTATACCTCAATATTTTCCATTTTAAGGTCAACAAAATCTGTTTCATTGTTGAAATCCTTATAAAGAGAAGAATCTGGTAGTACCATTGAGTATTCCTCTCCAACTTCATCCTGATTCCCAAAGTCTTGGTTCCTATCATATGCTTCTAATCTGAAAAATAAATTATTTAAAAATTAGAGTTGAAAAATATAAAAAAGTGCATAAAGATAAATATATAATTTATTTAATTTTAACTTATCACAATAAAAATTAAGATTAAGATGTTAAAGCATAGTTCATTTTAAAAGTAATAAATAATTATTAAAAATATAAGATATAAATGACCCCAAAAAAATTAACTTATATTTTATACAAATAATTTCAAAATAGTACAATTTGTAAATATTTACCTTTCTATCAACTCATGTTTTCGTCCGGATATTCTTGCTTTTCTTTTCCTCAATTCATCTTTTAATTGTGGAAGACTCCATGATCCATAATTAGACATTGTCATAAAAATTAAATTAAATTATTTCTTTTGTGAATTTGAGATAGTTGTGTACATGTACTTGCAAACTGGTTGAATGTTAATGTAATTAATAATATGTGTGCAGACTAACAATAATCTACTGTAAACATTTGTTTGGGATTACCAGCTGATGCTGATAAGGACCGTGTTAAGTTGTGCGCCACCTGGATTGATGTGGAGATAAATCTGACTTTGGTTTCTCATTACAGTTAAAAGGTCAACAATTCAAGATCCAAAGATGCGGTTGAGCTGATTTAACTGGATAATTAAAATGACCACATAATTTAAGCGATTTACAATATGCCGACAAACCAATTTGAGGATATCCATACTTATGTACATGTATACACTCACGTGTAAACGTATTTAGAAATGGTATACGTCTCGGCTGGGGGAAAGGGGGGGGGGGTGTATTTTTGTAAACAAACATAACTAATCAATCGAGCGCAGCACTGAAAAGGTCAAGGTTGGTCATACAATAAAAATGTTAGCCAATTACAAAACAGAAGTGAGCTACTTTTATTGGAGGATTTTCATGAATGAACTAAAGTTGAGTTGATACTCCAACATGTATACATGTAAACAATAGTAATATTGTACGCTAATTTAAATACTACGGCATTTACGACCATATTTGGAATAATTGAACAGCTCAATCGGAATATCTGTAGTAAAAGAATATTCATTTGTGTCTTTCATGTACGATATTACATTTCGTTTACGATGATAAGAAATAGGGTTACTGTGAAAAAGTCAACCAATTTAGTACAACGCAGGAATTGGAGTATATAATATATGTCTTACGTCTATACCTAGATTTGCCTTACGAGACAAGGTAACACTACGACTATTGAAGCTCCTTTTATTAGGGAGTGGATGTAGTCGAGTGGTCTAGGGCGCTGGACGTAAGGCTAAGCGAATGGTGCTGCAGTGTAACAATGGTGTGGGTTCAAATCCCGTCGAGGGAAGAACAAAAATTTGACAGCTATAAAATCTAATTCTAACACTGTTTGGTTTAATTTTCAGACGTATATAATATTTAGTATTAACCTAGTATCCTTTAAAGTAACTTTGAGATCCAGTGGGACAGATATATTGTATGGTTGTCACTTGCTTCTAGACGTTTGTATAATATACTTTATTTCCTGTGACTGTATAATGAATTCTTCATTATCCTATCCAATATATTAAAAATTGCTGAGTTAGATTGCTGTCAAATTATAATATTAAGTATATATGTACCATCTACACACGCTTAAACACATGTCTTACGTCTATCCCTAGATTTGCCTTACGAGACAAAGTAACACTACGACTATTGAAGCTCCTTTTTTTAGGGAGTGGATGTAGTCGAGTGGTCTAGGGCGCTGGACGTAAGGCTAAGCGAATGGTGCTGCAGTGTAACAATGGTGTGGGTTCAAATCCCGTCGAGGGAAGAACAAAAATTTGACAGCTATAAAATCTAATTCTAACACTGTTTGGTTTAATTTTCAGACGTATATACTATTTAGTATTAACCTAGTATCCTTTAAAATAACTTTGAGATCCAGTGGGACAGATATATTGTATGGTTGTCACTTGCTTCTAGACGTTTGTATAATATACTTTATTTCCTGTGACTGTATAATGAATTCTTCATTATCCTATACAATATATTAAAAATTGCTGAGTTAGATTGCTGTCAAATTATAATATTAAGTATATATGTACCATCTACACACGCTTATACACATGTCTTACGTCTATCCCTAGATTTTCCTTAAGAGACAAGGTAACACTACGACTATTGAAGCTCCTTTTTTTAGGGAGTGGATGTGGTCGAGTGGTCTAGGGCGCTGGACGTAAGGCTAAGCGAATGGTGCTGCAGTGTATCAATGGTGTGGGTTCAAATCCCGTCGAGGGAAGAACAAAAATTTGACAGCTCTAAAATCTAATTCTAACACTGTTTGGTTTAATTTTCAGACGTATATACTATTTAGTATTAACCTAGTATCCTTTAAAATAACTTTGAGATCCAGTGGGACAGATATATTGTATGGTTGTCACTTGCTTCTAGACGTTTGTATAATATACTTTATTTCCTGTGACTGTATAATGAATTCTTCATTATCCTATACAATATATTAAAAATTGCTGAGTTAGATTGCTGTCAAATTATAATATTAAGTATATATGTACCATCTACACACGCTTATACACATGTCTTACGTCTATCCCTAGATTTTCCTTACGAGACAAGGTAACACTACGACTATTGAAGCTCCTTTTTTAGGGAGTGGATGTGGTCGAGTGGTCTAGGGCGCTGGACGTAAGGCTAAGCGAATGGTGCTGCAGTGTATCAATGGTGTGGGTTCAAATCCCGTCGAGGGAAGAACAAAAATTTGACAGCTCTAAAATCTAATTCTAACACTGTTTGGTTTAATTTTCAGACGTATATATATATATATATATATATATATACAACGTCTGAAAAACCAGTCAACGATCAATCTTACGGGGTGTTGGATCGATACGGTATAACGATACTATACAAGTAAAACAATTATAAACGTCTAAAATAATTTGTAAAACAACACCAAGTACACAAAACAAAGTGATAAAGACTTTGTTTTAAAACTTTGAATTAAAACGAAGTGTTTAATTCTTTATCACTTTGTTTTGTGTACTTGGTGTTGTTTTACAAATTATTTTAGACGTTTATATATATATATATATATATATATATACAAATAACTGAGTAAAACAGAAGTTTACGCGACACAGTGTAAACGAACTGAGTAACCATATCATGCATATACATGATATTATAACTACATTTATAGTTCTATTAATGCATTTTTGGCACGAAGTGAAAGTTTTCTTTCTCTAGTTGCACTTATGTCCGTTAGGACATTGGAGGTGCTCCTATAATAGGATAGCTATATATAGGCGGTAAAACAGGGAGAAACCTAATTAATATTCATGAGATAGCCTACATCATAACTCGAGACACAGGTTATGTCAGAGGAAAATTGTATGGAAAAAACCGGATTTTACGTGTTTTTCGAGAAAATTATTATAATAAATATATTAATATTGATGTGGCAGGGGCTGGATAGTAAACTGGAGGAAATAGTGAGATTTCTCTGATGATATAGCACAAGTTAATCACAAAAATACCAAAAAGAAAGAAAAAAACGGGGACATTTTTTTTCACGAAAAAAGGGGGGATCCTATCCCCGAGTACCTGTGGATATATGTAGAAACTAAAACTGTTTTTATTTTTTATTTTATTTTTTATGTGTGACCACTGTAGCAGTAGTAACCTATAAACAAATGTCTACATATCATGTATGAGTAATGGTACAATGTAAGTACATGATCAAATGTCACAATTTTATGATAATGGTCTGCTGAGTGTTTTTGTGTACATTTTTGTATATATGTTGTTTTTATAATATACTTTGTCATTTTAATAATAACATGGCCTATTTCAATTCACACTTGGTTTTCAGTTTGTATAGAAAATCAAACATAGCAGAAGTCTGTCAGAGACGAGGTGACAAAAATATCTATATAATAAGTATGTTTAACATGCAAGATACACGTAATAATTAGTACAGTAGAAAACAATTGAAGTATGGTCATACTACATTGTTGATATATATAGAGAGATTTAGAAAATAAACAGTCAACAATTCAACAAGTCATTTTATTTAATGAACAGTTAGCTAGATTATTCGGGTAGGGTATATGATGGATCTAGTTGAACTGCAACCTGTAGAAATCGATCCATTGTGTTCGTTTCATATATTCGGCCGTGTCTATCTTTCAGGCGAATGTTGCCATTTGTTGTCCACACTTGTTCTACGGATTTGTTCTTTTGAAGTTGTCTTGCTAAGAAAAATATTTTGTTTCTAGTGTGAGTTAGATCTTCATTGATGAAGACAGACTTAAGGTCTCTTGACGACTTCAAGTTTTTCCGACACTTCATTAGTCTGATTTTAACTGATGGATCGGACAGACGGACGATTATTTGTCTGGGCTTTCTGTGTGATACCTGGGGACCGCTACTTTTACCAACCCAATGCGATCTGATGACGTCTTCTGGTTTGTGGTCTGGGTCGATTTCAGACATTCTTTTACGAACAGCAGTAGTTGTTTCATCTCCTGTCGCACGCTCGGATAGACCAGAAATTCTAACTAAACTACGGCGACCATACTGTTCCAGTTCGTCAAGGTCTTTTTGTAATGTTTATTTTCAGTTTCCAGTTTTGAAATTTTCTGGACTAATGGTTCTGTTTTTGCGTGTATGAGTTTGTTGATATCAGCAAGTATTTCAGCCTTAACTGCTTTGGATATTTTTATAATATCTTCTTCAGTTATGGACATCTTTTGTGATAAGAGTGGTGTTGTTCAAATTAAATCGCGTCAGCCATCTCGTTATTATTTGAGGAATTGGTTTCAGAGTCAGACATAGAATCGAAAGGTTCGAATCTTGCCTTTTTTATGTCTACTCGTTCAGGAGGGGTAGGGTTGCTAGTGCGAATATGTCGCTTTTGTATCGGTGTCGATTGATTATTGGACATCTGATATACAGTGTATTGTCAATTTACTTTCAATGTAACTAAAATGTCCACACCAAACAAATCAATGTGTATTCAAAATGTAAACAGAATTAATGGCGGACATAATACCCATCAATACCTGATTTTGTTTTGATTTCGTGAGTAGTGTTCACCGGGTTCCTTTTAACAACGTCCAACTCTAGGTAAATATAATCAAAATCAAAATTGTTCTTTACACATAATTGTCACAATTGTCACATATTTCACTAGAGCTACTGAAGCACAATATCATAGCCATGTGTTGCCATATTATGTACCTCGGAAAAAAGTTTTTTTTTTCACATTATTGCAAAAAAAATCCGCTCTTGGAAAAACACCACTTCTACCTCTCGGACATGCGCAGCCATTTGTTTGTTTGTTTGTTTGTTTGTTTCATGGTATTTAACGTCACTTTCAACAATATTTCAGCTATATCGTGGGCGGTCAGTTTTATTGGTGGAGGAAACCGGAGCACCCGCAGAAAACCACCGACCTGTCACAAGTCACTTACAAACTTTATCACATAATGTTGTACACCTCGCCCTGATCGAGATTCGAACTCACAACATCCATGGTGATAGGAACTGATTGCATAGGAAGTTGTAAATCAAAAAGTTGTTCTACAAAATTGTCTTTCAGAAGTAGGGAACATTAAAGGTGGGTACCACAAGGATCAGTGTTAGGCCCTTTGCTATTCATATTATATATCAATGATATTACTGAAGATATTCAAAGTCTTTCGCGATTGTTTGCTGATGATACATCACTATCGTATTCATCTTCTAATATAAATGAAATTGAACAAAGATTAAATTCAGATATAATGAAAATTTATAATTGGTCAACAAAATGGTTAGTGGATTTTAATCCCCAAAAAACTAAATGTATGCTATTCTCAACAAATCAGGGAAATATTAAACCTCAAATACTTTTTAATAATGAGGATGTTGAATTTGTAGTAAATCATAAACATTTGGGTGTTACGTTTTCATCGAATTGTAAATGGCATTGTCACATTCAAAATATATTAAAAAGCACATCTGGTCAACTGTCTATGCTACGTAAATTCAAAATTAAACTTAACAGGGAAAATCTCGAAAAAATATATTTTACTTATATAAGGCCATTATTAGAGTATGCGTGTGAAATGTGGGATGGTTGTACTATTTTGGATTTAAATAAAATTGAACAAATACAACACGAAGCTGCTAGAATTGTTACTGTGTTGCCAAAATTTGCAAGCATAGAATCCCTATATTTTGAAACTGGGTGGGAACCCCTCCATTCTCGTAGACATAGTAGGAAATTAAACTTGTTCTACAAAATACGTAATAATGATAGTCCTTTATATTTATGCGATTGTTTACTGCCTTTTATACGAGAGGAAAATGAATTAAATTTGCGCAACCAAACCGAATTTAGAAATCCATTCACTAGATTACAATTATTTGCAAACTCCTTTTTCCCTTCTACTATTAAATCATGGAATAAATTAAGTCCACAATTAAGAAATGCACCTACTCTAAATAGATTCAAACAAGCAAATAAAAATCATACAACAAAACCCCCCAAATTTTACATTGCCGGATGTAGAATATTAAATATAATTCACACTAGACTGAGACATAAATCCAGTAGCTTGAATGCTGATCTTTTTCGTGTGCATTTGGCTAATGATCCAGGCTGTATATGTGGATGTGCATTTGAAGATGCAATTCATTATATATTAGAATGTTGACTTTACAACGAAGCAAGAGAAGAATTGAAATTAAGACTGGTTTTTCTTAATGAACTTAAAATTGAAGTCCTAATTTTTGGCGATGACACCTTAACTGAGATGCAGAATCTGCAAATTTTCAAATCTACAACTTTACATCAAACGAACAAAACGTTTTACCCATTTATGATCACAACACCCCCCTCCCCCCCCCCCCTCCCAAATATATATTTGATTAATTAATCAATCAATCAATCAATCAATTTCATCTCGGATACAAGTATGGTAAAACATGCTTATATTATATAATTTCATGCTTTTTGTTTTGTATTTTGTTTTTGTTTTTTTTGTTGTGTCTCGTTTTTTTTCATTTTTCAAAGAATTTATTATAATGTTGTATATTGCATTTTACTATTGCTGACGCATGTACTATTGTAATTATTTATTATGTGGAGAGGACCCTTGTAAATTGTTATAATTTGTGTCCAATCCAATTGTTATAATATTTAGCAATAAAATATGTTTAATCTAATCTATACGATCACGGCCACGACGGCGCCTTATTTGACTTTGGTCAAAGGGAGGTAATTTGACAAGGTAGAAAGTGGCGAGAAAAAGAGTCAAACACCATGAAAGGTGCAAGATTGTTAAATCTTAGACACCCTCGGGTGTCACAGATTTTACGATATTGCACCTCTCCCGGTGTTAAACCCTATGTCTGGAATAAGTCTATTTTTGATAATCTGGTGTTCAACATGATTTCTATATCCGATGGAGTTAGTGTCGTGTCAAAGTAACACGACGGGTGTCACTAGTAGAGCAGAAACTGTATACTGACCGGAGCACCAGAGTTCACCTCCGGTTTTTAGTGACAGGTGACAACTAACTAAATACATTTTGCTGTTGATTTGATAGAATTTACAATTAGTTAAATACAAGTGTTTTTTTTAAATCAAAGTTACAATTGAACGAAAATGTGGTATGAATTTAGACAAGAAATCAACATATCTAATATTTTTTAAGGCAATGGAACAATTGACTTTCCTGAATTTTTACATATGATGGCGTCCAAAATATATGAACTAGACACTGAAGATGCAATTCGTGAAACATTCCTATTTTTCGACAAAAACGGTGACGGATTAATAACGGCAAGAGAATTAAAGATGGTGATGTGTAATTTGGGTGAGAAAGTAACTGATGAAGAAATAAATGACATGATTCAGGAGGCAGATACAAACGGAGATGGTGTTATCAATTATGAAGGTAAATAAATATTAAGTTAGAGAATACCGAAGATGCAATCATAAATGTACAACCCAATGAACCTGACAACATAGGGTACACAAGACAAAGAAAAACAAATACACAACACAATTAATAATGGACAACCCAATGAACCTGACAACATAGGGTACACAAGACAAAGAAAAACAAATACACAACACAATTAATAATGGACAACCCAATGAACCTGACAACATAGGGTACACAAGACAAAGAAAAACAAATACACAACACAATTAATAGTGGACAACCCAATGAACCTGACAACATAGGGTACACAAGACGAAGAAAAACAAATACACAACACAATTAATAATGGACAACCCAATGAACCTGACAACATAGGTTACACAAGACGAAGAAAAACAAATACACAACACAATTAATAATGGACAACCCAATGAACCTGACAACATAGGGTACACAAGACAAAGAAAAACAAATACACAACACAATTAATAATGGACAACCCAATGAACCTGACAACATAGGGTACACAAGACAAAGAAAAACAAATACACAACACAATTAATAATGGACAACCCAATGAACCTGACAACATAGGGTACACAAGACGAAGAAAAACAAATACACAACACAATTAATAATGGACAACCCAATGAACCTGACAACATAGGGTACACAAGACAAAGAAAAACAAATACACAACACAATTAATAATGGATAACCCAATGAACCTGACAACATAGGGTACACAAGACAAAGAAAAACAAATACACAACACAATTAATAATGGACAACCCAATGAACCTGACAACATAGGGTACACAAGACAAAGAAAAACAAATACACAACACAATTAATAATGGACAACCCAATGAACCTGACAACATAGGGTACACAAGACAAAGAAAAACAAATACACAACACAATTAATAATGGACAACCCAATGAACCTGACAACATAGGTTACACAAGACGAAGAAAAACAAATACACAACACAATTAATAATGGACAACCCAATGAACCTGACAACATAGGGTTAACAAGACGAAGAAAAACAAATACACAACACAATTAATAGTGGACAACCCAATGAACCTGACAACATAGGTTACACAAGACGAAGAAAAACAAATACACAACACAATTAATAATGGACAACCCAATGAACCTGACAACATAGGGTACACAAGACAAAGAAAAACAAATACACAACACAATTAATAATGGACAACCCAATGAACCTGACAACATAGGTTACACAAGACAAAGAAAAACAAATACACAACACAATTAATAATGGACAACCCAATGAACCTGACAACATAGGGTACACAAGACAAAGAAAAACAAATACACAACACAATTAATAATGGACAACCCAATGAACCTGACAACATAGGGTACACAAGACAAAGAAAAACAAATACACAACACAATTAATAATGGATAACCCAATGAACCTGACAACATAGGTTACACAAGACGAAGAAAAACAAATACACAACACAATTAATAATGGACAACCCAATGAACCTGACAACATAGGGTACACAAGACGAAGAAAAACAAATACACAACACAATTAATAATGGACAACCCAATGAACCTGACAACATAGGGTACACAAGACGAAGAAAAACAAATACACAACACAATTAATAATGGACAACCCAATGAACCTGACAACATAGGGTACACAAGACAAAGAAAAACAAATACACAACACAATTAATAATGGACAACCCAATGAACCTGACAACATAGGGTACACAAGACAAAGAAAAACAAATACACAACACAATTAATAATGGACAACCCAATGAACCTGACAACATAGGGTACACAAGACGAAGAAAAACAAATACACAACACAATTAATAATGGACAACCCAATGAACCTGACAACATAGGGTACACAAGACAAAGAAAAACAAATACACAACACAATTAATAGTGGACAACCCAATGAACCTGACAACATAGGTTACACAAGACGAAGAAAAACAAATACACAACACAATTAATAATGGACAACCCAATGAACCTGACAACATAGGGTACACAAGACAAAGAAAAACAAATACACAACACAATTAATAATGGACAACCCAATGAACCTGACAACATAGGGTACACAAGACAAAGAAGAACAAATACACAACACAATTAATAATGGACAACCCAATGAACCTGACAACATAGGGTACACAAGACGAAGGAAAACAAATACACAACACAATTAATAATGGACAACCCAATGAACCTGACAACATAGGGTACACAAGACAAAGAAAAACAAATACACAACACAATTAATAATGGATAACCCAATGAACCTAACAACATAGGGTACACAAGACAAAGAAAAACAAATACACAACACAATTAATAATGGACAACCCAATGAACCTGACAACATAGGGTACACAAGACAAAGAAAAACAAATACACAACACAATTAATAATGGACAACCCAATGAACCTGACAACATAGGGTACACAAGACAAAGAAAAACAAATACACAACACAATTAATAATGGACAACCCAATGAACCTGACAACATAGGTTACACAAGACGAAGAAAAACAAATACACAACACAATTAATAATGGACAACCCAATGAACCTGACAACATAGGGTACACAAGACGAAGAAAAACAAATACACAACACAATTAATAATGGACAACCCAATGAACCTGACAACATAGGTTACACAAGACGAAGAAAAACAAATACACAACGCAATTAATAATGGACAACCCAATGAACCTGACAACATAGGGTACACAAGACAAAGAAAAACAAATACACAACACAATTAATAATGGACAACCCAATGAACCTGACAACATAGGGTACACAAGACAAAGAAAAACAAATACACAACACAATTAATAATGGACAACCCAATGAACCTGACAACATAGGGTACACAAGACGAAGAAAAACAAATACACAACACAATTAATAATGGACAACCCAATGAACCTGACAACATAGGGTACACAAGAAGAAGAAAAACAAATACACAACACAATTAATAATGGACAACCCAATGAACCTTACAACATAGGGTACACAAGACGAAGAAAAACAAATACACAACACAATTAATAATGGACAACCCAATGAACCTGACAACATAGGGTACACAAGACAAAGAAAAACAAATACACAACACAATTAATAATGGACAACCCAATGAACCTGTCAACATAGGGTACACAAGACAAAGAAAAACAAATACACAACACAATTAATAATGGACAACCCAATGAACCTGACAACATAGGGTACACAAGACAAAGAAAAACAAATACACAACACAATTAATAATGGACAACCCAATGAACCTGACAACATAAGGTACACAAGACGAAGAAAAACAAATACACAACACAATTAATAATGGACAACCCAATGAACCTGACAACATAGGGTACACAAGACGAAGAAAAACAAATACACAACACAATTAATAATGGACAACCCAATGAACCTGACAACATAGGGTACACAAGACAAAGAAAAACAAATACACAACACAATTAATAATGGACAACCCAATGAACCTGACAACATAGGGTACACAAGACGAAGAAAAACAAATACACAACACAATTAATAATGGACAACCCAATGAACCTGACAACATAGGGTACACAAGACAAAGAAAAACAAATACACAACACAATTAATAATGGACAACCCAATGAACCTGACAACATAGGGTACACAAGACAAAGAAAAACAAATACACAACACAATTAATAATGGACAACCCAATGAACCTGACAACATAGGGTACACAAGACAAAGAAAAACAAATACACAACACAATTAATAATGGACAACCCAATGAACCTGACAACATAGGGTACACAAGACAAAGAAAAACAAATACACAACACAATTAATAATGAACAACCCAATGAACCTGACGACATAGGGTACACAAGACGAAGAAAAACAAATACACAACACAATTAATAATGAACAACCCAATGAACTTGACAACATAGGGTACACAAGACGAAGAAAAACAAATACACAACACAATTAATAATGGACAACCCAATGAACCTGACAACATAGGGTACACAAGACGAAGAAAAACAAATACACAACACAATTAATAATGGACAACCCAATGAACCTGACAACATAGGGTACACAAGACAAAGAAAAACAAATACACAACACAATTAATAATGGACAACCCAATGAACCTGACAACATAGGGTACACAAGACAAAGAAAAACAAATACACAACACAATTAATAATGGACAACCCAATGAACCTGACAACATAGGTTACACAAGACGAAGAAAAACAAATACACAACACAATTAATAATGGACAACCCAATGAACCTGACAACATAGGGTACACAAGACGAAGAAAAACAAATACACAACACAATTAATAATGGACAACCCAATGAACCTGACAACATAGGTTACACAAAACGAAGAAAAACAAATACACAACACAATTAATAATGGACAACCCAATGAACCTGACAACATAGGTTACACAAGACGAAGAAAAACAAATACACAACACAATTAATAATGGACAACCCAATGAACCTGACAACATAGGTTACACAAGACGAAGAAAAACAAATACACAACACAATTAATAATGGACAACCCAATGAACCTGACAACATAGGTTACACAAGACGAAGAAAAACAAATACACAACACAATTAATAATGGACAACCCAATGAACCTGACAACATAGGGTACACAAGACAAAGAAAAACAAATACACAACACAATTAATAATGGACAACCCAATGAACCTGACAACATAGGGTACACAAGACAAAGAAAAACAAATACACAACACAATTAATAATGGACAACCCAATGAACCTGACAACATAGGGTACACAAGACAAAGAAAAACAAATACACAACACAATTAATAATGGACAACCCAATGAACCTGACAACATAGGGTACACAAGACAAAGAAAAACAAATACACAACACAATTAATAATGGACAACCCAATGAACCTGACAACATAGGGTACACAAGACGAAGAAAAACAAATACACAACACAATTAATAATGGACAACCCAATGAACCTGACAACATAGGTTACACAAGACGAAGAAAAACAAATACACAACGCAATTAATAATGGACAACCCAATGAACCTGACAACATAGGGTACACAAGACAAAGAAAAACAAATACACAACACAATTAATAATGGACAACCCAATGAACCTGACAACATAGGGTACACAAGACAAAGAAAAACAAATACACAACACAATTAATAATGGACAACCCAATGAACCTGACAACATAGGGTACACAAGACGAAGAAAAACAAATACACAACACAATTAATAATGGACAACCCAATGAACCTGACAACATAGGGTACACAAGACGAAGAAAAACAAATACACAACACAATTAATAATGGACAACCCAATGAACCTTACAACATAGGGTACACAAGACGAAGAAAAACAAATACACAACACAATTAATAATGGACAACCCAATGAACCTGACAACATAGGGTACACAAGACAAAGAAAAACAAATACACAACACAATTAATAATGGACAACCCAATGAACCTGACAACATAGGGTACACAAGACGAAGAAAAACAAATACACAACACAATTAATAATGGACAACCCAATGAACCTGACAACATAGGGTACACAAGACAAAGAAAAACAAATACACAACACAATTAATAATGGACAACCCAATGAACCTGACAACATAGGGTACACAAGACAAAGAAAAACAAATACACAACACAATTAATAATGGACAACCCAATGAACCTGACAACATAGGGTACACAAGACAAAGAAAAACAAATACACAACACAATTAATAATGGACAACCCAATGAACCTGACAACATAGGGTACACAAGACAAAGAAAAACAAATACACAACACAATTAATAATGAACAACCCAATGAACCTGACGACATAGGGTACACAAGACAAAGAAAAACAAATACACAACACAATTAATAATGGACAACCCAATGAACCTGACAACATAGGGTACACAAGACAAAGAAAAACAAATACACAACACAATTAATAATGGACAACCCAATGAACCTGACAACATAGGGTACACAAGACAAAGAAAAACAAATACACAACACAATTAATAATGGACAACCCAATGAACCTGTCAACATAGGGTACACAAGACAAAGAAAAACAAATACACAACACAATTAATAATGGACAACCCAATGAACCTGACAACATAGGGTACACAAGACAAAGAAAAACAAATACACAACACAATTAATAATGGACAACCCAATGAACCTGACAACATAAGGTACACAAGACGAAGAAAAACAAATACACAACACAATTAATAATGGACAACCCAATGAATCTGACAACATAGGGTACACAAGACGAAGAAAAACAAATACACAACACAATTAATAATGGACAACCCAATGAACCTGACAACATAGGGTACACAAGACAAAGAAAAACAAATACACAACACAATTAATAATGGACAACCCAATGAACCTGACAACATAGGGTACACAAGACGAAGAAAAACAAATACACAACACAATTAATAATGGACAACCCAATGAACCTGACAACATAGGCTACACAAGACAAAGAAAAACAAATACACAACACAATTAATAATGGACAACCCAATGAACCTGACAACATAGGGTACACAAGACAAAGAAAAACAAATACACAACACAATTAATAATGGACAACCCAATGAACCTGACAACATAGGGTACACAAGACAAAGAAAAACAAATACACAACACAATTAATAATGGACAACCCAATGAACCTGACAACATAGGGTACACAAGACAAAGAAAAACAAATACACAACACAATTAATAATGAACAACCCAATGAACCTGACGACATAGGGTACACAAGACGAAGAAAAACAAATACACAACACAATTAATAATGAACAACCCAATGAACCTGACAACATAGGATACACAAGACGAAGAAAAACAAATACACAACACAATTAATAATGGACAACCCAATGAACCTGACAACATAGGTTACACAAGACGAAGAAAAACAAATACACAACACAATTAATAATGGACAACCCAATGAACCTGACAACATAGGGTACACAAGACAAAGAAAAACAAATACACAACACAATTAATAATGGACAACCCAATGAACCTGACAACATAGGTTACACAAGACGAAGAAAAACAAATACACAACACAATTAATAATGGACAACCCAATGAACCTGACAACATAGGGTACACAAGACGAAGAAAAACAAATACACAACACAATTAATAATGGACAACCCAATGAACCTGACAACATAGGTTACACAAAACGAAGAAAAACAAATACACAACACAATTAATAATGGACAACCCAATGAACCTGACAACATAGGGTACACAAGACAAAGAAAAACAAATACACAACACAATTAATAATGGACAACCCAATGAACCTGACAACATAGGGTACACAAGACAAAGAAAAACAAATACACAACACAATTAATAATGGACAACCCAATGAACCTGACAACATAGGGTACACAAGACAAAGAAAAACAAATACACAACACAATTAATAATGGACAACCCAATGAACCTGACAACATAGGGTACACAAGACAAAGAAAAACAAATACACAACACAATTAATAATGAACAACCCAATGAACCTGACGACATAGGGTACACAAGACGAAGAAAAACAAATACACAACACAATTAATAATGAACAACCCAATGAACCTGACAACATAGGGTACACAAGACGAAGAAAAACAAATACACAACACAATTAATAATGGACAACCCAATGAACCTGACAACATAGGGTACACAAGACGAAGAAAAACAAATACACAACACAATTAATAATGGACAACCCAATGAACCTGACAACATAGGGTACACAAGACAAAGAAAAACAAATACACAACACAATTAATAATGGACAACCCAATGAACCTGACAACATAGGTTACACAAGACGAAGAAAAACAAATACACAACACAATTAATAATGGACAACCCAATGAACCTGACAACATAGGGTACACAAGACGAAGAAAAACAAATACACAACACAATTAATAATGGACAACCCAATGAACCTGACAACATAGGTTACACAAAACGAAGAAAAACAAATACACAACACAATTAATAATGGACAACCCAATGAACCTGACAACATAGGTTACACAAGACGAAGAAAAACAAATACACAACACAATTAATAATGGACAACCCAATGAACCTGACAACATAGGTTACACAAGACGAAGAAAAACAAATACACAACACAATTAATAATGGACAACCCAATGAACCTGACAACATAGGGTACACAAGACAAAGAAAAACAAATACACAACACAATTAATAATGGACAACCCAATGAACCTGACAACATAGGGTACACAAGACAAAGAAAAACAAATACACAACACAATTAATAATGGACAACCCAATGAACCTGACAACATAGGGTACACAAGACAAAGAAAAACAAATACACAACACAATTAATAATGGACAACCCAATGAACCTGACAACATAGGGTACACAAGACAAAGAAAAACAAATACACAACACAATTAATAATGGACAACCCAATGAACCTGACAACATAGGTTACACAAGACGAAGAAAAACAAATACACAACACAATTAATAATGGACAACCCAATGAACCTGACAACATAGGGTACACAAGACAAAGAAAAACAAATACACAACACAATTAATAATGGACAACCCAATGAACCTGACAACATAGGTTACACAAGACGAAGAAAAACAAATACACAACACAATTAATAATGGACAACCCAATGAACCTGACGACATAGGGTACACAAGACGAAGAAAAACAAATACACAACACAATTAATAATGGACAATCCAATGAACCTGACAACATAGGTTACACAAAACGAAGAAAAACAAATACACAACACAATTAATAATGGACAACCCAATGAACCTGACAACATAGGTTACACAAGACGAAGAAAAACAAATACACAACACAATTAATAATGGACAACCCAATGAACCTGACAACATAGGTTACACAAGACGAAGAAAAACAAATACACAACACAATTAATAATGGACAACCCAATGAACCTGACAACATAGGTTACACAAGACGAAGAAAAACAAATACACAACACAATTAATAATGGACAACCCAATGAACCTGACAACATAGGGTACACAAGACAAAGAAAAACAAATACACAACACAATTAATAATGGACAACCCAATGAACCTGACAACATATGGTACACAAGACAAAGAAAAACAAATACACAACACAATTAATAATGGACAACCCAATGAACCTGACAACATAGGGTACACAAGACAAAGAAAAACAAATACACAACACAATTAATAATGGACAACCCAATGAACCTGACAACATAGGTTACACAAGACGAAGAAAAACAAATACACAACACAATTAATAATGGACAACCCAATGAACCTGACAACATAGGGTACACAAGACAAAGAAAAACAAATACACAACACAATTAATAATGGACAACCCAATGAACCTGACAACATAGGTTACACAAGACGAAGAAAAACAAATACACAACACAATTAATAATGGACAACCCAATGAACCTGACGACATAGGGTACACAAGACGAAGAAAAACAAATACACAACACAATTAATAATGGACAACCCAATGAACCTGACAACATAGGGTACACAAGACGAAGAAAAACAAATACACAACACAATTAATAATGGACAACCCAATTAACCTGACAACATAGGGTACACAAGACAAAGAAAAACAAATACACAACACAATTAATAATGGACAACCCAATGAACCTGACAACATAGGTTACACAAGACGAAGAAAAACAAATACACAACACAATTAATAATGGACAACCCAATGAACCTGACAACATAGGTTACACAAGACGAAGAAAAACAAATACACAACACAATTAATAATGGACAACCCAATGAACCTGACAACATAGGGTACACAAGACAAAGAAAAACAAATACACAACACAATTAATAATGGACAACCCAATGAACCTGACAACATAGTTTACACAAGACAAAGAAAAACAAATACACAACACAATTAATAATGGACAACCCAATGAACCTGACAACATAGGGTACACAAGACAAAGAAAAACAAATACACAACACAATTAATAATGGACAACCCAATGAACCTGACAACATAGGTTACACAAGACGAAGAAAAACAAATACACAACACAATTAATAATGGACAACCCAATGAACCTGACAACATAGGGTACACAAGACAAAGAAAAACAAATACACAACACAATTAATAATGGACAACCCAATGAACCTGACAACATAGGGTACACAAGACAAAGAAAAACAAATACACAACACAATTAATAATGGACAACCCAATGAACCTGACAACATAGGGTACACAAGACGAAGAAAAACAAATACACAACACAATTAATAATGGACAACCCAATGAACCTGACAACATAGGGTACACAAGACGAAGAAAAACAAATACACAACACAATTAATAATGGACAACCCAATGAACCTTACAACATAGGGTACACAAAACGAAGAAAAACAAATACACAACACAATTAATAATGGACAACCCAATGAACCTGACAACATAGGGTACACAAGACAAAGAAAAACAAATACACAACACAATTAATAATGGACAACCCAATGAACCTGTCAACATAGGGTACACAAGACAAAGAAAAACAAATACACAACACAATTAATAATGGACAACCCAATGAACCTGACAACATAGGGTACACAAGACAAAGAAAAACAAATACACAACACAATTAATAATGGACAACCCAATGAACCTGACAACATAAGGTACACAAGACGAAGAAAAACAAATACACAACACAATTAATAATGGACAACCCAATGAACCTGACAACATAGGGTACACAAGACGAAGAAAAACAAATACACAACACAATTAATAATGGACAACCCAATGAACCTGACAACATAGGGTACACAAGACGAAGAAAAACAAATACACAACACAATTAATAATGGACAACCCAATGAACCTGACAACATAGGGTACACAAGACGAAGAAAAACAAATACACAACACAATTAATAATGGACAACCCAATGAACCTGACAACATAGGGTACACAAGACAAAGAAAAACAAATACACAACACAATTAATAATGGACAACCCAATGAACCTGACAACATAGGGTACACAAGACAAAGAAAAAAAATACACAACACAATTAATAATGGACAACCCAATGAACCTGACAACATAGGGTACACAAGACAAAGAAAAACAAATACACAACACAATTAATAATGGACAACCCAATGAACCTGACAACATAGGGTACACAAGACAAAGAAAAACAAATACACAACACAATTAATAATGAACAACCCAATGAACCTGACAACATAGGGTACACAAGACGAAGAAAAACAAATACACAACACAATTAATAATGAACAACCCAATGAACCTGACAACATAGGGTACACAAGACGAAGAAAAACAAATACACAACACAATTAATAATGGACAATCCAATGAACCTGACAACATAGGGTACACAAGACGAAGAAAAACAAATACACAACACAATTAATAATGGACAACCCAATGAACCTGACAACATAGGGTACACAAGACAAAGAAAAACAAATACACAACACAATTAATAATGGACAACCCAATGAACCTGACAACATAGGGTACATAAGACAAAGAAAAACAAATACACAACACAATTAATAATGGACAACCCAATGAACCTGACAACATAGGTTACACAAGACGAAGAAAAACAAATACACAACACAATTAATAATGGACAACCCAATGAACCTTACAACATAGGGTACACAAGACGAAGAAAAACAAATACACAACACAATTAATAATGGACAACCCAATGAACCTGACAACATAGGGTACACAAGACAAAGAAAAACAAATACACAACACAATTAATAATGGACAACCCAATGAACCTGTCAACATAGGGTACACAAGACAAAGAAAAACAAATACACAACACAATTAATAATGGACAACCCAATGAACCTGACAACATAGGGTACACAAGACAAAGAAAAACAAATACACAACACAATTAATAATGGACAACCCAATGAACCTGACAACATAAGGTACACAAGACGAAGAAAAACAAATACACAACACAATTAATAATGGACAACCCAATGAACCTGACAACATAGGGTACACACGACGAAGAAAAACAAATACACAACACAATTAATAATGGACAACCCAATGAACCTGACAACATAGGGTACACAAGACAAAGAAAAACAAATACACAACACAATTAATAATGGACAACCCAATGAACCTGACAACATAGGGTACACAAGACGAAGAAAAACAAATACACAACACAATTAATAATGGACAACCCAATGAACCTGACAACATAGGGTACACAAGACAAAGAAAAACAAATACACAACACAATTAATAATGGACAACCCAATGAACCTGACAACATAGGGTACACAAGACAAAGAAAAACAAATACACAACACAATTAATAATGGACAACCCAATGAACCTGACAACATAGGGTACACAAGACAAAGAAAAACAAATACACAACACAATTAATAATGGACAACCCAATGAACCTGACAACATAGGGTACACAAGACGAAGAAAAACAAATACACAACACAATTAATAATGAACAACCCAATGAACCTGACGACATAGGGTACACAAGACGAAGAAAAACAAATACACAACACAATTAATAATGAACAACCCAATGAACCTGACAACATAGGGTACACAAGACGAAGAAAAACAAATACACAACACAATTAATAATGGACAACCCAATGAACCTGACAACATAGGGTACACAAGACGAAGAAAAACAAATACACAACACAATTAATAATGGACAACCCAATGAACCTGACAACATAGGGTACACAAGACAAAGAAAAACAAATACACAACACAATTAATAATGGACAACCCAATGAACCTGACAACATAGGTTACACAAGACGAAGAAAAACAAATACACAACACAATTAATAATGGACAACCCAATGAACCTGACAACATAGGGTACACAAGACGAAGAAAAACAAATACACAACACAATTAATAATGGACAACCCAATGAACCTGACAACATAGGTTACACAAAACGAAGAAAAACAAATACACAACACAATTAATAATGGACAACCCAATGAACCTGACAACATAGGGTACACAAGACAAAGAAAAACAAATACACAACACAATTAATAATGGACAACCCAATGAACCTGACAACATAGGGTACACAAGACAAAGAAAAACAAATACACAACACAATTAATAATGGACAACCCAATGAACCTGACAACATAGGGTACACAAGACAAAGAAAAACAAATACACAACACAATTAATAATGGACAACCCAATGAACCTGACAACATAGGGTACACAAGACAAAGAAAAACAAATACACAACACAATTAATAATGAACAACCCAATGAACCTGACGACATAGGGTACACAAGACGAAGAAAAACAAATACACAACACAATTAATAATGAACAACCCAATGAACCTGACAACATAGGGTACACAAGACGAAGAAAAACAAATACACAACACAATTAATAATGGACAACCCAATGAACCTGACAACATAGGGTACACAAGACGAAGAAAAACAAATACACAACACAATTAATAATGGACAACCCAATGAACCTGACAACATAGGGTACACAAGACAAAGAAAAACAAATACACAACACAATTAATAATGGACAACCCAATGAACCTGACAACATAGGTTACACAAGACGAAGAAAAACAAATACACAACACAATTAATAATGGACAACCCAATGAACCTGACAACATAGGGTACACAAGACGAAGAAAAACAAATACACAACACAATTAATAATGGACAACCCAATGAACCTGACAACATAGGTTACACAAAACGAAGAAAAACAAATACACAACACAATTAATAATGGACAACCCAATGAACCTGACAACATAGGTTACACAAGACGAAGAAAAACAAATACACAACACAATTAATAATGGACAACCCAATGAACCTGACAACATAGGTTACACAAGACGAAGAAAAACAAATACACAACACAATTAATAATGGACAACCCAATGAACCTGACAACATAGGTTACACAAGACGAAGAAAAACAAATACACAACACAATTAATAATGGACAACCCAATGAACCTGACAACATAGGGTACACAAGACAAAGAAAAACAAATACACAACACAATTAATAATGGACAACCCAATGAACCTGACAACATAGGGTACACAAGACAAAGAAAAACAAATACACAACACAATTAATAATGGACAACCCAATGAACCTGACAACATAGGGTACACAAGACAAAGAAAAACAAATACACAACACAATTAATAATGGACAACCCAATGAACCTGACAACATAGGTTACACAAGACGAAGAAAAACAAATACACAACACAATTAATAATGGACAACCCAATGAACCTGACAACATAGGGTACACAAGACAAAGAAAAACAAATACACAACACAATTAATAATGGACAACCCAATGAACCTGACAACATAGGTTACACAAGACGAAGAAAAACAAATACACAACACAATTAATAATGGACAACCCAATGAACCTGACGACATAGGGTACACAAGACGAAGAAAAACAAATACACAACACAATTAATAATGGACAATCCAATGAACCTGACAACATAGGTTACACAAAACGAAGAAAAACAAATACACAACACAATTAATAATGGACAACCCAATGAACCTGACAACATAGGTTACACAAGACGAAGAAAAACAAATACACAACACAATTAATAATGGACAACCCAATGAACCTGACAACATAGGTTACACAAGACGAAGAAAAACAAATACACAACACAATTAATAATGGACAACCCAATGAACCTGACAACATAGGTTACACAAGACGAAGAAAAACAAATACACAACACAATTAATAATGGACAACCCAATGAACCTGACAACATAGGGTACACAAGACAAAGAAAAACAAATACATAACACAATTAATAATGGACAACCCAATGAACCTGACAACATATGGTACACAAGACAAAGAAAAACAAATACACAACACAATTAATAATGGACAACCCAATGAACCTGACAACATAGGGTACACAAGACAAAGAAAAACAAATACACAACACAATTAATAATGGACAACCCAATGAACCTGACAACATAGGTTACACAAGACGAAGAAAAACAAATACACAACACAATTAATAATGGACAACCCAATGAACCTGACAACATAGGGTACACAAGACAAAGAAAAACAAATACACAACACAATTAATAATGGACAACCCAATGAACCTGACAACATAGGTTACACAAGACGAAGAAAAACAAATACACAACACAATTAATAATGGACAACCCAATGAACCAGACGACATAGGGTACACAAGACGAAGAAAAACAAATACACAACACAATTAATAATGGACAACCCAATGAACCTGACAACATAGGGTACACAAGACGAAGAAAAACAAATACACAACACAATTAATAATGGACAACCCAATTAACCTGACAACATAGGGTACACAAGACAAAGAAAAACAAATACACAACACAATTAATAATGGACAACCCAATGAACCTGACAACATAGGTTACACAAGACGAAGAAAAACAAATACACAACACAATTAATAATGGACAACCCAATGAACCTGACAACATAGGTTACACAAGACGAAGAAAAACAAATACACAACACAATTAATAATGGACAACCCAATGAACCTGACAACATAGGGTACACAAGACAAAGAAAAACAAATACACAACACAATTAATAATGGACAACCCAATGAACCTGACAACATAGGGTACACAAGACAAAGAAAAACAAATACACAACACAATTAATAATGGACAACCCAATGAACCTGACAACATAGGGTACACAAGACAAAGAAAAACAAATACACAACACAATTAATAATGGACAACCCAATGAACCTGACAACATAGGTTACACAAGACGAAGAAAAACAAATACACAACACAATTAATAATGGACAACCCAATGAACCTGACGACATAGGGTACACAAGACGAAGAAAAACAAATACACAACACAATTAATAATGGACAACCCAATGAACCTGACAACATAGGTTACACAAAACGAAGAAAAACAAATACACAACACAATTAATAATGGACAACCCAATGAACCTGACAACATAGGTTACACAAGACGAAGAAAAACAAATACACAACACAATTAATAATGGACAACCCAATGAACCTGACAACATAGGTTACACAAGACGAAGAAAAACAAATACACAACACAATTAATAATGGACAACCCAATGAACCTGACAACATAGGTTACACAAGACGAAGAAAAACAAATACACAACACAATTAATAATGGACAACCCAATGAACCTGACAACATAGGGTACACAAGACAAAGAAAAACAAATACACAACACAATTAATAATGGACAACCCAATGAACCTGACAACATATGGTACACAAGACAAAGAAAAACAAATACACAACACAATTAATAATGGACAACCCAATGAACCTGACAACATAGGGTACACAAGACAAAGAAAAACAAATACACAACACAATTAATAATGGACAACCCAATGAACCTGACAACATAGGTTACACAAGACGAAGAAAAACAAATACACAACACAATTAATAATGGACAACCCAATGAACCTGACAACATAGGGTACACAAGACAAAGAAAAACAAATACACAACACAATTAATAATGGACAACCCAATGAACCTGACAACATAGGTTACACAAGACGAAGAAAAACAAATACACAACACAATTAATAATGGACAACCCAATGAACCTGACGACATAGGGTACACAAGACGAAGAAAAACAAATACACAACACAATTAATAATGGACAACCCAATGAACCTGACAACATAGGGTACACAAGACGAAGAAAAACAAATACACAACACAATTAATAATGGACAACCCAATTAACCTGACAACATAGGGTACACAAGACAAAGAAAAACAAATACACAACACAATTAATAATGGACAACCCAATGAACCTGACAACATAGGGTACACAAGACGAAGAAAAACAAATACACAACACAATTAATAATGGACAACCCAATGAACCTGACAACATAGGTTACACAAGACGAAGAAAAACAAATACACAACACAATTAATAATGGACAACCCAATGAACCTGACGACATAGGGTACACAAGACAAAGAAAAACAAATACACAACACAATTAATAATGGACAACCCAATGAACCTGACGACATAGGTTACACAAGACGAAGAAAAACAAATACACAACACAATTAATAATGGACAACCCAATGAACCTGACAACATAGGGTACACAAGACAAAGAAAAACAAATACACAACACAATTAATAATGGACAACCCAATGAACCTGACAACATAGGGTACACAAGAAAAAGAAAAACAAATACACAACACAATTAATAATGGACAACCCAATGAACCTGACAACATAGGGTACACAAGACGAAGAAAAACAAATACACAACACAATTAATAATGGACAACCCAATGAACCTGACAACATAGGGTACACAAGACAAAGAAAAACAAATACACAACACAATGAATAATGGACAACCCAATGAACCTGACAACATAGGGTACACAAGACAAAGAAAAACAAATACACAACACAATTAATAATGGACAACCCAATGAACCTGACAACATAGGGTACACAAGACGAAGAAAAACAAATACACAACACAATTAATAATGGACAACCCAATGAACCTGACAACATAGGTTACACAAGACGAAGAAAAACAAATACACAACACAATTAATAATGGACAACCCAATGAACCTGACTACATAGGGTACACAAGACAAAGAAAAACAAATACACAACACAATTAATAATGGACAACCCAATGAACCTGACAACATAGGGTACACAAGACGAAGAAAAACAAATACACAACACAATTAATAATGGACAACCCAATGAACCTGACGACATAGGGTACACAAGACGAAGAAAAACAAATACACAATACAATTAATAATGGACAACCCAATGAACCTGACAACATAGGTTACACAAAACGAAGAAAAACAAATACACAACACAATTAATAATGGACAACCCAATGAACCTGACAACATAGGTTACACAAGACGAAGAAAAACAAATACACAACACAATTAATAATGGACAACCCAATGAACCTGACAACATAGGTTACACAAGACGAAGAAAAACAAATACACAACACAATTAATAATGGACAACCCAATGAACATGACAACATAGGTTACACAAGACGAAGAAAAACAAATACACAACACAATTAATAATGGACAACCCAATGAACCTGACAACATAGGGTACACAAGACAAAGAAAAACAAATACACAACACAATTAATAATGGACAACCCAATGAACCTGACAACATAGGTTACACAAGACGAAGAAAAACAAATACACAACACAATTAATAATGGACAACCCAATGAACCTGACAACATAGGGTACACAAGACAAAGAAAAACAAATACACAACACAATTAATAATGGACAACCCAATGAACCTGACAACATAGTTTACACAAGACGAAGAAAAACAAATACACAACACAATTAATAATGGACAACCCAATGAACCTGACAACATAGGGTACACAAGACAAAGAAAAACAAATACACAACACAATTAATAATGGACAACCCAATGAACCTGACAACATAGGTTACACAAGACGAAGAAAAACAAATACACAACACAATTAATAATGGACAACCCAATGAACCTGACAACATAGGGTACACAAGAAAAAGAAAAACAAATACACAACACAATTAATAATGGACAACCCAATGAACCTGACAACATAGGGTACACAAGACGAAGAAAAACAAATACACAACACAATTAATAATGGACAACCCAATGAACCTGACAACATAGGGTACACAAGACAAAGAAAAACAAATACACAACACAATGAATAATGGACAACCCAATGAACCTGACAACATAGGGTACACAAGACAAAGAAAAACAAATACACAACACAATTAATAATGGACAACCCAATGAACCTGACAACATAGGGTACACAAGACGAAGAAAAACAAATACACAACACAATTAATAGTGGACAACCCAATGAACCTGACAACATAGGTTACACAAGACGAAGAAAAACAAATACACAACACAATTAATAATGGAGAACCCAATGAACCTGACGACATAGGGTACACAAGACGAAGAAAAACAAATACACAACACAATTAATAATGGACAACCCAATGAACCTGACAACATAGGGTACACAAGACAAAGAAAAACAAATACACAACACAATTAATAATGGACAACCCAATGAACCTGACAACATAGGTTACACAAGACGAAGAAAAACAAATACACAACACAATTAATAATGGACAACCCAATGAACCTGACAACATAGGGTACACAAGACAAAGAAAAACAAATACACAACACAATTAATAATGGACAACCCAATGAACCTGACAACATAGGGTACACAAGACGAAGAAAAACAAATACACAACACAATTAATAATGGACAACCCAATGAACCTGACGACATAGGGTACACAAGACGAAGAAAAACAAATACACAATACAATTAATAATGGACAACCCAATGAACCTGACAACATAGGTTACACAAAACGAAGAAAAACAAATACACAACACAATTAATAATGGACAACCCAATGAACCTGACAACATAGGTTACACAAGACGAAGAAAAACAAATACACAACACAATTAATAATGGACAACCCAATGAACCTGACAACATAGGTTACACAAGACGAAGAAAAACAAATACACAACACAATTAATAATGGACAACCCAATGAACATGACAACATAGGTTACACAAGACGAAGAAAAACAAATACACAACACAATTAATAATGGACAACCCAATGAACCTGACAACATAGGGTACACAAGACAAAGAAAAACAAATACACAACACAATTAATAATGGACAACCCAATGAACCTGACAACATAGGTTACACAAGACGAAGAAAAACAAATACACAACACAATTAATAATGGACAACCCAATGAACCTGACAACATAGGGTACACAAGACAAAGAAAAACAAATACACAACACAATTAATAATGGACAACCCAATGAACCTGACAACATAGTTTACACAAGACGAAGAAAAACAAATACACAACACAATTAATAATGGACAACCCAATGAACCTGACAACATAGGGTACACAAGACAAAGAAAAACAAATACACAACACAATTAATAATGGACAACCCAATGAACCTGACAACATAGGTTACACAAGACGAAGAAAAACAAATACACAACACAATTAATAATGGACAACCCAATGAACCTGACAACATAGGGTACACAAGAAAAAGAAAAACAAATACACAACACAATTAATAATGGACAACCCAATGAACCTGACAACATAGGGTACACAAGACGAAGAAAAACAAATACACAACACAATTAATAATGGACAACCCAATGAACCTGACAACATAGGGTACACAAGACAAAGAAAAACAAATACACAACACAATGAATAATGGACAACCCAATGAACCTGACAACATAGGGTACACAAGACAAAGAAAAACAAATACACAACACAATTAATAATGGACAACCCAATGAACCTGACAACATAGGGTACACAAGACGAAGAAAAACAAATACACAACACAATTAATAGTGGACAACCCAATGAACCTGACAACATAGGTTACACAAGACGAAGAAAAACAAATACACAACACAATTAATAATGGAGAACCCAATGAACCTGACGACATAGGGTACACAAGACGAAGAAAAACAAATACACAACACAATTAATAATGGACAACCCAATGAACCTGACAACATAGGGTACACAAGACAAAGAAAAACAAATACACAACACAATTAATAATGGACAACCCAATGAACCTGACAACATAGGTTACACAAGACGAAGAAAAACAAATACACAACACAATTAATAATGGACAACCCAATGAACCTGACAACATAGGGTACACAAGACAAAGAAAAACAAATACACAACACAATTAATAATGGACAACCCAATGAACCTGACAACATAGGGTACACAAGACAAAGAAAAACAAATACACAACACAATTAATAATGGACAACCCAATGAACCTGACAACATAGGGTACACAAGACGAAGAAAAACAAATACACAACACAATTAATAATGGACAACCCAATGAACCTGACAACAAAGGTTACACAAGACGAAGAAAAACAAATACACAACACAATTAATAATGGACAACCCAATGAACCTGACTACATAGGGTACACAAGACAAAGAAAAACAAATACACAACACAATTAATAATGGACAACCCAATGAACCTGACAACATAGGTTACACAAGACGAAGAAAAACAAATACACAACACAATTAATAATGGACAACCCAATGAACCTGACTACATAGAGTACACAAGACAAAGAAAAACAAATACACAACACAATTAATAATGGACAACCCAATGAACCTGACAACATAGGGTACACAAGACGAAGAAAAACAAATACACAACACAATTAATAATGGACAACCCAATGAACCTGACGACATAGGGTACACAAGACGAAGAAAAACAAATACACAATACAATTAATAATGGACAACCCAATGAACCTGACAACATAGGTTACACAAAACGAAGAAAAACAAATACACAACACAATTAATAATGGACAACCCAATGAACCTGACAACATAGGTTACACAAGACGAAGAAAAACAAATACACAACACAATTAATAATGGACAACCCAATGAACCTGACAACATAGGTTACACAAGACGAAGAAAAACAAATACACAACACAATTAATAATGGACAACCCAATGAACATGACAACATAGGTTACACAAGACGAAGAAAAACAAATACACAACACAATTAATAATGGACAACCCAATGAACCTGACAACATAGGGTACACAAGAAAAAGAAAAACAAATACACAACACAATTAATAATGGACAACCCAATGAACCTGACAACATAGTTTACACAAGACGAAGAAAAACAAATACACAACACAATTAATAATGGACAACCCAATGAACCTGACAACATAGGGTACACAAGACAAAGAAAAACAAATACACAACACAATTAATAATGGACAACCCAATGAACCTGACAACATAGGTTACACAAGACGAAGAAAAACAAATACACAACACAATTAATAATGGACAACCCAATGAACCTGACAACATAGGGTACACAAGACAAAGAAAAACAAATACACAACACAATGAATAATGGACAACCCAATGAACCTGACAACATAGGGTACACAAGACAAAGAAAAACAAATACACAACACAATTAATAATGGACAACCCAATGAACCTGACAACATAGGGTACACAAGACAAAGAAAAACAAATACACAACACAATTAATAGTGGACAACCCAATGAACCTGACAACATAGGTTACACAAGACGAAGAAAAACAAATACACAACACAATTAATAATGGACAACCCAATGAACCTGACGACATAGGGTACACAAGACGAAGAAAAACAAATACACAACACAATTAATAATGGACAACCCAATGAACCTGACAACATAGGGTACACAAGACAAAGAAAAACAAATACACAACACAATTAATAATGGACAACCCAATGAACCTGACAACATAGGTTACACAAGACGAAGAAAAACAAATACACAACACAATTAATAATGGACAACCCAATGAACCTGACAACATAGGGTACACAAGACAAAGAAAAACAAATACACAACACAATTAATAATGGACAACCCAATGAACCTGACAACATAGGGTACACAAGACAAAGAAAAACAAATACACAACACAATTAATAATGGACAACCCAATGAACCTGACAACATAGGGTACACAAGACAAAGAAAAACAAATACACAACACAATTAAAAATGGACAACCCAATGAACCTGACAACATAGGGTACACAAGACGAAGAAAAACAAATACACAACACAATTAATAGTGGACAACCCAATGAACCTGACAACATAGGTTACACAAGACGAAGAAAAACAAATACACAACACAATTAATAATGGACAACCCAATGAACCTGACGACATAGGGTACACAAGACGAAGAAAAACAAATACACAACACAATTAATAATGGACAACCCAATGAACCTGACAACATAGGGTACACAAGAAAAAGAAAAACAAATACACAACACAATTAATAATGGACAACCCAATGAACCTGACAACATAGGTTACACAAGACGAAGAAAAACAAATACACAACACAATTGATAATGGACAACCCAATGAACCTGACAACATAGGGTACACAAGACAAAGAAAAACAAATACACAACACAATTAATAATGGACAACCCAATGAACCTGACAACATAGGGTACACAAGACAAAGAAAAACAAATACACAACACAATTAATAATGGACAACCCAATGAACCTGACAACATAGGGTACACAAGACGAAGAAAAACAAATACACAACACAATTAATAATGGACAACCCAATGAACCTGACAACAAAGGTTACACAAGACGAAGAAAAACAAATACACAACACAATTAATAATGGACAACCCAATGAACCTGACTACATAGGGTACACAAGACAAAGAAAAACAAATACACAACACAATTAATAATGGACAACCCAATGAACCTGACAACATAGGTTACACAAGACGAAGAAAAACAAATACACAACACAATTAATAATGGACAACCCAATGAACCTGACAACATAGGGTACACAAGACGAAGAAAAACAAATACACAACACAATTAATAATGGACAACCCAATGAAACTGACGACATAGGGTACACAAGACGAAGAAAAACAAATACACAATACAATTAATAATGGACAACCCAATGAACCTGACAACATAGGTTACACAAAACGAAGAAAAACAAATACACAACACAATTAATAATGGACAACCCAATGAACCTGACAACATAGGTTACACAAGACGAAGAAAAACAAATACACAACACAATTAATAATGGACAACCCAATGAACCTGACAACATAGGTTACACAAGACGAAGAAAAACAAATACACAACACAATTAATAATGGACAACCCAATGAACATGACAACATAGGTTACACAAGACGAAGAAAAACAAATACACAACACAATTAATAATGGACAACCCAATGAACCTGACTACATAGGGTACACAAGACAAAGAAAAACAAATACACAACACAATTAATAATGGACAACCCAATGAACCTGACAACATAGGTTACACAAGACGAAGAAAAACAAATACACAACACAATTAATAATGGACAACCCAATGAACCTGACAACATAGGGTACACAAGACGAAGAAAAACAAATACACAACACAATTAATAATGGACAACCCAATGAACCTGACGACATAGGGTACACAAGACGAAGAAAAACAAATACACAATACAATTAATAATGGACAACCCAATGAACCTGACAACATAGGTTACACAAAACGAAGAAAAACAAATACACAACACAATTAATAATGGACAACCCAATGAACCTGACAACATAGGTTACACAAGACGAAGAAAAACAAATACACAACACAATTAATAATGGACAACCCAATGAACCTGACAACATAGGTTACACAAGACGAAGAAAAACAAATACACAACACAATTAATAATGGACAACCCAATGAACCTGACAACATAGGGTACACAAGACGAAGAAAAACAAATACACAACACAATTAATAGTGGACAACCCAATGAACCTGACAACATAGGTTACACAAGACGAAGAAAAACAAATACACAACACAATTAATAATGGACAACCCAATGAACCTGACGACATAGGGTACACAAGACGAAGAAAAACAAATACACAACACAATTAATAATGGACAACCCAATGAACCTGACAACATAGGGTACACAAGACAAAGAAAAACAAATACACAACACAATTAATAATGGACAACCCAATGAACCTGACAACATAGGTTACACAAGACGAAGAAAAACAAATACACAACACAATTAATAATGGACAACCCAATGAACCTGACAACATAGGGTACACAAGACAAAGAAAAACAAATACACAACACAATTAATAATGGACAACCCAATGAACCTGACAACATAGGGTACACAAGACAAAGAAAAACAAATACACAACACAATTAATAATGGACAACCCAATGAACCTGACAACATAGGGTACACAAGACGACGAAAAACAAATACACAACACAATTAATAATGGACAACCCAATGAACCTGACAACAAAGGTTACACAAGACGAAGGAAAACAAATACACAACACAATTAATAATGGACAACCCAATGAACCTGACTACATAGGGTACACAAGACAAAGAAAAACAAATACACAACACAATTAATAATGGACAACCCAATGAACCTGACAACATAGGTTACACAAGACGAAGAAAAACAAATACACAACACAATTAATAATGGACAACCCAATGAACCTGACAACATAGGGTACACAAGACGAAGAAAAACAAATACACAACACAATTAATAATGGACAACCCAATGAACCTGACGACATAGGGTACACAAGACGAAGAAAAACAAATACACAATACAATTAATAATGGACAACCCAATGAACTTGACAACATAGGTTACACAAAACGAAGAAAAACAAATACACAACACAATTAATAATGGACAACCCAATGAACCTGACAACATAGGTTACACAAGACGAAGAAAAACAAATACACAACACAATTAATAATGGACAACCCAATGAACCTGACAACATAGGTTACACAAGACGAAGAAAAACAAATACACAACACAATTAATAATGGACAACCCAATGAACATGACAACATAGGTTACACAAGACGAAGAAAAACAAATACACAACACAATTAATAATGGACAACCCAATGAACCTGACAACATAGGGTACACAAGACAAAGAAAAACAAATACACAACACAATTAATAATGGACAACCCAATGAACCTGACAACATAGGGTACACAAGACAAAGAAAAACAAATACACAACACAATTAATAATGGACAACCCAATGAACCTGACAACATAGGGTACACAAGACAAAGAAAAACAAATACACAACACAATTAATAATGGACAACCCAATGAACCTGACAACATAGTTTACACAAGACGAAGAAAAACAAATACACAACACAATTAATAATGGACAACCCAATGAACCTGACAACATAGGGTACATAAGAAAAAGAAAAACAAATACACAACACAATTAATAATGGACAACCCAATGAACCTGACAACAAAGGTTACACAAGACGAAGGAAAACAAATACACAACACAATTAATAATGGACAACCCAATGAACCTGACTACATAGGGTACACAAGACAAAGAAAAACAAATACACAACACAATTAATAATGGACAACCCAATGAACCTGACAACATAGGTTACACAAGACGAAGAAAAACAAATACACAACACAATTAATAATGGACAACCCAATGAACCTGACAACATAGGGTACACAAGACGAAGAAAAACAAATACACAACACAATTAATAATGGACAACCCAATGAACCTGACGACATAGGGTACACAAGACGAAGAAAAACAAATACACAATACAATTAATAATGGACAACCCAATGAACTTGACAACATAGGTTACACAAAACGAAGAAAAACAAATACACAACACAATTAATAATGGACAACCCAATGAACCTGACAACATAGGTTACACAAGACGAAGAAAAACAAATACACAACACAATTAATAATGGACAACCCAATGAACCTGACAACATAGGTTACACAAGACGAAGAAAAACAAATACACAACACAATTAATAATGGACAACCCAATGAACATGACAACATAGGTTACACAAGACGAAGAAAAACAAATACACAACACAATTAATAATGGACAACCCAATGAACCTGACAACATAGGGTACACAAGACAAAGAAAAACAAATACACAACACAATTAATAATGGACAACCCAATGAACCTGACAACATAGGGTACACAAGACAAAGAAAAACAAATACACAACACAATTAATAATGGACAACCCAATGAACCTGACAACATAGGGTACACAAGACAAAGAAAAACAAATACACAACACAATTAATAATGGACAACCCAATGAACCTGACAACATAGTTTACACAAGACGAAGAAAAACAAATACACAACACAATTAATAATGGACAACCCAATGAACCTGACAACATAGGGTACATAAGAAAAAGAAAAACAAATACACAACACAATTAATAATGGACAACCCAATGAACCTGACAACATAGGTTACACAAGACGAAGAAAAACAAATACACAACACAATTAATAATGGACAACCCAATGAACCTGACAACATAGGGTACACAAGAAAAAGAAAAACAAATACACAACACAATTAATAATGGACAACCCAATGAACCTGACAACATAGGGTACACAAGACGAAGAAAAACAAATACACAACACAATTAATAATGGACAACCCAATGAACCTGACAACATAGGGTACACAAGACAAAGAAAAACAAATACACAACACAATGAATAATGGACAACCCAATGAACCTGACAACATAGGGTACACAAGACAAAGAAAAACAAATACACAACACAATTAATAATGGACAACCCAATGAACCTGACAACATAGGGTACACAAGACGAAGAAAAACAAATACACAACACAATTAATAGTGGACAACCCAATGAACCTGACAACATAGGTTACACAAGACGAAGAAAAACAAATACACAACACAATTAATAATGGACAACCCAATGAACCTGACGACATAGGTTCACAAGACGAAGAAAAACAAATACACAACACAATTAATAATGGACAACCCAATGAACCTGACAACATAGGGTACACAAGACAAAGAAAAACAAATACACAACACAATTAATAATGGACAACCCAATGAACCTGACAACATAGGTTACACAAGACGAAGAAAAACAAATACACAACACAATTAATATTGGACAACCCAATGAACCTGACAACATAGGGTACACAAGACAAAGAAAAACAAATACACAACACAATTAATAATGGACAACCCAATGAACCTGACAACATAGGGTACACAAGACAAAGAAAAACAAATACACAACACAATTAATAATGGACAACCCAATGAACCTGACAACATAGGGTACACAAGACGAAGAAAAACAAATACACAACACAATTAATAATCGACAACCCAATGAACCTGACAACAAAGGTTACACAAGACGAAGAAAAACAAATACACAACACAATTAATAATGGACAACCCAATGAACCTGACTACATAGGGTACACAAGACAAAGAAAAACAAATACACAACACAATTAATAATGGACAACCCAATGAACCTGACAACATAGGGTACACAAGACAAAGAAAAACAAATACACAACACAATTAATAATGGACAACCCAATGAACCTGACAACATAGGGTACACAAGACGAAGAAAAACAAATACACAACACAATTAATAATGGACAACCCAATGAACCTGACAACATAGGGTACACAAGACAAAGAAAAACAAATACACAACACAATTAATAATGGACAACCCAATGAACCTGACAACATAGGGTACACAAGACAAAGAAAAACAAATACACAACACAATTAATAATGGACAACCCAATGAACCTGACAACATAGGGTACACAAGACGAAGAAAAACAAATACACAATACAATTAATAATGGACAACCCAATGAACCTGACAACATAGGTTACACAAAACGAAGAAAAACAAATACACAACACAATTAATAATGGACAACCCAATGAACCTGACAACATAGGTTACACAAGACGAAGAAAAACAAATACACAACACAATTAATAATGGACAACCCAATGAACCTGACAACATAGGTTACACAAGACGAAGAAAAACAAATACACAACACAATTAATAATGGACAACCCAATGAACATGACAACATAGGTTACACAAGACGAAGAAAAACAAATACACAACACAATTAATAATGGACAACCCAATGAACCTGACAACATAGGGTACACAAGACAAAGAAAAACAAATACACAACACAATTAATAATGGACAACCCAATGAACCTGACAACATAGGGTACACAAGACAAAGAAAAACAAATACACAACACAATTAATAATGGACAACCCAATGAACCTGACAACATAGGGTACACAAGACAAAGAAAAACAAATACACAACACAATTAATAATGGACAACCCAATGAACCTGACAACATAGGGTACACAAGACGAAGAAAAACAAATACACAACACAATTAATAATGGACAACCCAATGAACCTGACAACAAAGGTTACACAAGACGAAGAAAAACAAATACACAACACAATTAATAATGGACAACCCAATGAACCTGACAACATAGGGTACACAAGACAAAGAAAAACAAATACACAACACACTTAATAATGGACAACCCAATGAACCTGACAACATAGGTTACACAAGACGAAGAAAAACAAATACACAACACAATTAATAATGGACAACCCAATGAACCTGACTACATAGGGTACACAAGACAAAGAAAAACAAATACACAACACAATTAATAATGGACAACCCAATGAACCTGACAACATAGGGTACACAAGACGAAGAAAAACAAATACACAACACAATTAATAATGGACAACCCAATGAACCTGACGACATAGGGTACACAAGACGAAGAAAAACAAATACACAATACAATTAATAATGGACAACCCAATGAACCTGACAACATAGGTTACACAAAACGAAGAAAAACAAATACACAACACAATTAATAATGGACAACCCAATGAACCTGACAACATAGGTTACACAAGACGAAGAAAAACAAATACACAACACAATTAATAATGGACAACCCAATGAACCTGACAACATAGGTTACACAAGACGAAGAAAAACAAATACACAACACAATTAATAATGGACAACCCAATGAACATGACAACATAGGTTACACAAGACGAAGAAAAACAAATACACAACACAATTAATAATGGACAACCCAATGAACCTGACAACATAGGGTACACAAGAAAAAGAAAAACAAATACACAACACAATTAATAATGGACAACCCAATGAACCTGACAACATAGTTTACACAAGACGAAGAAAAACAAATACACAACACAATTAATAATGGACAACCCAATGAACCTGACAACATAGGGTACACAAGACAAAGAAAAACAAATACACAACACAATTAATAATGGACAACCCAATGAACCTGACAAAATAGGTTACACAAGACGAAGAAAAACAAATACACAACACAATTAATAATGGACAACCCAATGAACCTGACAACATAGGGTACACAAGACAAAGAAAAACAAATACACAACACAATGAATAATGGACAACCCAATGAACCTGACAACATAGGGTACACAAGACAAAGAAAAACAAATACACAACACAATTAATAATGGACAACCCAATGAACCTGACAACATAGGGTACACAAGACAAAGAAAAACAAATACACAACACAATTAATAGTGGACAACCCAATGAACCTGACAACATAGGTTACACAAGACGAAGAAAAACAAATACACAACACAATTAATAATGGACAACCCAATGAACCTGACGACATAGGGTACACAAGACGAAGAAAAACAAATACACAACACAATTAATAATGGACAACCCAATGAACCTGACAACATAGGGTACACAAGACAAAGAAAAACAAATACACAACACAATTAATAATGGACAACCCAATGAACCTGACAACATAGGTTACACAAGACGAAGAAAAACAAATACACAACACAATTAATAATGGACAACCCAATGAACCTGACAACATAGGGTACACAAGACAAAGAAAAACAAATACACAACACAATTAATAATGGACAACCCAATGAACCTGACAACATAGGGTACACAAGACAAAGAAAAACAAATACACAACACAATTAATAATGGACAACCCAATGAACCTGACAACATAGGGTACACAAGACAAAGAAAAACAAATACACAACACAATTAATAATGGACAACCCAATGAACCTGACAACATAGGGTACACAAGACGAAGAAAAACAAATACACAACACAATTAATAGTGGACAACCCAATGAACCTGACAACATAGGTTACACAAGACGAAGAAAAACAAATACACAACACAATTAATAATGGACAACCCAATGAACCTGACGACATAGGGTACACAAGACGAAGAAAAACAAATACACAACACAATTAATAATGGACAACCCAATGAACCTGACAACATAGGGTACACAAGACAAAGAAAAACAAATACACAACACAATTAATAATGGACAACCCAATGAACCTGACAACATAGGTTACACAAGACGAAGAAAAACAAATACACAACACAATTAATAATGGACAACCCAATGAACCTGACAACATAGGGTACACAAGACAAAGAAAAACAAATACACAACACAATTAATAATGGACAACCCAATGAACCTGACAACATAGGGTACACAAGACAAAGAAAAACAAATACACAACACAATTAATAATGGACAACCCAATGAACCTGACAACATAGGGTACACAAGACGAAGAAAAACAAATACACAACACAATTAATAATGGACAACCCAATGAACCTGACAACAAAGGTTACACAAGACGAAGAAAAACAAATACACAACACAATTAATAATGGACAACCCAATGAACCTGACTACATAGGGTACACAAGACAAAGAAAAACAAATACACAACACAATTAATAATGGACAACCCAATGAACCTGACAACATAGGTTACACAAGACGAAGAAAAACAAATACACAACACAATTAATAATGGACAACCCAATGAACCTGACTACATAGGGTACACAAGACAAAGAAAAACAAATACACAACACAATTAATAATGGACAACCCAATGAACCTGACAACATAGGGTACACAAGACGAAGAAAAACAAATACACAACACAATTAATAATGGACAACCCAATGAACCTGACGACATAGGGTACACAAGACGAAGAAAAACAAATACACAATACAATTAATAATGGACAACCCAATGAACCTGACAACATAGGTTACACAAAACGAAGAAAAACAAATACACAACACAATTAATAATGGACAACCCAATGAACCTGACAACATAGGTTACACAAGACGAAGAAAAACAAATACACAACACAATTAATAATGGACAACCCAATGAACCTGACAACATAGGTTACACAAGACGAAGAAAAACAAATACACAACACAATTAATAATGGACAACCCAATGAACATGACAACATAGGTTACACAAGACGAAGAAAAACAAATACACAACACAATTAATAATGGACAACCCAATGAACCTGACAACATAGGGTACACAAGACAAAGAAAAACAAATACACAACACAATTAATAATGGACAACCCAATGAACCTGACAACATAGGGTACACAAGACAAAGAAAAACAAATACACAACACAATTAATAATGGACAACCCAATGAACCTGACAACATAGGGTACACAAGACAAAGAAAAACAAATACACAACACAATTAATAATGGACAACCCAATGAACCTGACAACATAGTTTACACAAGACGAAGAAAAACAAATACACAACACAATTAATAATGGACAACCCAATGAACCTGACAACATAGGGTACACAAGACAAAGAAAAACAAATACACAACACAATTAATAATGGACAACCCAATGAACCTGACAACATAGGTTACACAAGACGAAGAAAAACAAATACACAACACAATTAATAATGGACAACCCAATGAACCTGACAACATAGGGTACACAAGAAAAAGAAAAACAAATACACAACACAATTAATAATGGACAACCCAATGAACCTGACAACATAGGGTACACAAGACGAAGAAAAACAAATACACAACACAATTAATAATGGACAACCCAATGAACCTGACAACATAGGGTACACAAGACAAAGAAAAACAAATACACAACACAATGAATAATGGACAACCCAATGAACCTGACAACATAGGGTACACAAGACAAAGAAAAACAAATACACAACACAATTAATAATGGACAACCCAATGAACCTGACAACATAGGGTACACAAGACGAAGAAAAACAAATACACAACACAATTAATAGTGGACAACCCAATGAACCTGACAACATAGGTTACACAAGACGAAGAAAAACAAATACACAACACAATTAATAATGGACAACCCAATGAACCTGACGACATAGGTTCACAAGACGAAGAAAAACAAATACACAACACAATTAATAATGGACAACCCAATGAACCTGACAACATAGGGTACACAAGACAAAGAAAAACAAATACACAACACAATTAATAATGGACAACCCAATGAACCTGACAACATAGGTTACACAAGACGAAGAAAAACAAATACACAACACAATTAATAATGGACAACCCAATGAACCTGACAACATAGGGTACACAAGACAAAGAAAAACAAATACACAACACAATTAATAATGGACAACCCAATGAACCTGACAACATAGGGTACACAAGACAAAGAAAAACAAATACACAACACAATTAATAATGGACAACCCAATGAACCTGACAACATAGGGTACACAAGACGAAGAAAAACAAATACACAACACAATTAATAATGGACAACCCAATGAACCTGACAACAAAGGTTACACAAGACGAAGAAAAACAAATACACAACACAATTAATAATGGACAACCCAATGAACCTGACTACATAGGGTACACAAGACAAAGAAAAACAAATACACAACACAATTAATAATGGACAACCCAATGAACCTGACAACATAGGGTACACAAGACAAAGAAAAACAAATACACAACACAATTAATAATGGACAACCCAATGAACCTGACAACATAGGGTACACAAGACGAAGAAAAACAAATACACAACACAATTAATAATGGACAACCCAATGAACCTGACAACATAGGGTACACAAGACAAAGAAAAACAAATACACAACACAATTAATAATGGACAACCCAATGAACCTGACAACATAGGGTACACAAGACAAAGAAAAACAAATACACAACACAATTAATAATGGACAACCCAATGAACCTGACAACATAGGGTACACAAGACGAAGAAAAACAAATACACAATACAATTAATAATGGACAACCCAATGAACCTGACAACATAGGTTACACAAAACGAAGAAAAACAAATACACAACACAATTAATAATGGACAACCCAATGAACCTGACAACATAGGTTACACAAGACGAAGAAAAACAAATACACAACACAATTAATAATGGACAACCCAATGAACCTGACGACATAGGGTACACAAGACGAAGAAAAACAAATACACAACACAATTAATAATGGACAACCCAATGAACCTGACAACATAGGGTACACAAGACAAAGAAAAACAAATACACAACACAATTAATAATGGACAACCCAATGAACCTGACAACATAGGTTACACAAGACGAAGAAAAACAAATACACAACACAATTAATAATGGACAACCCAATGAACCTGACAACATAGGGTACACAAGACAAAGAAAAACAAATACACAACACAATTAATAATGGACAACCCAATGAACCTGACAACATAGGGTACACAAGACAAAGAAAAACAAATACACAACACAATTAATAATGGACAACCCAATGAACCTGACAACATAGGGTACACAAGACGAAGAAAAACAAATACACAACACAATTAATAATGGACAACCCAATGAACCTGACAACAAAGGTTACACAAGACGAAGAAAAACAAATACACAACACAATTAATAATGGACAACCCAATGAACCTGACTACATAGGGTACACAAGACAAAGAAAAACAAATACACAACACAATTAATAATGGACAACCCAATGAACCTGACAACATAGGTTACACAAGACGAAGAAAAACAAATACACAACACAATTAATAATGGACAACCCAATGAACCTGACTACATAGGGTACACAAGACAAAGAAAAACAAATACACAACACAATTAATAATGGACAACCCAATGAACCTGACAACATAGGGTACACAAGACGAAGAAAAACAAATACACAATACAATTAATAATGGACAACCCAATGAACCTGACAACATAGGTTACACAAAACGAAGAAAAACAAATACACAACACAATTAATAATGGACAACCCAATGAACCTGACAACATAGGTTACACAAGACGAAGAAAAACAAATACACAACACAATTAATAATGGACAACCCAATGAACCTGACAACATAGGTTACACAAGACGAAGAAAAACAAATACACAACACAATTAATAATGGACAACCCAATGAACATGACAACATAGGTTACACAAGACGAAGAAAAACAAATACACAACACAATTAATAATGGACAACCCAATGAACCTGACAACATAGGGTACACAAGACAAAGAAAAACAAATACACAACACAATTAATAATGGACAACCCAATGAACCTGACAACATAGGGTACACAAGACAAAGAAAAACAAATACACAACACAATTAATAATGGACAACCCAATGAACCTGACAACATAGGGTACACAAGACAAAGAAAAACAAATACACAACACAATTAATAATGGACAACCCAATGAACCTGACAACATAGTTTACACAAGACGAAGAAAAACAAATACACAACACAATTAATAATGGACAACCCAATGAACCTGACAACATAGGGTACACAAGACAAAGAAAAACAAATACACAACACAATTAATAATGGACAACCCAATGAACCTGACAACATAGGTTACACAAGACGAAGAAAAACAAATACACAACACAATTAATAATGGACAACCCAATGAACCTGACAACATAGGGTACACAAGAAAAAGAAAAACAAATACACAACACAATTAATAATGGACAACCCAATGAACCTGACAACATAGGGTACACAAGACGAAGAAAAACAAATACACAACACAATTAATAATGGACAACCCAATGAACCTGACAACATAGGGTACACAAGACAAAGAAAAACAAATACACAACACAATGAATAATGGACAACCCAATGAACCTGACAACATAGGGTACACAAGACAAAGAAAAACAAATACACAACACAATTAATAATGGACAACCCAATGAACCTGACAACATAGGGTACACAAGACGAAGAAAAACAAATACACAACACAATTAATAGTGGACAACCCAATGAACCTGACAACATAGGTTACACAAGACGAAGAAAAACAAATACACAACACAATTAATAATGGACAACCCAATGAACCTGACGACATAGGTTCACAAGACGAAGAAAAACAAATACACAACACAATTAATAATGGACAACCCAATGTACCTGACAACATAGGGTACACAAGACAAAGAAAAACAAATACACAACACAATTAATAATGGACAACCCAATGAACCTGACAACATAGGTTACACAAGACAAAGAAAAACAAATACACAACACAATTAATAATGGACAACCCAATGAACCTGACAACATAGGGTACACAAGACGAAGAAAAACAAATACACAACACAATTAATAATGGACAACCCAATGAACCTGACAACAAAGGTTACACAAGACGAAGAAAAACAAATACACAACACAATTAATAATGGACAACCCAATGAACCTGACAACATAGGGTACACAAGACAAAGAAAAACAAATACACAACACAATTAATAATGGACAACCCAATGAACCTGACAACATAGGGTACACAAGACAAAGAAAAACAAATACACAACACAATTAATAATGGACAACCCAATGAACCTGACAACATAGGGTACACAAGACAAAGAAAAACAAATACACAACACAATTAATAATGGACAACCCAATGAACCTGACAACATAGGGTACACAAGACGAAGAAAAACAAATACACAATACAATTAATAATGGACAACCCAATGAACCTGACAACATAGGTTACACAAAACGAAGAAAAACAAATACACAACACAATTAATAATGGACAACCCAATGAACCTGACAACATAGGTTACACAAGACGAAGAAAAACAAATACACAACACAATTAATAATGGACAACCCAATGAACCTGACAACATAGGTTACACAAGACGAAGAAAAACAAATACACAACACAATTAATAATGGACAACCCAATGAACATGACAACATAGGTTACACAAGACGAAGAAAAACAAATACACAACACAATTAATAATGGACAACCCAATGAACCTGACAACATAGGGTACACAAGACAAAGAAAAACAAATACACAACACAATTAATAATGGACAACCCAATGAACCTGACAACATAGGGTACACAAGACAAAGAAAAACAAATACACAACACAATTAATAATGGACAACCCAATGAACCTGACAACATAGGGTACACAAGACAAAGAAAAACAAATACACAACACAATTAATAATGGACAACCCAATGAACCTGACAACATAGGGTACACAAGACGAAGAAAAACAAATACACAACACAATTAATAATGGACAACCCAATGAACCTGACAACAAAGGTTACACAAGACGAAGAAAAACAAATACACAACACAATTAATAATGGACAACCCAATGAACCTGACTACATAGGGTACACAAGACAAAGAAAAACAAATACACAACACAATTAATAATGGACAACCCAATGAACCTGACAACATAGGTTACACAAGACGAAGAAAAACAAATACACAACACAATTAATAATGGACAACCCAATGAACCTGACTACATAGGGTACACAAGACAAAGAAAAACAAATACACAACACAATTAATAATGGACAACCCAATGAACCTGACAACATAGGGTACACAAGACGAAGAAAAACAAATACACAACACAATTAATAATGGACAACCCAATGAACCTGACGACATAGGGTACACAAGACGAAGAAAAACAAATACACAATACAATTAATAATGGACAACCCAATGAACCTGACAACATAGGTTACACAAAACGAAGAAAAACAAATACACAACACAATTAATAATGGACAACCCAATGAACCTGACAACATAGGTTACACAAGACGAAGAAAAACAAATACACAACACAATTAATAATGGACAACCCAATGAACCTGACAACATAGGTTACACAAGACGAAGAAAAACAAATACACAACACAATTAATAATGGACAACCCAATGAACATGACAACATAGGTTACACAAGACGAAGAAAAACAAATACACAACACAATTAATAATGGACAACCCAATGAACCTGACAACATAGGGTACACAAGAAAAAGAAAAACAAATACACAACACAATTAATAATGGACAACCCAATGAACCTGACAACATAGTTTACACAAGACGAAGAAAAACAAATACACAACACAATTAATAATGGACAACCCAATGAACCTGACAACATAGGGTACACAAGACAAAGAAAAACAAATACACAACACAATTAATAATGGACAACCCAATGAACCTGACAACATAGGTTACACAAGACGAAGAAAAACAAATACACAACACAATTAATAATGGACAACCCAATGAACCTGACAACATAGGGTACACAAGACAAAGAAAAACAAATACACAACACAATGAATAATGGACAACCCAATGAACCTGACAACATAGGGTACACAAGACAAAGAAAAACAAATACACAACACAATTAATAATGGACAACCCAATGAACCTGACAACATAGGGTACACAAGACAAAGAAAAACAAATACACAACACAATTAATAATGGACAACCCAATGAACCTGACAACATAGGGTACACAAGACGAAGAAAAACAAATACACAATACAATTAATAATGGACAACCCAATGAACCTGACAACATAGGTTACACAAAACGAAGAAAAACATATACACAACACAATTAATAATGGACAACCCAATGAACCTGACAACATAGGTTACACAAGACGAAGAAAAACAAATACACAACACAATTAATAATGGACAACCCAATGAACCTGACAACATAGGTTACACAAGACGAAGAAAAACAAATACACAACACAATTAATAATGGACAACCCAATGAACATGACAACATAGGTTACACAAGACGAAGAAAAACAAATACACAACACAATTAATAATGGACAACCCAATGAACCTGACAACATAGGGTACACAAGACAAAGAAAAACAAATACACAACACAATTAATAATGGACAACCCAATGAACCTGACAACATAGGGTACACAAGACAAAGAAAAACAAATACACAACACAATTAATAATGGACAACCCAATGAACCTGACAACATAGGGTACACAAGACAAAGAAAAACAAATACACAACACAATTAATAATGGACAACCCAATGAACCTGACAACATAGGGTACACAAGACGAAGAAAAACAAATACACAACACAATTAATAATGGACAACCCAATGAACCTGACAACAAAGGTTACACAAGACGAAGAAAAACAAATACACAACACAATTAATAATGGACAACCCAATGAACCTGACTACATAGGGTACACAAGACAAAGAAAAACAAATACACAACACAATTAATAATGGACAACCCAATGAACCTGACAACATAGGTTACACAAGACGAAGAAAAACAAATACACAACACAATTAATAATGGACAACCCAATGAACCTGACTACATAGGGTACACAAGACAAAGAAAAACAAATACACAACACAATTAATAATGGACAACCCAATGAACCTGACAACATAGGGTACACAAGACGAAGAAAAACAAATACACAACACAATTAATAATGGACAACCCAATGAACCTGACGACATAGGGTACACAAGACGAAGAAAAACAAATACACAATACAATTAATAATGGACAACCCAATGAACCTGACAACATAGGTTACACAAAACGAAGAAAAACAAATACACAACACAATTAATAATGGACAACCCAATGAACCTGACAACATAGGTTACACAAGACGAAGAAAAACAAATACACAACACAATTAATAATGGACAACCCAATGAACCTGACAACATAGGTTACACAAGACGAAGAAAAACAAATACACAACACAATTAATAATGGACAACCCAATGAACATGACAACATAGGTTACACAAGACGAAGAAAAACAAATACACAACACAATTAATAATGGACAACCCAATGAACCTGACAACATAGGGAACACAAGAAAAAGAAAAACAAATACACAACACAATTAATAATGGACAACCCAATGAACCTGACAACATAGTTTACACAAGACGAAGAAAAACAAATACACAACACAATTAATAATGGACAACCCAATGAACCTGACAACATAGGGTACACAAGACAAAGAAAAACAAATACACAACACAATTAATAATGGACAACCCAATGAACCTGACAACATAGGTTACACAAGACGAAGAAAAACAAATACACAACACAATTAATAATGGACAACCCAATGAACCTGACAACATAGGGTACACAAGACAAAGAAAAACAAATACACAACACAATGAATAATGGACAACCCAATGAACCTGACAACATAGGGTACACAAGACAAAGAAAAACAAATACACAACACAATTAATAATGGACAACCCAATGAACCTGACAACATAGGGTACACAAGACAAAGAAAAACAAATACACAACACAATTAATAGTGGACAACCCAATGAACCTGACAACATAGGTTACACAAGACGAAGAAAAACAAATACACAACACAATTAATAATGGACAACCCAATGAACCTGACGACATAGGGTACACAAGACGAAGAAAAACAAATACACAACACAATTAATAATGGACAACCCAATGAACCTGACAACATAGGGTACACAAGACAAAGAAAAACAAATACACAACACAATTAATAATGGACAACCCAATGAACCTGACAACATAGGTTACACAAGACGAACAAAAACAAATACACAACACAATTAATAATGGACAACCCAATGAACCTGACAACATAGGGTACACAAGACAAAGAAAAACAAATACACAACACAATTAATAATGGACAACCCAATGAACCTGACAACATAGGGTACACAAGACAAAGAAAAACAAATACACAACACAATTAATAATGGACAACCCAATGAACCTGACAACATAGGGTACACAAGACAAAGAAAAACAAATACACAACACAATTAATAATGGACAACCCAATGAACCTGACAACATAGGGTACACAAGACAAAGAAAAACAAATACACAACACAATTAATAATGGACAACCCAATGAACCTGACAACATAGGGTACACAAGACGAAGAAAAACAAATACACAACACAATTAATAATGGACAACCCAATGAACCTGACAACAAAGGTTACACAAGACGAAGAAAAACAAATACACAACACAATTAATAATAGATAACCCAATGAACCTGACTACATAGGGTACACAAGACAAAGAAAAACAAATACACAACACAATTAATAATGGACAACCCAATGAACCTGACAACATAGGTTACACAAGACGAAGAAAAACAAATACACAACACAATTAATAATGGACAACCCAATGAACCTGACTACATAGGGTACACAAGACAAAGAAAAACAAATACACAACACAATTAATAATGGACAACCCAATGAACCTGACAACATAGGGTACACAAGACGAAGAAAAACAAATACACAACACAATTAATAATGGACAACCCAATGAACCTGACGACATAGGGTACACAAGACGAAGAAAAACAAATACACAATACAATTAATAATGGACAACCCAATGAACCTGACAACATAGGTTACACAAAACGAAGAAAAACAAATACACAACACAATTAATAATGGACAACCCAATGAACCTGACAACATAGGTTACACAAGACGAAGAAAAACAAATACACAACACAATTAATAATGGACAACCCAATGAACCTGACAACATAGGTTACACAAGACGAAGAAAAACAAATACACAACACAATTAATAATGGACAACCCAATGAACCTGACAACATAGGGTACACAAGAAAAAGAAAAACAAATACACAACACAATTAATAATGGACAACCCAATGAACCTGACAACATAGTTTACACAAGACGAAGAAAAACAAATACACAACACAATTAATAATGGACAACCCAATGAACCTGACAACATAGGGTACACAAGACAAAGAAAAACAAATACACAACACAATTAATAATGGACAACCCAATGAACCTGACAACATAGGTTACACAAGACGAAGAAAAACAAATACACAACACAATTAATAATGGACAACCCAATGAACCTGACAACATAGGGTACACAAGACAAAGAAAAACAAATACACAACACAATGAATAATGGACAACCCAATGAACCTGACAACATAGGGTACACAAGACAAAGAAAAACAAATACACAACACAATTAATAATGGACAACCCAATGAACCTGACAACATAGGGTACACAAGACAAAGAAAAACAAATACACAACACAATTAATAATGGACAACCCAATGAACCTGACAACATAGGGTACACAAGACGAAGAAAAACAAATACACAATACAATTAATAATGGACAACCCAATGAACCTGACAACATAGGTTACACAAAACGAAGAAAAACAAATACACAACACAATTAATAATGGACAACCCAATGAACCTGACAACATAGGTTACACAAGACGAAGAAAAACAAATACACAACACAATTAATAATGGACAACCCAATGAACCTGACAACATAGGTTACACAAGACGAAGAAAAACAAATACACAACACAATTAATAATGGACAACCCAATGAACATGACAACATAGGTTACACAAGACGAAGAAAAACAAATACACAACACAATTAATAATGGACAACCCAATGAACCTGACAACATAGGGTACACAAGACAAAGAAAAACAAATACACAACACAATTAATAATGGACAACCCAATGAACCTGACAACATAGGGTACACAAGACAAAGAAAAACAAATACACAACACAATTAATAATGGACAACCCAATGAACCTGACAACATAGGGTACACAAGACGAAGAAAAACAAATACACAACACAATTAATAGTGGACAACCCAATGAACCTGACAACATAGGTTACACAAGACGAAGAAAAACAAATACACAACACAATTAATAATGGACAACCCAATGAACCTGACGACATAGGGTACACAAGACGAAGAAAAACAAATACACAACACAATTAATAATGGACAACCCAATGAACCTGACAACATAGGGTACACAAGACAAAGAAAAACAAATACACAACACAATTAATAATGGACAACCCAATGAACCTGACAACATAGGTTACACAAGACGAAGAAAAACAAATACACAACACAATTAATAATGGACAACCCAATGAACCTGACAACATAGGGTACACAAGACAAAGAAAAACAAATACACAACACAATTAATAATGGACAACCCAATGAACCTGACAACTTAGGGTACACAAGACAAAGAAAAACAAATACACAACACAATTAATAATGGACAACCCAATGAACCTGACAACATAGGGTACACAAGACGAAGAAAAACAAATACACAACACAATTAATAATGGACAACCCAATGAACCTGACAACAAAGGTTACACAAAACGAAGAAAAACAAATACACAACACAATTAATAATGGACAACCCAATGAACCTGACTACATAGGGTACACAAGACAAAGAAAAACAAATACACAACACAATTAATAATGGACAACCCAATGAACCTGACAACATAGGTTACACAAGACGAAGAAAAACAAATACACAACACAATTAATAATGGACAACCCAATGAACCTGACTACATAGGGTACACAAGACAAAGAAAAACAAATACACAACACAATTAATAATGGACAACCCAATGAACCTGACAACATAGGGTACACAAGACGAAGAAAAACAAATACACAACACAATTAATAATGGACAACCCAATGAACCTGACGACATAGGGTACACAAGACGCAGAAAAACAAATACACAATACAATTAATAATGGACAACCCAATGAACCTGACAACATAGGTTACACAAAACGAAGAAAAACAAATACACAACACAATTAATAATGGACAACCCAATGAACCTGACAACATAGGTTACACAAGACGAAGAAAAACAAATACACAACACAATTAATAATGGACAACCCAATGAACCTGACAACATAGGTTACACAAGACGAAGAAAAACAAATACACAACACAATTAATAATGGACAACCCAATGAACATGACAACATAGGTTACACAAGACGAAGAAAAACAAATACACAACACAATTAATAATGGACAACCCAATGAACCTGACAACATAGGGTACACAAGACAAAGAAAAACAAATACACAACACAATTAATAATGGACAACCCAATGAACCTGACAACATAGGGTACACAAGACAAAGAAAAACAAATACACAACACAATTAATAATGGACAACCCAATGAACCTGACAACATAGGGTACACAAGACAAAGAAAAACAAATACACAACACAATTAATAATGGACAACCCAATGAACCTGACAACATAGTTTACACAAGACGAAGAAAAACAAATACACAACACAATTAATAATGGACAACCCAATGAACCTGACAACATAGGGTACACAAGACAAAGAAAAACAAATACACAACACAATTAATAATGGACAACCCAATGAACCTGACAACATAGGTTACACAAGACGAAGAAAAACAAATACACAACACAATTAATAATGGACAACCCAATGAACCTGACAACATAGGGTACACAAGAAAAAGAAAAACAAATACACAACACAATTAATAATGGACAACCCAATGAACCTGACAACATAGGGTACACAAGACGAAGAAAAACAAATACACAACACAATTAATAATGGACAACCCAATGAACCTGACAACATAGGGTACACAAGACAAAGAAAAACAAATACACAACACAATGAATAATGGACAACCCAATGAACCTGACAACATAGGGTACACAAGACAAAGAAAAACAAATACACAACACAATTAATAATGGACAACCCAATGAACCTGACAACATAGGGTACACAAGACGAAGAAAAACAAATACACAACACAATTAATAGTGGACAACCCAATGAACCTGACAACATAGGTTACACAAGACGAAGAAAAACAAATACACAACACAATTAATAATGGACAACCCAATGAACCTGACGACATAGGTTCACAAGACGAAGAAAAACAAATACACAACACAATTAATAATGGACAACCCAATGAACCTGACAACATAGGGTACACAAGAAAAAGAAAAACAAATACACAACACAATTAATAATGGACAACCCAATGAACCTGACAACATAGGTTACACAAGACGAAGAAAAACAAATACACAACACAATTAATAATGGACAACCCAATGAACCTGACAACATAGGGTACACAAGACAAAGAAAAACAAATACACAACACAATTAATAATGGACAACCCAATGAACCTGACAAAATAGGGTACACAAGACAAAGAAAAGCAAATACACAACACAATTAATAATGGACAACCCAATGAACCTGACAACATAGGGTACACAAGACGAAGAAAAACAAATACACAACACAATTAATAATGGACAACCCAATGAACCTGACAACAAAGGTTACACAAGACGAAGAAAAACAAATACACAACACAATTAATAATGGACAACCCAATGAACCTGACTACATAGGGTACACAAGACAAAGAAAAACAAATACACAACACAATTAATAATGGACAACCCAATGAACCTGACAACATAGGGTACACAAGACAAAGAAAAACAAATACACAACACAATTAATAATGGACAACCCAATGAACCTGACAACATAGGGTACACAAGACGAAGAAAAACAAATACACAACACAATTAATAATGGACAACCCAATGAACCTGACAACATAGGGTACACAAGACAAAGAAAAACAAATACACAACACAATTAATAATGGACAACCCAATGAACCTGACAACATAGGGTACACAAGACAAAGAAAAACAAATACACAACACAATTAATAATGGACAACCCAATGAACCTGACAACATAGGGTACACAAGACGAAGAAAAACAAATACACAATACAATTAATAATGGACAACCCAATGAACCTGACAACATAGGTTACACAAAACGAAGAAAAACAAATACACAACACAATTAATAATGGACAACCCAATGAACCTGACAACATAGGTTACACAAGACGAAGAAAAACAAATACACAACACAATTAATAATGGACAACCCAATGAACCTGACAACATAGGTTACACAAGACGAAGAAAAACAAATACACAACACAATTAATAATGGACAACCCAATGAACATGACAACATAGGTTACACAAGACGAAGAAAAACAAATACACAACACAATTAATAATGGACAACCCAATGAACCTGACAACATAGGGTACACAAGACAAAGAAAAACAAATACACAACACAATTAATAATGGACAACCCAATGAACCTGACAACATAGGGTACACAAGACAAAGAAAAACAAATACACAACACAATTAATAATGGACAACCCAATGAACCTGACAACATAGGGTACACAAGACAAAGAAAAACAAATACACAACACAATTAATAATGGACAACCCAATGAACCTGACAACATAGTTTACACAAGACGAAGAAAAACAAATACACAACACAATTAATAATGGACAACCCAATGAACCTGACAACATAGGGTACACAAGACAAAGAAAAACAAATACACAACACAATTAATAATGGACAACCCAATGAACCTGACAACATAGGGTACACAAGACAAAGAAAAACAAATACACAACACAATTAATAATGGACAACCCAATGAACCTGACAACATAGGGTACACAAGACGAAGAAAAACAAATACACAACACAATTAATAATGGACAACCCAATGAACCTGACAACATAGGGTACACAAGACGAAGAAAAACAAATACACAACACAATTAATAATGGACAACCCAATTAACCTGACAACATAGGGTACACAAGACAAAGAAAAACAAATACACAACACAATTAATAATGGACAACCCAATGAACCTGACAACATAGGGTACACAAGACGAAGAAAAACAAATACACAACACAATTAATAATGGACAACCCAATGAACCTGACAACATAGGTTACACAAGACGAAGAAAAACAAATACACAACACAATTAATAATGGACAACCCAATGAACCTGACGACATAGGGTACACAAGACAAAGAAAAACAAATACACAACACAATTAATAATGGACAACCCAATGAACCTGACGACATAGGGTACACAAGACGAAGAAAAACAAATACACAACACAATTAATAATGGACAACACAATGAACCTGACAACATAGGGTACACAAGACAAAGAAAAACAAATACACAACACAATTAATAATGGACAACCCAATGAACCTGACAACATAGGGTACACAAGAAAAAGAAAAACAAATACACAACACAATTAATAATGGACAACCCAATGAACCTGACAACATAGGGTACACAAGACAAAGAAAAACAAATACACAACACAATTAATAATGGACAACCCAATGAACCTGACAACATAGGGTACACAAGACGAAGAAAAACAAATACACAACACAATTAATAATGGACAACCCAATGAACCTGACAACATAGGTTACACAAGACGAAGAAAAACAAATACACAACACAATTAATAATGGACAACCCAATGAACCTGACGACATAGGGTACACAAGACAAAGAAAAACAAATACACAACACAATTAATAATGGACAACCCAATGAACCTGACGACATAGGGTACACAAGACGATGAAAAACAAATACACAACACAATTAATAATGGACAACACAATGAACCTGACAACATAGGGTACACAAGACAAAGAAAAACAAATACACAACACAATTAATAATGGACAACCCAATGAACCTGACAACATAGGGTACACAAGACAAAGAAAAACAAATACACAACACAATTAATAATGGACAACCCAATGAACCTGACAACATAGGGTACACAAGACAAAGAAAAACAAATACACAACACAATTAATAATGGACAACCCAATGAACCTGACAACATAGGGTACACAAGACGAAGAAAAACAAATACACAACACAATTAATAATGGACAACCCAATGAACCTGACAACATAGGGTACACAAGACGAAGAAAAACAAATACACAACACAATTAATAATGGACAACCCAATTAACCTGACAACATAGGGTACACAAGACAAAGAAAAACAAATACACAACACAATTAATAATGGACAACCCAATGAACCTGACAACATAGGGTACACAAGACGAAGAAAAACAAATACACAACACAATTAATAATGGACAACCCAATGAACCTGACAACATAGGTTACACAAGACGAAGAAAAACAAATACACAACACAATTAATAATGGACAACCCAATGAACCTGACGACATAGGGTACACAAGACAAAGAAAAACAAATACACAACACAATTAATAATGGACAACCCAATGAACCTGACAACATAGGGTACACAAGACAAAGAAAAACAAATACACAACACAATTAATAATGGACAACCCAATGAACCTGACAACATAGGGTACACAAGACAAAGAAAAACAAATACACAACACAATTAATAATGGACAACCCAATGAACCTGACAACATAGGGTACACAAGACGAAGAAAAACAAATACACAACACAATTAATAGTGGACAACCCAATGAACCTGACAACATAGGTTACACAAGACGAAGAAAAACAAATACACAACACAATTAATAATGGACAACCCAATGAACCTGACGACATAGGGTACACAAGACGAAGAAAAACAAATACACAACACAATTAATAATGGACAACCCAATGAACCTGACAACATAGGGTACACAAGACAAAGAAAAACAAATACACAACACAATTAATAATGGACAACCCAATGAACCTGACAACATAGGTTACACAAGACGAAGAAAAACAAATACACAACACAATTAATAATGGACAACCCAATGAACCTGACAACATAGGGTACACAAGACAAAGAAAAACAAATACACAACACAATTAATAATGGACAACCCAATGAACCTGACAACTTAGGGTACACAAGACAAAGAAAAACAAATACACAACACAATTAATAATGGACAACCCAATGAACCTGACAACATAGGGTACACAAGACGAAGAAAAACAAATACACAACACAATTAATAATGGACAACCCAATGAACCTGACAACAAAGGTTACACAAAACGAAGAAAAACAAATACACAACACAATTAATAATGGACAACCCAATGAACCTGACTACATAGGGTACACAAGACAAAGAAAAACAAATACACAACACAATTAATAATGGACAACCCAATGAACCTGACAACATAGGTTACACAAGACGAAGAAAAACAAATACACAACACAATTAATAATGGACAACCCAATGAACCTGACTACATAGGGTACACAAGACAAAGAAAAACAAATACACAACACAATTAATAATGGACAACCCAATGAACCTGACAACATAGGGTACACAAGACGAAGAAAAACAAATACACAACACAATTAATAATGGACAACCCAATGAACCTGACGACATAGGGTACACAAGACGAAGAAAAACAAATACACAATACAATTAATAATGGACAACCCAATGAACCTGACAACATAGGTTACACAAAACGAAGAAAAACAAATACACAACACAATTAATAATGGACAACCCAATGAACCTGACAACATAGGTTACACAAGACGAAGAAAAACAAATACACAACACAATTAATAATGGACAACCCAATGAACCTGACAACATAGGTTACACAAGACGAAGAAAAACAAATACACAACACAATTAATAATGGACAACCCAATGAACATGACAACATAGGTTACACAAGACGAAGAAAAACAAATACACAACACAATTAATAATGGACAACCCAATGAACCTGACAACATAGGGTACACAAGACAAAGAAAAACAAATACACAACACAATTAATAATGGACAACCCAATGAACCTGACAACATAGGGTACACAAGACAAAGAAAAACAAATACACAACACAATTAATAATGGACAACCCAATGAACCTGACAACATAGGGTACACAAGACAAAGAAAAACAAATACACAACACAATTAATAATGGACAACCCAATGAACCTGACAACATAGTTTACACAAGACGAAGAAAAACAAATACACAACACAATTAATAATGGACAACCCAATGAACCTGACAACATAGGGTACACAAGACAAAGAAAAACAAATACACAACACAATTAATAATGGACAACCCAATGAACCTGACAACATAGGTTACACAAGACGAAGAAAAACAAATACACAACACAATTAATAATGGACAACCCAATGAACCTGACAACATAGGGTACACAAGAAAAAGAAAAACAAATACACAACACAATTAATAATGGACAACCCAATGAACCTGACAACATAGGGTACACAAGACGAAGAAAAACAAATACACAACACAATTAATAATGGACAACCCAATGAACCTGACAACATAGGGTACACAAGACAAAGAAAAACAAATACACAACACAATGAATAATGGACAACCCAATGAACCTGACAACATAGGGTACACAAGACAAAGAAAAACAAATACACAACACAATTAATAATGGACAACCCAATGAACCTGACAACATAGGGTACACAAGACGAAGAAAAACAAATACACAACACAATTAATAGTGGACAACCCAATGAACCTGACAACATAGGTTACACAAGACGAAGAAAAACAAATACACAACACAATTAATAATGGACAACCCAATGAACCTGACGACATAGGTTCACAAGACGAAGAAAAACAAATACACAACACAATTAATAATGGACAACCCAATGAACCTGACAACATAGGGTACACAAGAAAAAGAAAAACAAATACACAACACAATTAATAATGGACAACCCAATGAACCTGACAACATAGGTTACACAAGACGAAGAAAAACAAATACACAACACAATTAATAATGGACAACCCAATGAACCTGACAACATAGGGTACACAAGACAAAGAAAAACAAATACACAACACAATTAATAATGGACAACCCAATGAACCTGACAAAATAGGGTACACAAGACAAAGAAAAGCAAATACACAACACAATTAATAATGGACAACCCAATGAACCTGACAACATAGGGTACACAAGACGAAGAAAAACAAATACACAACACAATTAATAATGGACAACCCAATGAACCTGACAACAAAGGTTACACAAGACGAAGAAAAACAAATACACAACACAATTAATAATGGACAACCCAATGAACCTGACTACATAGGGTACACAAGACAAAGAAAAACAAATACACAACACAATTAATAATGGACAACCCAATGAACCTGACAACATAGGGTACACAAGACAAAGAAAAACAAATACACAACACAATTAATAATGGACAACCCAATGAACCTGACAACATAGGGTACACAAGACGAAGAAAAACAAATACACAACACAATTAATAATGGACAACCCAATGAACCTGACAACATAGGGTACACAAGACAAAGAAAAACAAATACACAACACAATTAATAATGGACAACCCAATGAACCTGACAACATAGGGTACACAAGACAAAGAAAAACAAATACACAACACAATTAATAATGGACAACCCAATGAACCTGACAACATAGGGTACACAAGACGAAGAAAAACAAATACACAATACAATTAATAATGGACAACCCAATGAACCTGACAACATAGGTTACACAAAACGAAGAAAAACAAATACACAACACAATTAATAATGGACAACCCAATGAACCTGACAACATAGGTTACACAAGACGAAGAAAAACAAATACACAACACAATTAATAATGGACAACCCAATGAACCTGACAACATAGGTTACACAAGACGAAGAAAAACAAATACACAACACAATTAATAATGGACAACCCAATGAACATGACAACATAGGTTACACAAGACGAAGAAAAACAAATACACAACACAATTAATAATGGACAACCCAATGAACCTGACAACATAGGGTACACAAGACAAAGAAAAACAAATACACAACACAATTAATAATGGACAACCCAATGAACCTGACAACATAGGGTACACAAGACAAAGAAAAACAAATACACAACACAATTAATAATGGACAACCCAATGAACCTGACAACATAGGGTACACAAGACAAAGAAAAACAAATACACAACACAATTAATAATGGACAACCCAATGAACCTGACAACATAGTTTACACAAGACGAAGAAAAACAAATACACAACACAATTAATAATGGACAACCCAATGAACCTGACAACATAGGGTACACAAGACAAAGAAAAACAAATACACAACACAATTAATAATGGACAACCCAATGAACCTGACAACATAGGGTACACAAGACAAAGAAAAACAAATACACAACACAATTAATAATGGACAACCCAATGAACCTGACAACATAGGGTACACAAGACGAAGAAAAACAAATACACAACACAATTAATAATGGACAACCCAATGAACCTGACAACATAGGGTACACAAGACGAAGAAAAACAAATACACAACACAATTAATAATGGACAACCCAATTAACCTGACAACATAGGGTACACAAGACAAAGAAAAACAAATACACAACACAATTAATAATGGACAACCCAATGAACCTGACAACATAGGGTACACAAGACGAAGAAAAACAAATACACAACACAATTAATAATGGACAACCCAATGAACCTGACAACATAGGTTACACAAGACGAAGAAAAACAAATACACAACACAATTAATAATGGACAACCCAATGAACCTGACGACATAGGGTACACAAGACAAAGAAAAACAAATACACAACACAATTAATAATGGACAACCCAATGAACCTGACGACATAGGGTACACAAGACGAAGAAAAACAAATACACAACACAATTAATAATGGACAACACAATGAACCTGACAACATAGGGTACACAAGACAAAGAAAAACAAATACACAACACAATTAATAATGGACAACCCAATGAACCTGACAACATAGGGTACACAAGAAAAAGAAAAACAAATACACAACACAATTAATAATGGACAACCCAATGAACCTGACAACATAGGGTACACAAGACAAAGAAAAACAAATACACAACACAATTAATAATGGACAACCCAATGAACCTGACAACATAGGGTACACAAGACGAAGAAAAACAAATACACAACACAATTAATAATGGACAACCCAATGAACCTGACAACATAGGTTACACAAGACGAAGAAAAACAAATACACAACACAATTAATAATGGACAACCCAATGAACCTGACGACATAGGGTACACAAGACAAAGAAAAACAAATACACAACACAATTAATAATGGACAACCCAATGAACCTGACGACATAGGGTACACAAGACGAAGAAAAACAAATACACAACACAATTAATAATGGACAACACAATGAACCTGACAACATAGGGTACACAAGACAAAGAAAAACAAATACACAACACAATTAATAATGGACAACCCAATGAACCTGACAACATAGGGTACACAAGACAAAGAAAAACAAATACACAACACAATTAATAATGGACAACCCAATGAACCTGACAACATAGGGTACACAAGACAAAGAAAAACAAATACACAACACAATTAATAATGGACAACCCAATGAACCTGACAACATAGGGTACACAAGACGAAGAAAAACAAATACACAACACAATTAATAATGGACAACCCAATGAACCTGACAACATAGGGTACACAAGACGAAGAAAAACAAATACACAACACAATTAATAATGGACAACCCAATTAACCTGACAACATAGGGTACACAAGACAAAGAAAAACAAATACACAACACAATTAATAATGGACAACCCAATGAACCTGACAACATAGGGTACACAAGACGAAGAAAAACAAATACACAACACAATTAATAATGGACAACCCAATGAACCTGACAACATAGGTTACACAAGACGAAGAAAAACAAATACACAACACAATTAATAATGGACAACCCAATGAACCTGACGACATAGGGTACACAAGACAAAGAAAAACAAATACACAACACAATTAATAATGGACAACCCAATGAACCTGACGACATAGGGTACACAAGACAAAGAAAAACAAATACACAACACAATTAATAATGGACAACCCAATGAACCTGACAACATAGGGTACACAAGACAAAGAAAAACAAATACACAACACAATTAATAATGGACAACCCAATGAACCTGACAACATAGGGTACACAAGAAAAAGAAAAACAAATACACAACACAATTAATAATGGACAACCCAATGAACCTGACAACATAGGGTACACAAGACGAAGAAAACAAATACACAACACAATTAATAATGGACAACCCAATGAACCTGACAACATAGGGTACACAAGACAAAGAAAAACAAATACACAACACAATGAATAATGGACAACCCAATGAACCTGACAACATAGGGTACACAAGACAAAGAAAAACAAATACACAACACAATTAATAATGGACAACCCAATGAACCTGACAACATAGGGTACACAAGACGAAGAAAAACCAAATACACAACACAATTAATAATGGACAACCCAATGAACCTGACAACATAGGTTACACAAGACGAAGAAAAACAAATACACAACACAATTAATAATGGACAACCCAATGAACCTGACTACATAGGGTACACAAGACAAAGAAAAACAAATACACAACACAATTAATAATGGACAACCCAATGAACCTGACAACATAGGGTACACAAGACAAAGAAAAACAAATACACAACACAATTAATAATGGACAACCCAATGAACCTGACAACATAGGGTACACAAGACGAAGAAAAACAAATACACAACACAATTAATAATGGACAACCCAATGAACCTGACAACATAGGGTACACAAGACAAAGAAAAACAAATACACAACACAATTAATAATGGACAACCCAATGAACCTGACAACATAGGGTACACAAGACGAAGAAAAACAAATACACAACACAATTAATAATGGACAACCCAATGAACCTGACAACATAGGTTACACAAGACGAAGAAAAACAAATACACAACACAATTAATAATGGACAACCCAATGAACCTGACGACATAGGGTACACAAGACAAAGAAAAACAAATACACAACACAATTAATAATGGACAACCCAATGAACCTGACGACATAGGGTACACAAGACGAAGAAAAACAAATACACAACACAATTAATAATGGACAACCCAATTAACCTGACAACATAGGGTACACAAGACAAAGAAAAACAAATACACAACACAATTAATAATGGACAACCCAATGAACCTGACAACATAGGGTACACAAGAAAAAGAAAAACAAATACACAACACAATTAATAATGGACAACCCAATGAACCTGACAACATAGGGTACACAAGACGAAGAAAAACAAATACACAACACAATTAATAATGGACAACCCAATGAACCTGACAACATAGGGTACACAAGACAAAGAAAAACAAATACACAACACAATTAATAATGGACAACCCAATGAACCTGACAACATAGGGTACACAAGACAAAGAAAAACAAATACACAACACAATTAATAATGGACAACCCAATGAACCTGACAACATAGGGTACACAAGACGAAGAAAAACAAATACACAACACAATTAATAATGGACAACCCAATGAACCTGACAACAAAGGTTACACAAGACGAAGAAAAACAAATACACAACACAATTAATAATGGACAACCCAATGAACCTGACTACATAGGGTACACAAGACAAAGAAAAACAAATACACAACACAATTAATAATGGACAACCCAATGAACCTGACAACATAGGGTACACAAGACAAAGAAAAACAAATACACAACACAATTAATAATGGACAACCCAATGAACCTGACAACATAGGGTACACAAGACAAAGAAAAACAAATACACAACACAATTAATAATGGACAACCCAATGAACCTGACAACATAGGGTACACAAGACAAAGAAAAACAAATACACAACACAATTAATAATGGACAACCCAATGAACCTGACAACATAGGGTACACAAGACAAAGAAAAACAAATACACAACACAATTAATAATGGACAACCCAATGAACCTGACAACATAGGGTACACAAGACGAAGAAAAACAAATACACAACACAATTAATAATGGACAACCCAATGAACCTGACAACATAGGGTACACAAGACAAAGAAAAACAAATACACAACACAATTAATAATGGACAACCCAATGAACCTGACAACATAGGGTACACAAGACAAAGAAAAACAAATACACAACACAATTAATAATGGACAACCCAATGAACCTGACAACATAGGGTACACAAGACAAAGAAAAACAAATACACAACACAATTAATAATGGACAACCCAATGAACCTGACAACATAGGGTACACAAGACAAAGAAAAACAAATACACAACACAATTAATAATGGACAACCCAATGAACCTGACAACATAGGGTACACAAGACAAAGAAAAACAAATACACAACACAATTAATAATGGACAACCCAATGAACCTGACAACATAGGGTACACAAGACGAAGAAAAACAAATACACAACACAATTAATAATGGACAACCCAATGAACCTGACAACATAGGGTACACAAGACAAAGAAAAACAAATACACAACACAATTAATAATGGACAACCCAATGAACCTGACAACATAGGGTACACAAGACAAAGAAAAACAAATACACAACACAATTAATAATGGACAACCCAATGAACCTGACAACATAGGGTACACAAGACAAAGAAAAACAAATACACAACACAATTAATAATGGACAACCCAATGAACCTGACAACATAGGGTACACAAGACGAAGAAAAACAAATACACAACACAATTAATAATGGACAACCCAATGAACCTGACAACATAGGGTACACAAGACGAAGAAAAACAAATACACAACACAATTAATAATGGACAACCCAATGAACCTGACAACATAGGGTACACAAGACAAAGAAAAACAAATACACAACACAATTAATAATGGACAACCCAATGAACCTGACAACATAGGGTACACAAGACAAAGAAAAACAAATACACAACACAATTAATAATGGACAACCCAATGAACCTGACAACATAGGGTACACAAGACAAAGAAAAACAAATACACAACACAATTAATAATGGACAACCCAATGAACCTGACAACATAGGGTACACAAGACAAAGAAAAACAAATACACAACACAATTAATAATGGACAACCCAATGAACCTGACAACATAGGGTACACAAGACGAAGAAAAACAAATACACAACACAATTAATAATGGACAACCCAATGAACCTGACAACATAGGGTACACAAGACAAAGAAAAACAAATACACAACACAATTAATAATGGACAACCCAATGAACCTGACAACATAGGGTACACAAGACGAAGAAAAACAAATACACAACACAATTAATAATGGACAACCCAATGAACCTGACAACATAGGGTACACAAGACAAAGAAAAACAAATACACAACACAATTAATAATGGACAACCCAATGAACCTGACAACATAGGGTACACAAGACGAAGAAAAACAAATACACAACACAATTAATAATGGACAACCCAATGAACCTGACAACATA